>JAQGEQ010000061.1:0-495024 GCA_034620365.1 Pegea sp. RAD2-039 | reverse complement strand
ATTAGACCCACACTCTTCTATGTAATTGGTAAAAGTTCTCTTCCAGTGACACCATTTGCTGGATGCCGAGGGGCTATTTGGGTCTAAAAACAGCTTTCTTGGTTTCAACAGTATATCCATTTGTTTTTATAAAAAAAAACTTTGTTACAGTAATAATACTAATATACTTATTCAAATAGAATCTTATTCAAATCTATACTAAGTAAGTTAAAGTTACTAATAGCAACGATAAGTATACTAACGATATGCGCTACCTGCAACAGAATCATAGAAGAATGACGTTTAACACGTTTACGTCAGCAGCAAAATACTTTACTGTTATACCACAATATCTAATGGCGTATATCTTAAGATATAAGAACACCAACATCCGTATACACTGATGCCAAGATTAGTAAATTCCCTGCAACCCAAGACAATATCATGGTAACGTCATATTTTGAAAACTATATCAACTGATTTATAGTTGCAGATGATTTTGGGAGGTATTTAAAACACTTTTCCTCATTCATCAAGTTATTTTTCTGATGGTCTTGGCGAAAAGTTTAAACAAGTCGGAATCTTTCATGGAAGAATAACGACTTGTACAAGCTTAGTTTGCCTTACTTCTAATAACAAGAAGATTTCTTATTTTTCTTTTAATAGCTTTGATTTTAGTCACATCAGCTTGATTGTTACTAGTCTACAGCTTTTATTCATTTTGCTTCATGAGCGAACGCATATAGTTAGCGCTTTTGTATCACGTCGCTAACTCTATACAAATTTGAATAACTTAAGCAATCTGATAAAATTTATTCAAACATTATGTTTTACTCATAGTATCAAATACCTAAGCCCCTTAATGAAATCAGCTGTTTTTGGTGGTACTTGTTTCATACTTTTTGAAAAATGACAATTTTGTCCCCAACTACTTTCATTATTATAGTTAGATATAAAACCTGTTAAAACTATTTTACTGTTATACTGAATAAGTGCACCCAACATAAGTTTCAAGAAAGGTTCATTAATATTATTTATTTTATTTATTTATTACAATAAATGTGAAGGAGGGTGCCTAAAGAGAGCACCTCTCGCTAACACACATTCTCACAAAGTAGATCTATTTGACGTGTAAACGAAAAATCATATGACAATGAAGAATTGCACAGAATCATAGTATTGTAAAAGAGAAAAATTCACAGTTTAGAAATGGCAATGTTGGCGATATTATAACAATTCAGCTTTTTTTTGAACAACATAAGTGACAATCTCTGATGGCAGATTGTTCCATGTACTGATTGTGTGGTATGAGAAAAAACTTAATCTGGTTAACGTAGCTGGTGGAGTGGGCTTATTAAGATGTAGTTTATGTCTTCTAAGTTGATATAACTTGAGGGAGGGACTAATGGAGAAGAAGTCATCAAACTGAAGATCAATTAGATTGTGAATAATTTTAAAAATCAGAATAAGGTCGTATTTAATTCTTCAGATTTCCAAAGTATCTAGATTGAAGAAGCTGAGACGATGCTTATAACTCTTGTATTTGATATTAAGTTTCCTGCAAACCAATCTCGTAAATGTTGCCTGAACAGATTCGATTTTTCTGATATCACCAACTTGATATGGCATCCATGCACTGACATTGTATTCAAGAATAGGGCGTATGTACAGTTTGAAAAGGTTGACGAAAAACCATGGATCTTTAGAATTAAAAGTCTTTATGACGAGGTGGACAGGCTTGATAGATTTTCCAAAGATTCTGGAAACATAACTGTGCCATTTGAAGTCAGATGTCAGAGTAATGCCGAGGTCTATGACTGAGGATACTCGTTCAAGAATAGATCCATTGATATAGTATTGGTTGCTGAAGTTGGCAGCTGGCTTACCGGGAGAATGTTATAACTTCAGACTTTGTTGGCTGGATTTTAAGTTGCCAATTCGCGGACCAGTTTTCTACAATGTTTAGTGCAGTTTGGAGTTTTGAGTGAGAATCAGATAATAGCTTGATGTCATCTGCATACACAAACACACTGACATTGTCTACTGTTATTAGTCTTCTGATAAGGTCTTCAATGAAAATCAAAAAGAGAAGTGGACCCAGAACGGAACCCTGAGGAACGCCGCTGGTGACTTTACTAGTAGTAGATAAAGATCTTTCTACACGGGTTCGTTGGGTTCTACCTGATAAGAAATCTTCAATCCATTTTAAGATAGAGTTGCTGATTTTTATGTTTTCCAATACAGTAATGAGCTTGTTGTGTGGAACAGAATCAAAAGCTTTAGCAAAATCAAGGTATATGATGTCACATGGAGTATTACTTTCGTAATGAGCTGTAAGCTCATTGAAAAAATTGAGATGTTGAGTCAAAGAAGATCTTTGCTTAACAAAGCCATGCTGGACATCAGATATTAGATGATGCTCCGTCAAATGGCTAGTTATATGGTTGTGAATGATATGTTCTTGAGTTCTGCAGATAACCGAATTCAGCGAAACTGGTCTGTAGTTAAGTGTTTCTGGGACCCTTCTTATAAATTGGAGTAATAATAGCATTTTTCCAAATTTGTGGAAGTCTTCCCCGCTTAAGAGTCATGTTAAAGAGTAGCGATAAGGGTAGCGCTAAAGAAGAAGTACTTTTTCTTAAAAACAAAGCTGGGATTTGATCTGGGGTGTTGAAAACTGTTGATTTTAGAGAAGAAATAGCCTTAGATACTATATCAACTGTTATGTCTAGATCTACCATCTCAGAGATATTTGAAAGGATATTGGAGTAGGAAATAGTAGGAGTATTGCCATCATCGGTTATAAAAACCTTTTCAAATTGTTTGTTTAGCAATTCAGCTTTATTCTTTGGTTCCATCACCAGCTGATTGGCGTTATCAAGCAAGGGAGGTAGATGAGATCTTGCCTTAAGCTTGTGATTAATGAAGCCAAAAAACGTTTTCTTGCTAGGTGAAGATAAGATTGCACTTTCTTTTCCTAAATAGAGGCTATAAACTGATTTCTTGTAGACTAGACAAAGATCTTTGTATAGAGGTTTGATGGAAGGATCTGCTTTAGTTTGTTTGTATAAGAGGTTTTTCAAATGCTGTAAATTCCTTAAATATCTTGGCAAGTGTGGTTTTTTTGTTGACTCTATATAAAGGTATGAACTTTTTAATTGACTCATTAACAATGTTAGTAAACCTCGAGTAGATATCATTGATGTCTTCGGTAGAGTTGAAAACAGAAATCCAGTCAACACCTGATAAAAACTTGTTTATACTGTTATAATTTACACGATAAAAGTTCCGTATGCTTGGAGTTTTAACGTTCGTAGAAAAAGTTTGTTGGAGCTTGAATTCAATCATGTTGTGATCGCATGTCAGAGCAAAAGGTTCATTTTGATCAACGTAGATAACGTTCTCAGGTTTTGATGTGATGAGAAGATCCAAAGTATTATCATTAACTTGGGTTGGAAAAGTAACCATCTGAGATAGATTATTGGCATCAAGGAAGTTTACAAAGACATGACTCAGATTGGCTAAATTAGTTTTGTCTCCATTCAAATTAAACATTTTTCCATTGAATGCTAAATTTGGGTTATTCCAATCAATTCTACTAAAATTAAATACCCCGAGAATATAAATCTCAGGACAAACAAGGCTTTTCAGAACCTTCAATAAGGCCTTAATAGTAACCTCATCGTTAACTTTAGACGGTGGTAGGTAGGTACATATAAAGCGGGAAAACTTAGACTTTGAGTAATGAAAATTGAAAGCAATAATCTCAAATCCTGGGCAATCAATGGTATTTATCTTAATTCTTGAAATCATGGGTACCAGTGATGTTTTATAGATTACACAAACACCGCCGCCTCTATCAAACAGTCTATCACAGCACAAAGCACGAAAAAGATCACTGTCATCCAGAAAGGAGTCAGGATAAAAGGGTTTCAACCAAGTTTCGGTAATGAAAACAAATGAAAAATCTTGAGAAAGCAAAAGAGCTTTCAATTCGAAAATTTTGTTGACAATTGACCGTGCGTTGAAAAACATACCTAATATAAAAGAAAAATTGTATTTTTGACACTTGTAAGATTTGGTGGTAGGCTTCTGTGTACTGTTATCTTGGGCTGGAAGCATAGTATTAATAATTTTGTGCGAAGAGAGGTTGAATAAGGGTGATGTGGGTCCAGTGGTTATTTTGCACTTCCGTTTTTTGAAAAGACCTTCACAATCTTTAAAGCCCATGGTGGACCTCGAACTTTATATTTGAAATCAGTTGGTTGCTCTTTCTGATTTCGGCTGTACGCCTCTTTTAGAAGACGCTTATTTTCTAAGGGATCATCTTCACACATATCATGTGCTACTCTGATGCCCTGGAATTTTTCGTCCTGCTTAAGTTTACACAGCTTAGCAAGAAACTTACGTTTGTCCCATCTTTCCTGAAAGGACACTTTTAACGGTCTTTTATGATTTGATCTTTTTGCCCCGAGTCTGGTCAATGAAACTTTTGGAGCGTCCACAGCACCAAGGCTTTGAGTGCACATTTGATTTAAAGTCTTGATATCATCGTCTTTATCAGTCTCAGAGACACCAAAGATGATGACATTGTTTTCTCTATCCTCCCGGTTAAAATTATTAAAAACATGTTTGATTAAAGTTCTATAATATGAGTCTTAATCTCAGAATCAAAACTGTTTGAAATTAAAAAAATATTGTTTCTAGTTAAATCTGACTTTGCTGATGACTGAAAACACAAAGGAATTAGTATTTTTTTAATTTAGCCAGAATTTTACAACATTAAATCAAAACTTAAAAAGACAATACCACGACCAAGCCTATCGCAGATTGTTACTCTGTATTTTAGCTAACCTTTACCTGCACCTCTTACCGTTTTGCAGTGTTTTACATTAATTTTTTAAACTATGGTACTTTAGAACTTTTCATTAACTTTCTACAGTTATATTGTTTTGAGTTTGCTATGAGAGCTGTAAAGTTTGTCATCTGCAGTCATGTGTTGAATTAACTAAATAAATCAAAACTTTTATTCCATTTTAAAATTAGCTATTAGCTTACTAGTTACAAGATAATTTGAATGAGTCCTTTCTAGCAAACTTATATAAGTAAGTTTCACAAATTTAATTATCACATTATTGTAAGAACTAATTTGTTTAATAGATTACAGATTAAGCATTATTATCTATACTAAACAGCTTTTGTCTGATAAAAGGTAGACATAAAAAATTACTAAAGAGTTGAGAATATCCATCCTTCCGTAGTCATTGCTGCACTTAATTTCCCTACACAAAGAAAATAATTGTTAAAACGAATTTTTGAAAGTTGTCATTATAATTAGATAAAAATCGAAATACTTTTTTAGATTGAAAAATGAAATAAAATTACGTTAAAATGGAATGAAGGAAAGTATGAAACTTTTTGAATAATTGATTTGTTACAAGTTTAATAATTTCATTTGGTGGAAGATTTGAAAGAAAATAATTGAATGATATCTCTAAATATAACTTCAATTGCAATATTAATGTGAACTAACAAGTTAGTGAAATTAGTTATCATCAGACTCCGAACACAGAGAGTTTTCTCTAAAAACACAGAAGAGTTTGAGGCTTACAACTTTTCATGAAGATCAAATAATTAAAGTTGAATTATATTTCTACAAGATATTACACATTTAAACTAATGCTGACATAACTAAATAGAATTTGTTGTAAATTAATCAACAGCGAGTAAGAATTTATTTCAAAAATTTATATTTTTATCCAGAGACATCTTCAAACTTGTTACTAATGATTAAGTTCTTTCAATAAAAAATAAAAAAAAACTTAATCCTTTAAAATGTTAGAAAAATCACATAATTTTAAAGATCAAAAATTATAAAATATATTTAATCTACAAACAGGAAAGGAAAAGATGCATACTTGACTACATTTGATGATGGGTTGAACAATTGGTTTAACAACTGAATCCAACAGCCGCCGTAAACAGGGTCCTATATTGCTGATCATTTCTTTAGCAATGGCATTTACATTGGCAAACAATTTCTCCAAATTTATCATAAAATTGTTAAAAATGCGAATTTCTTCTTTTGTAATTCCATTACAAAGATCTACAAGGGTTTCACTTGAGTAATAATTTAGTATAAAAGTGAAAAACTAAAAGAATTATCTTCAAACAACTTGCTAGTTATTGTAGTTTCAAAATCTAAAACTAATGCCGATTTTTAAAACAGTTTGATAAAATGATTTTTTGTTTATTACAAATAAGTTTAAGATGTTTTAAATTAGATTACCTTCAGAACAAAAAGACTTATGTAGTGGTGCACAGCCTCTAGAAGCCAACCCAAAAAAGACTAAAAAAATAAAAGTTGATAAAAATTGAAATAATAAAAATATCAATAAAAAGAATTAATTATTTTATACAGCAGGGAAACTTACAATGGCCATAGTTGCATCCTTGAAATGGGCCACATTCAGTTGTACTAATCAATGGAACCGGACAGATTTGTAGGGTTGGAGCACACTTGTAACATCGAACAGAGTCTCCTACAAACGGAAGAAACATTTGATTTGTGGGTGAAAATGGTCTCAAAAACCTCAAATCTAAAAGTAAAATAATAATTATAACTCACCTGCCACAAAAAAGTGACATAAAAGTAAAAAGATAAAACTTTTAATTTTTAAATCCATTATCATATGACTTCAAAAAGCTGAAGTAAAAACCTATGTGAAAAAAAAAAACATTTAAAGATTAAAATTTACTCAACAAAAATATTAGAACAACTTTTTATAAATGTAATCTTTAAGTTACAATTAAACTTAGCTAATTAACAACTTAATATTAATGATTTGATAAAATAAATATCTCAAAATATGAAATTTTTCTTGTAAAATTATAGTTAAATTAATAATTATGTTACAGCAACTTTTTGAAATAATCAAATAATTTATTAAGGTTATCAATTTGTAAAGTTAATTTTGATTAAAAAAGAATCAACTTTATTCATAACAAAAGCAAACAAATCTATATTTCTTTAATTTATAATTTAAGAAAACTTTTTTATTACCAAAGACAATATTTTATTTTAAGCAAGTTATACAATTTTTAGAAACAGATTAAGAAATTATCGTGATATAGAAACTTAACAAAGTGAAAAATAGTTAAAATATATCTTTAAGCTATCATCTTGTTCTTTTTCTAATAAATATTTCTTCCAAATTTATCAGGCCTATACTAGAATACTCTCCCAACTGCTAAGCATCGAGTTATACTATGTCACGTCATCAACTGAGTCACATGTGTGTGAGTCTATTACCACAAGGCCTTATTTTTAATAATATAAACTATTACTTAAAAATGTTTAATTAAAATGTAACATTTTGAATATTTGACGAATTAAAATGAAAACTAAATTGGATTCTATAAATAAACTCAATAAACTGTGATTCTAATTTTTAAAGACATTCAAAGCCTTTAACTTTCAGTTGCACCTCATGTTTTTTTGTTCATTAAAAACATCATCATTTAAATTTGATTTTAAAATATAAACATAGAATAAATAAAACTAAACAGCCATTCATACTTGTGTAATGTCGGTATAAATTTGATATTTTAAAATAAATAAATAAATTCTTCAAAATATTTGATTAGTGTTTCCAAACGATCCAGCAAGCCATACTTTATTAAATTATTTATTTATTAAATTCTAGTTGAGTAAGGTTATAGGTTATATTTTATTGAATGATGGTAGTAAATTTTAATGAAATTATTTATCCTGTGATAAATGATTCTATTTAGATAAGAAATCGATTCGAACTATTTGATTTGGTTACACTAAAATTTTTTATGAAAGTAAAAACTATAGTGGATTTATATATAAGTGGCAAAAAATCTACGTTTCAGTATACAGAAAAGTTTTGACAAGCCGACTTCATCATAACAAGCTTGTAATGTCAATTGCCAATCCTGCAAAAAATATTTTTCTGATGAAGATCCGGCAATGGAAGATATTAAAACTATTAATCATTATTACTTGAAAAGAGAAAATTTTAGATTATCTAAGTGGTACTTACTAACATTTTAATGAATGATTATATCTACATCGCAAGCTACCTTCACAAACTATTTCTATAAGAATCTTACAATATTAAAAAATAAAATCTAATCAAGCTTTTTTTATGTATTTTGTCTCCGTCACCCGAGAACGGTTATGCATAATATATTTGTACATATGCCAGGGCAGAAGTTATGAAGATCTAGTTGTTGCCCATACAGCAGGATTCCACTCTCCACGCCAACAAAGTATGCGGTGGAACAGACGGACTGATGCAGCTGCACCCAGCTGGAATCGCAGGAGCTGCCAGAACGACAATGCGTACAGTGACAAACCGCGTGCGAGGCTCCAACTTCGGTTTTAAATTCGGAGTTTTGCGTCTCATAGAACTGTTGCCATTAGCCAGACTAAAAAGGTTTTTCTATCTTGTGAGCCATCTTTACTTTGTCTTCCTGACTGTGTCTTGGGAGGCCTTTTCTAATGATGACGAACCAGACTACAGTGTCTCTTCTTCCCACATTTGAAACATGTTCGAACCAGCTGGGCATCTTTTAAATTCATGAAGTTTACTACTTCCACAATTTAAACGAACTCCTTTCATGGTTGCTACTGTTGGTTCCGCTCGGTCCTCCTCCATGAGTTTCATCGAATTCACTACTTTTTCTGCAGCTTCAACCGATCTGCCAGCCCAAAGTATTGGTTATCCCGTCGGGTATTCTCCCGTGTTACTGCTTAGTTAAAGGCTTCCTTTAATGCAAAACTTTTATGATCTAACAACCGTTGCCTCATATCTGATGAGGATAATCCGTCTATAAATGAATCTCTGATTTGTCCCTCCTCCTTTCTGCTGCTGTGGCTTTCTTAAAAACATAGTTCTTGGCTAAACTCACAAAAGTACATCGAAAGTCTTTTATAGGCTAACTTGGCTTCTAATTCTCCGTTCGTAGTAGATGAAGTACATAAATGTCCTTTAGTTTCTTTATATACAACCGTTCCAGTGTCGCTTCAACTTCTACACAAGTCTGACAGATCTCAAAGTACTGGTACACATCTTTGGTTCTGCTGTTAACAAGCGCTGCCAATTTTCTCTTGTCTGTTCAATCAGACCCACACTCTTCCATGTAATTGGTAAAAGTTCTCTTCCAGTAACACCATTTGTTGGATGCCGAGGGGCTATTTGGGTCTATAAACAGCTTTCTTGGTTTCAACAGTATATCCATTTGTTTTTATAAAAAAAAAACTTTGTTACAGTAATAATACTAATATACTTATTCAAATAGAATCTTATTCAAATCTATACTAAGTAAGTTAAAGTTACTAATAGCAACGATAAGTATACTAACGATACGCGCTACCTGCAACAGAATCATAGAAGAATGACGTTTAACACGTTTACGTCAGCAGCAAAATACTTTACTGTTATACCACAATATCTAATGGCGTATATCTTAAGATATAAGAGCACCAGCATCCGTATACACTGATGCCACGATTAGTAAATTCCCTGCAACCCAAGACAATATCATGATAACGTCATATTTTGAAAACTATATCAACTGATTTATAGTTGCAGATGATTTTGGGAAGTATTTAAAACACTTTTCCTCTTTCATCAAGTTATTTTTCTGATGTTCTTGGCGAAAAGTTTAAACAAGTCGGAATCTTTCATGGAAGAATAACGACTTGTACAAGTTTAGTTTGCCTTACTTCTAATAACAAGAAGATGTCTTCTTTTTCTTTTAATAGCTTTGATTTTAGTCACATCAGCTTGATTGTTACTAGTCTACAGCTTTTATTCATTTTGCTTCATGAGCGAACGCATATAGTTATCGCTTTTGTATCACGTCGATAACTTTATACAAATTTGAATAACTTAAGCAATCTGATGAAATTTATTCAAACATTTTGTTTTACTCATACTAACAAATACCTAAGCCCCTTAATGAAATCAGCTGTTTTCGGTGGTACTTGTTTCATACTTTTTGAAAAATGACAATTTTGTCCCCAACTACTTTCATTATTATAGTTAGATAGAAAACCTGTTAAAACTATTTTACTGTTATACTGAATAAGTGCACCCAACATAATTTTCATAAAGGCTCATTAATATTATTTATTTTATTTATTTATTACAATAAATGTGAAGGAGGGTGCCTAAAGAGAGCACCTCTCGCTAACACACATTCTCACAAATTAGATCCATTTGACGTGTAAACGAAAAAGCATATGACAATGAAGAATTGCACAGAATCATAGTATTGTAAACGAGAAAAATTCACAGTTTAGAAATGGCAATGTTGGCGATATTATAACAATTCAGCTTTTTTTTCAACAACATAAGTGATTTTGACATGACAATCTCTGATGGCAGATTGTTCCATGTACTGATTGTGCGGTATGAGAAAAAACTTAATCTGGTTAACGTAGCTGGTGGAGTGGGCTTATTAAGATGTAGTTTATGTCTTCTAAGTTGATATAACTTGAGGGAGGGACTAATGGAGTCATCAAACTGAAGATCAATTAGATTGTGAATAATTTTAAAAATCAGAATAAGGTCGTATTTAATTCTTCGGATTTCTAAAGTATTTAGATTGAAGAAGCTGAGACGATGCTTATAACTCTCGTATTTGATATTAAGTTTCCTGCAAACCAATCTCGTAAATGTTGCCTGAACAGATTCGATTTTTCTGATATCACCAACTTGATATGGCATCCATGCACTGACATTGTATTCAAGAATAGGGCGTATGTAAAGTTTGAAAAGGTTGACGAAAAACCATGGATCTTTAGAATTAAAAGTCTTTATGATGAGGTGGACAAGCTTGATAGATTTTCCAAAGATTCTGGAAACATAACTGTGCCATTTGAAGTCAGATGTCAGAGTAATGCCGAGGTCTATGACTGAGGATACTCGTTCAAGAATAGATCCATTGATATAGTATTGGTTGCTGAAGTTGGCAGCTGGCTTACGGGAGAATGTTATAACTTCAGACTTTGTTGGCTGGATTTTAAGTTGCCAATTCGCAGACCAGTTTTCTACAATGTTTAGTGCAGTTTGGAGTTTTGAGTGAGAACCAGATAATAGCTTGATGTCATCTGCATACACAAACACACTGACATTGTCTACTGTTATTAGTCTTCTGATGAGGTCTTCAATGAAAATCAAAAAGAGAAGTGGACCCAGAACGGAACCCTGAGGAACACCGCTGGTGACTTTACTAGTAGTAGATAAAGATCTTTCTACACGGGTTCGTTGGGTTCTACCTGATAAGAAATCTTCAATCCATTTTAAGATAGAGTTGCTGATTTTTATGTTTTTCAATACAGTAATGAGCTTGTTGTGTGGAACAGAATCAAAAGCTTTAGCAAAATCAAGGTATATGATGTCACATGGAGTATTACTTTCGTAATGAGCTGTAAGCTCATTGAAAAAAGTGAGATGTTGAGTCAAAGAAGATCTTTGCTTAACAAAGCCATGCTGGACATCAGATATTAGATGATGCTCCGTCAAATGGCTAGTTATATGTTTGTGAATGATATGTTCTTGAGTTCTGCAGATAACCGAAGTCAGCGAAACTGGTCTGTAGTTAAGTGTTTCTGGGACCCTTCTTATAAATTGGAGTAATAATAGCATTCTTCCAAATTTGTGGAAGTCTTCCCCGCTTAAGAGTCATGTTAAAGAGTAGCGATAAGGGTAGCGCTAAAGAAGAAGTACTTTTTCTTAAAAACAAAGCTGGGATTTGATCTGGGGTGTTGGAAACTGTTGATTTCAGAGAAGAAATAGCCTTAGTTACTATATCAACTGTTATGTCTAGATCTACCATCTCAGAGATATTTGAAAGGATATTGGAGTAGGAAATAGTAGGAGTATTGCCATCATCGGTTATAAAAACCTTTTCAAATTGTTTGTTTAGCAATTCAGCTTTATTCTTTGGTTCCATCACCAGCTGATTGGCGTTAACAAGCAAGGTAGGTAGATGAGATCTTGCCTTAAGCTTGTGGTTAATGAAGCCAAAAAACGTTTTCTCGCTAGGTGAAGATAAGATTGCACTTTCTTTTCCTAAATAGAGGCTATAAACTGATTTCTTGTAGACTAGACACAGATCTTTGTTAGAGGTTTGATGGAAGGATCTGCTTTAGTTTGTTTGTATAAGAGGTTTTTCAAATGCTGTAAATTCCTTAAATATCTTGGCAAGTGTGGTTTCTCGTTGACTCTATATAAAGGTATGAACTTTTTAATTGACTCATTAACAATGTAGTAAACCTCGAGTAGATGTCATTGATGTCTTCGGTAGAGTTGAAAACAGAAATCCTGTCAACACCTGATAAAAACTTGTTTATACTGTTATAATTTCCACGATAAAAGTTCCGTATGCTTGGAGTTTTAACGTTCGTAGAAAAAGTTTGTTGGAGCTTGAATTCAATCATGTTGTGATCGCATTTCAGAGCAAAAGGTTCATTTTGATCAACGTAGATAACGTTCTCAGGTTTTGATGTGATGAGAAGATCCAAAGTATTACCACTAACTTGGGTTGGAAAAGTAACCATCTGAGATAGATTATTGGCATCAAGGAAGTTTACAAAGACATGACTCAGATTGGCTAAATTAGTTTTGTATCCATTCAAATTAAACATTTTTCCATTGAATGCTAAATTTGGGTTATTCCATTCAATTCTACTAAAATTAAATACCCCGAGAATATAAATCTCAGTACAAACAAGGCTTTTCAGAACCTTCAATAAGGCCTTAATAGTAACCTCATCGTTAACTTTAGACGGTGGTAGGTAGGTACATATAAAGCGGGAAAACTTAGACTTTGAGTAATGAAAATTGAAAGCAATAATCTCAAATCCTGGGCAATCAATGGTATTTATCTTAATTCTTGAAATCATGGGTACCAGTGATGTTTTATAGATTACACAAACACCGCCGCCTCTATCAAACAGTCTATCACAGCGCAAAGCACGATAAAGATCACTGTCATCCAGAAAGGAGTCAGGATAAAAGGGTTTCAACCAAGTTTCGGTAATGAAAACAAATGTAAAATCTTGAAAAAAGCAAAAGAGCTTTCAATTCGAAAATTTTGTTGACAATTGACCGTGCGTTGAAAAACATACGTAATATAAAAGAAAAATCGTCTTTTTGACACTTGTAAGATTTGGTGGTAGGCTTCTGTGTACTGTTATCTTGGGCTGGAAGCATAGTATTAATAATTTTATGCGAAGAGAGGTTGAATAAGGGTGATGTGGGTCCAGTGGTTATTTTGCACTTCCGTTTTTTGAAAAGACCTTCACAATCTTTAAAGCCCATGGTGGACCTCGAACTTTATATTTGAAATCAGTTGGTTGCTCTTTCTGATTTCGGCTGTACGCCTCTTTTAGAAGACGCTTATTTTCAAAGCGATCATCTTCACACATATCATGTGCTACTCTGATGCCATGGAATTTTTCGTCCTGCTTAAGTTTACACAGCTTAGCAAGAAACTTACGTTTGTCCCATCTTTCCTGAAAGGACACTTTTAACGGTCTTTTATGATTTGATCTTTTTGCCCCGAGTCTGGTCATTGAAAATTTTGAAGCGTCCACAGCACCAAGGCTTTGAGTGCACATTTGATTAAAAGTCTTGATATCATCGTCTGTATCAGTCTCAGAGACACCAAAGATGATGACATTGTTTTCTCTATCCTCCCGGTTAAAATTATTAAAAACATGTTTGATTAAAGTTCTATAATATGAGTCTTAATCTCAGAATCAAAACTGTTTGAAATTAAAAAAATATTGTTTCTAGTTAAATCTGACTTTGCTGATGACTGAAAACACAAAGCAATTAGTATTTCTTTAATTTAACCAGAATTTTACAACATTAAATCAAAACTTAAAAAGACAATACCACGACCAAGCCTATCGCAGATTGTTACTCTGTATTTTAGCTAACCTTTACCTTTACCTGCACCTCTTACCGTTTTGCAGTGTTTTACATTAATTTTTTAAACTCTGGTACTTTAGAACTTTTCATTAACTTTCTACAGTTATATTGTTTTGAGTTTGCTATGAGAGCTGTAAAGTTTGTCATCTGCAGTCATGTGTTGAATTAACTAAATAAATCAAAACTTTTATTCCATTTTAAAATTAGCTATTAGCTTACTAGTTACAAGATAATTTGAATGAGTCCTTTCTAGCAAACTTATATAAGTAAGTTTCACAAATTTAATTATCACATTATTGTAAGAACTAATTTGTTTAATAGATTACAGATTAAGCATTATTATCTATACTAAACAGCTTTTGTCTTATAGAAGGTAGACATAAAAAATTACTAAAGAGTTGAGAATATCCATCCTTCCGTAGTCATTGCTGCACTTAATTTCCCTACACAAAGAAAATAATTGTTAAAACGAATTTTTGAAAGTTGTCATTATAATTAGATAAAAATCGAAAAACTTTTTTAGATTGAAAAATGAAATAAAATTACGTTAAAATGGAATGAAGGAAAGTATGAAACTTTTTGAATAATTGATTTGTTACAAGTTTAATAATTTCATTTGGTGGAAGATTTGAAAGAAAATAATTGAATGATATCTCTAAATATAACTTCAATTGCAATATTAATGTGAACTAACAAGTTAGTGAAATTAGTTATCATCAGATTCCGAACACAGAGAGTTTTCTCTAAAAACACAGAAGAGTTTGAGGCTTACAACTTTTCATGAAGATCAAATGATTAAAGTTGAATTATATTTCTACAAGATATTACACATTTAAACTAATGCTGACATAACTAATTAGAATTTGTTGTAAATTAATCAACAGCGAGTAAGAATTTATTTCAAAAATTTATATTTTTATCCAGAGACAGCTTCAAACTTGTTACTAATGATTAAGTTCTTTCAATAAAAAATAAAAAAAAACTTAATCCTTTAAAATGTTAGAAAAATCACTTATTTTAAAGATCAAAAATTATAAAATATATTTAATCTACAAACAGGAAAGGAAAAGATGCATACTTGACTACATTTGATGATGGGTTGAACAATTGGTTTAACAACTGAATCCAACAGCCGCCGTAAACAGGGTCCTATATTGCTGATCATTTCTTTAGCAATGGCAATTACATTGGCAAACAATTTCTCCAAATTTATCATAAAATTGTTAAAAATGCGAATTTCTTCTTTTGTAATTCCATTACAAAGATCTACAAGGGTTTCACTTGAGTAATAATTTAGTATAAAAGTGAAAAACTAAAAGAATTATCTTCAAACAACTTGCTAGTTATTGTAGTTTCAAAATCTAAAACTAATACCGATTTTTAAAACAGTTTGATAAAATGATTTTTTGTTTATTACAAATAAGTTTAAGATGTTTTAAATTAGATTACCTTCAGAACAAAAAGACTTATGTAGTGGTGCACAGCCTCTAGTAGCCAACCCAAAAAAGACTAAAAAAATAAAAGTTGATAAAAATTGAAATAATAAACATATCAATAAAAAGAATTAATTATTTTATACAGCAGGGAAACTTACAATGGCCATAGTTGCATCCTTGAAATGGGCCACATTCAGTTGTACTAATCAATGGAACCGGACAGATTTGTAGGGTTGGAGCACACTTGTAACATCGAACAGAGTCTCCTACAAACAGAAAAAACATTTGATTTGTGGGTGAAAATGGTCTCAAAAACCTCAAAGCTAAAAGTAAAATAATAATTATAGCTCACCTGCCACAAAAAAGTGACATAAAAGTAAAAAGATAAAACTTTTAATTTTTAAATCCATTATCATATGACTTCAAAAAGCTGAAGTAAAAACCTATATGAAAAAAAAACATTTAAAGATTAAAATTTACTCAAATAAAATATTAGAACAACTTTTTATAAATGTAATGTTTAAGCTACAATTAAACTTAACTAATTAACAACTTAATATTAATGATTTGATAAAATAAATATCTCATAATATGAAATTTTTCTTGTATAATTATAGTTAAATTAATAATTATGTTACTGCAACTTTTTGAAATAATCAAATAATTTATTAAGGTTTTCAATTGGTAAAGTTAATTTTGATTAAAAAAGAATCAACTTTATTCATAACAAAAGCAATCAAATCTATATTTCTTTAATTTATAATTTAAGAAAACTTTTTTATTACCAAAGACAATATTTTATTTTAAGCAAGTTATACACTTTTTAGAAACAGATTAAGAAATTATCGTGATGTAGAAACTTAATAAAGTTAAAAATAGTTAAAATATATCTTTAAGCTATCATCTTGTTCATATTCTAATAAATATTTCTTCCAAATTTATCAGGCCTATACTAGAATACTCTCCCAACTGCTAAGCATCGAGTTATACTAGGCCACGTCATCAACTGAGTCACATGTGTGTGAGTCTATTATCACAAGGCCTTATTTTTAATAATATAAACTATTACTTTAAAATGTTTAATTAAAATGTAACAATATGAATATTTGACGAATTAAAATGAAAACTAAATTGGATTCTATAAATAAACTCAATAAACTGTGATTCTAATTTTTAAAGACATTCAAAGCCTTTAACTTTCAGTTGCACCTCATGTTCATTAAAAACATCATCATTTAAATTTGATTTTAAAATATAAACATAGAATAAATAAAACTAAACAGCCATTCATACTTGTGTAATGTCGGTATAAATTTGATATTTTAAAATAAATAAATAAATTCTTCAAAATATTTGATTAGTGTTTCCAAACGATCCAGCAAGCCATACTTTATTAAATTATTTATTTGTTAAATTCTATTTGAGTAAGGTTATAGGTTATATTTTATTGAATAATGGTAGTAAATTTTAATAAAATTAATTACCTTGTGATAAATGATTCTATTTAGATAAGAAATCGATTCGAACTATTTGATTTGGTTACACTAAAAATTTTTTATGAAAGTTAAAACTATGGTGGATTTATATATAAGTGGCAAAAAACCTACGTTTCAGTATACAGAAAAGTTGTGACAAGCCGACTTCATCAAAACAAGCTTGTAATGTCAATTACCAATCCTGCAAAAAATGTTGTTCTGATGAAGATCCGTCAATGGAAGGTATTAATCATTATTACTTGAAAAGAGAAAATTTTAGATTATCTAAGTGGTACTTACTAACATCTTAATGAATGACTATATCTACATCGCAAGCTACCTTCACAAACTATTTCTATAAGAATCTTACAATATTAAAAAATAAAAACTAATCAAGCTTTTTTTATGTATTTTGTCTCCGTCACCCGAGAACGGTTATGCATAATATATTTGTACATATGCCAGGGCAGAAGTTATGAAGATCTAGTTGTTGCCCATGCAGCAGGATTCCACTCTCCACGCCAACAAAGTATGCGGTGGAACAGACGGACTGATGCAGCTAAACCCGACTGGGATCGCAGGAGCTGCCAGAACGACAATGCGTACAGTGACAAACCGCGTGCGAGGCTCCAACTTCGGTTTTAAATTCGGAGTTTTGCGTCTCATAGAAATGTTGCCATTAGCCAGACTAAAAAGGTCTTTCTATCTTATGAGCCATCTTTACTTTGTCTTCCTGACTGTGTCTTGGGAGGCCTCTTCTAAAGATGACGAGCCAGGCTATAGAGTCTCTTCTTCCCACATTTGAAACATGTTCGAACCAGCTGGGAATCTTTTAAATTCATGAAGTTTACTACCTCCACAATTTAAACAAACTTCTTTCATGGTTGCTACTGTTGGTTCCGCTCGGTCCTCCTCCTTGAGTTCTATCGAATTCACTACTTTTTCTGCAGCTTCAACCGATCTGCCTGCCCAAAGTATTGGCTATCCCGTCGGGTATTCTCCCGTGTTACTGCTTAGTTAAAGGCTTCCTTTAATGTAAAACTTTTATGATCTAACAACCGTTGCCTTATATCTGATGAGGATAATCCGTCTATAAATGAATCTCTGATCATGTCTCTCCTGTGTTCTGCTGCTGTGGCTTTCTTAAAAACATAGTTCTTGGCTAAACTCACAAAAGTGCATCGAAAGTCTTTTATAGGCTAACTTGGCTTCTGCTTCTCCGTTCGTAGTAGATGAAGTACAAAAATGTCATTTAGTTTCTTTATATACAATCGTTCCAGTGTCGCTTCAGCTTCTACACAAGTCTGACAGATCTCAAAGTACTGGTACACATCTTTAGTTGTGCTGTTAACGAGCGCTGCCAATTTTCTCTTGTCTGTCCAATTGGAACCACACTCTTCCATGTAATTGGTAAAAGTTCTCTTCCAGTGACACCATTTGCTGGATGCCGAGGGGCTATTTGGGTCTATAAACAGCTTTCTTGGTTTCAACAGTATATCCATTTGTTTTTATAAAAACAGACTTTGTTACAGTAATAATACTAATATACTTATTCAAATAGAATCTTATTCAAATCTATACTAAGTAAGTTAAAGTTACTAATAGCAACGATAAGTATACTAACGATACGCGCTACCTGCAACAGAATCATAGAAGAATGACGTTTAACACGTTTACGTCAGCAGCAAAATACATTACTGTTATACCACAATATCTAATGACGTATATCTTAAGATATAAGAACACCAGCATCCGTATACACTGATGCCAAGATTAGTGAATTCCCTGCAACCCAAGACAATATCATGGTAACGTCATATTTTGAAAACTATATCAACTGATTTATAGTTGCAGATGATTTTGGGAGGTTTTTAAAACACTTTTCCTCTTTCATCAAGTTATTCTTTTGATGTTCTTGGCGAAAAGTTTAAACAAGTCGGAATCTTTCATGGAAGAATAACGACTTGTACAAGCTTAGTTTGCCTTACTTCTAATAACAAGAAGATTTCTTCTTTTTCTTTTAATAGCTTTGATTTTAGTCACATCAGCTTGATTGTTACTAGTCTACAGCTTTTATTCATTTTGCTTCATGAGCGAACGCATATAGTTAGCGCTCTTGTATCACGTCGATAACTTTATACAAATTTGAATAACTTAAGCAATCTGATAAACTTTATTCAAACATTTTGTTTTACTCATACTAATAAATACCTAAGCCCCTTAATGAAATCAGCTGTTTTTGGTGGTACTTGTTTCATACTTTTTGAAAAATGACAATTTTGTCCCCAACTACTTTCATTATTATAGTTAGATATAAAACCTGTTAAAACTATTTTACTGTTATACTGAATAAGTGTACCCAACATAAGTTTCAAGAAAGGCTCATTAATATTATTTATTTTATTTATTTATTACAATAAATCTGGAGGGTGCCTAAAGAGAGCACCTCTCGCTAACACACATTCTCACAAATTAGATCTATTTGACGTGTAAACGAAAAAGCATATGACAATGAAGAATTGCACAGAATCATAGTATTGTAAAAAAGAAAAATTCACAGTTTAGAAATGGCAATGTTGGCGATATTATAACAATTCAGCTTTTTTTTGAACAACATAAGTGATTTTGACATGACAATCTCTGATGGCAGATTGTTCCATGCACTGATTGTGCGGTATGAGAAAAAACTTAATCTGGTTAACGTAGCTGGTGGAGTGGGCTTATTAAGATGTAGTTTATGTCTTCTAAGTTGATATAACTTGAGGGAGGGACTAATGGAAAAGAAGTCATCCAACTGAAGATCAATTAGATTGTGAATAATTTTAAAAATCAGAATAAGGTCGTATTTAATTCTTCGGATTTCCAAAGTATCTAGATTGAAGAAGCTGAGACGATGCTTATAACTCTCGTATTTGATATTAAGTTTCCTGCAAACCAATCTCGTAAATGTTGCCTGAACAGATTCGATTTTTCTGATATCACCAACTTGATATGGCATCCATGCACTGACATTGTCTTCAAGAATAGGGCGTATGTACAGTTTGAAAAGGTTGACGAAAAATCATGGATCTTTAGAATTAAAAGTCTTTATGATGAGGTGGACAAGCTTGATAGATTTCCCAAAGATTCTGGAAACATAACTGTGCCATTTGAAGTCAGATGTCAGAGTAATGCCGAGGTCTATGACTGAGGATACTCGTTCAAGAATTGATCCATTGATATAGTATTGGTTGCTGAAGTTGGCAGCTGGCTTACGGGAGAATGTTATAACTTCAGACTTTCTTGGCTGGATTTTAAGTCGCCAATTCGCAGACCAGTTTTCTACAATGTTTAGTGCAGTTTGGAGTTTTGAGTGAGAATCAGATAATAGCTTGATGTCATCTGCATACACAAACACACTGACATTGTCTACTGTTATTATTCTTCTGATGAGGTCTTCAATGAAAATCAAAAAGAGAAGTGGACCCAGAACGGAACCCTGAGGAACGCCGCTGGTGACTTTACTAGTAGTAGATAAAGATCTTTCTACACGGGTTCGTTGGGTTCTACCTGATAAGAAATCTTCAATCCATTTTAAGATAGAGTTGCTGATTTTTATGTTTTTCAATACAGTAATGAGCTTATTGTGTGGAACAGAATCAAAAGCTTTAGCAAAATCAAGGTATATGATGTCACATGGAGTATTACTTTCGTAATGAGCTGTAAGCTCATTGAAAAAAGTGAGATGTTGAGTCAAAGAAGATCTTTGCTTAACAAAGCCATGCTGGACATCAGATATTAGATGATGCTCCGTCAAATGGCTAGTTATATGGTTGTGAATGATATGTTCTTGAGTTCTGCAGATAACCGAAGTCAGCGAAACTGGTCTGTAGTTAAGTGTTTCTGGGACCCTTCTTATAAATTGGAATAATAATAGCATTCTTCCAAATTTGTGGAAGTCTTCCCCGCTTAAGAGTCATGTTAAAGAGTAGCGATAAGGGTAGCGCTAACGAAGAAGTACTTTTTCTTAAAAACAAAGCTGGGATTTGATCTGGGGTGTTGGAAACTGTTGATTTTTGAGAAGAAATAGCCTTAGATACTATATCAACTGTTATGTCTAGATCTACCATCTCAGAGATATTTGAAAGGATATTGGAGTAGGAAATAGTAGGAGTATTGCCATCATCGGTTATAAAAACCTTTTCAAATTGTTTGTTTAGCAATTCAGCTTTATTCTTTGGTTCCATCACCAGCTGATTGGCGTTATCAAGCAAGGGAGGTAGATGAGATCTTGCCTTATGCTTTTGATTAATGAAGCCAAAAAACGTTTTCTCGCTAGGTGAAGATAAGATTGCACTTTCTCTTCCTAAATAGAGGCTATAAACTGATTTCTTGTAGACTAGACAAAGATCTTTGTATAGAGGTTTGATGGAAGGATCTGCTTTAGTTTGTTTGTATAAGAGGTTTTTCAAATGCTGTAAATTCCTTAAATATCTTGGCAAGTGTGGTTTCTTGTTGACTCTATATAAAGGTATGAACTTTTTAATTGACTCATTAACAATGTTAGTAAACCTCGAGTAGATATCATTGGTGTCTTCGGTAGAGTTGAAAACAGAAATCCTGTCAACACCTGATAAAAACTTGTTTATACTGTTATAATTTCCACGATAAAAGTTCCGTATGCTTGGAGTTTTAACGTTCGTAGAAAAAGTTTGTTGGAGCTTGAATTCAATCATGTTGTGATCGCATTTCAGAGCAAAAGGTTCATTTTGATCAACGTAGATAACGTTCTCAGGTTTTGATGTGATGAGAAGATCCAAAGTATTATCACTAACTTGGGTCGGAAAAGTAACCATCTGAGATAGATTATTGGCATCAAGGAAGTTTACAAAGACATGACTCAGATTGGCTAAATTAGTTTTGTCTCCATTCAAATTAAACATTTTTCCATTGAATGCTAAATTTGGGTTATTCCAATCAATTCTACTAAAATTAAATACCCCGAGAATATAAATCTCAGTACAAACAAGGCTTTTCAGAACCTTCAATAAGGCCTTAATAGTAACCTCATCGTTAATTTTAGACGGTGGTAGGTAGGTACATATAAAGCGGGAAAACTTAGACTTTGAGTAATGAAAATTGAAAGCAATAATCTCAAATCCTGGGCAATCAATGGTATTTATCTTAATTCTTGAAATCATGGGTACCAGTGATGTTTTATAGATTACACAAACACCGCCGCCTCTATCAAACAGTCTATCACAGCGCAAAGCACGGTAAAGATTACTGTCATCCAGAAAGGAGTCAGGATAAAAGGGTTTCAACCAAGTTTCGGTAATGAAAACAAATGTAAAATCTTGAAAAAAGCAAAAGAGCTTTCAATTCGAAAATTTTGTTGACAATTGACCGTGCGTTGAAAAACATACGTAATATAAAAGAAAAATTGTCTTTTTGACACTTGTAAGATTTGGTGGTAGGCTTCTGTGTACTGTTATCTTGGGCTGGAAGCATAGTATTAATAATTCTGTGCGAAGAGAGGTTGAATAAGGGTGATGTGGGTCCAGTGGTTATTTTGCACTTCCGTTTTTTGAAAAGACCTTCACAATCTTTAAAGCCCATGGTGGACCTCGAACTTTATATTTGAAATCAGTTGGTTGCTCTTTCTGATTTCGGCTGTACGCCTCTTTTAGAAGACGCTTATTTTCTAAGCGATCATCTTCACACATATCATGTGCTACTCTGATGCCCTGGAATTTTTCGTCCTGCTTAAGTTTACACAGCTTAGCAAGAAACTTACGTTTGTCCCATCTTTCCTGAAAGGACACTTTTAACGGTCTTTTATGATTTGATCTTTTTGCCCCGAGTCTGGTCATTGAAACTTTTGGAGCGTCCACAGCACCAAGGCTTTGAGTACACATTTGATTAAAAGTCTTGATATCATCGTCTTTATCAGTCTCAGGTTTTATCCTCCCGGTTAAAATTATTAAAAACATGTTTGATTAAAGTTCTATAATATGAGTCTTAATCTCAGAATCAAAACTGTTTGAAATTAAAAAAATATTGTTTCTAGTTAAATCTGACTTTGCTGATGACTGAAAACACAAAGGAATTAGTATTTCTATAATTTAGCCAGAGTTTTACAACATTAAATCAAAACTTAAAAAGACAATACCACGACCAAGCCTATCGCAGATTGTTACTCTGTATTTTAGCTAACCTTTACCTGCACCTCTTACCGTTTTGCAGTATTTTACATTAATTTTTTAAACTGTGGTACTTTAGAACTTTTCATTAACTTTCTACAGTTATATTGTTTTGAGTTTGCTATAAGAGCTGTAAAGTTTGTCATCTGCAGTCATGTGTTGAATTAACTAAATAAATCAAAACTTTTATTCCATTTTAAAATTAGCTATTAGCTTACTAGTTACAAGATAATTTGAATGAGTCCTTTCTAGCAAGCTTATATAAGTAAGTTTCACAAATTTAATTATCACATTATTGTAAGAACTAATTTGTTTAATAGATTACAGATTAAGCATTATTATCTATACTAAACAGCTTTTGTCTGATAGAAGGTAGACATACAAAATTACTAAAGAGTTGAGAATATCCATCCTTCCGTAGTCATTGCTGCACTTAATTTCCCTACACAAAGAAAATAATTGTTAAAACGAGTTTTTGAAAGTTGTCATTATAATTAGATAAAAATCGAAAAACTTTTTTAGATTGAAAAATGAAATAAAATTACGTTAAAATGGAATGAAGGAAAGTATGAAACTTTTTGAATAATTGATTTGTTACAAGTTTAATAATTTCATTTAGTGGAAAATTTGAAAGAAAATAATTGAATGATATCTCTAAATGTAACTTCAATTGCAATATTAATGTGAACTAACAAGTTAGTGAAATTAGTTATCATCAGACTCCGAACACAGAAAGTTTTCTCTAAAAACACAGAAGAGTTTGAGGCTTACAACTTTTCATGAAGATCAAATAATTAAAGTTGAATTATATTTCTACAAGATATTACACATTTAAAATAATGTTGACATAACTAAAGAGAATTTGTTGTAAATTAATCAACAGCGAGTAAGAATTTCTTTCAAAAATTTATATTTTTATCCAGAGACATCTTCAAACTTGTTACTAATGATTAAGTTCTTTCAATAAAAATTAAAAAAAAACTTAATCCGATAAAATGTTAGAAAAATCACAAAGGACTGAAGTTATGAAGATCTAGTTGTTGCCCATGCAGCAGGATTCCACTCTCCACGCCAACAAAGTATGCGGTGGAACATACGGACTGTTGCAGCTGCACCCAGCTGGAATCGAAGGAGCTGCCAGAACGACATTGCATACAGTGACAAACCGCGTGCGAGGCTCCAAATTCGGTTTTAAATTCAGAGTTTTGCGTCTCATAGAAGTGTTGCCATTAGCCAGACTAAAAAGGCTTTTCTATCTTATGAGCCATCTTTACTTTGTCTTCCTGACTGTGTCTTGGGAGGCCTCTTCTAAAGATGACGAGCCAGACTACAGTGTCTCTTCTTCCCACATTTGAAACATGTTCGAACCAGCTGGGCATCTTTTAAATTCATGAAGTTTACTACTTCCACAATTTAAACAAACTTCTTTCATGGTTGCTACTGTTGGTTCCGCTCGGTCCTCCTCCTTGAGTTCTATCGAATTCACTACTTTTTCTGCAGCTTGAACCGATCTGCCAGCCCAAAGTATTGGTTATTCCGTCGAGTATTCTCCCGTGTTACTGCTTAGTTAAAGGCTTCCTTTAATGCAAAACTTTTATGATCTAACAACCGTTGCCTTATATCTGATGAGGATAATCCGTCTATAAATAAATCTTTGATCATGTCTCTCCTGTGTTCTGCTGCTGTGGCTTTCTTAAAAACATAGTTCTTGGCTTAACTCACAAAAGTACATCGAAAGTCTTTTATAGGCTAACTTGGCTTCTGCTTCTCCGTTCGTAGTAGATGAAGTACAAA
Organism: Pegea sp. RAD2-039; assembly: GCA_034620365.1. NCBI lineage: Eukaryota > Metazoa > Chordata > Thaliacea > Salpida > Salpidae > Pegea > Pegea sp. RAD2-039. The sequence continues at coordinate 470,182 of JAQGEQ010000061.1, read as the reverse complement.
AATGTCATTTAGTTTCTTTATATACAACCGTTCCAGTGTCGCTTCAGCTTCTACACAAGTCTGACAGATCTCAAAGTACTGGTACACGTCTTTGGTTCTGCTGTTAACGAGCGCTGCCAATTTTCTCTTCTCTGTTCAATTAGACCCACACTCTTCTATGTAATTGGTAAAAGTTCTCTTCCAGTAACACCGTTTGCTGGATGCCGAGGGGCTATTTGGGTCTATAAACAGCTTTCTTGGTTTCAACAATATATCCATTTGTTTTTATAAAAAAAAAATTTGTTACATTAATAATACTAATATACTTATTCAAATAGAATCTTATTCAAATCTATACTAAGTAAGTTAAAGTTACTAATAGCAACGATAAGTATACTAATGATACGCGATACCTGCAACAGAATCATAGAAGAATGACGTTTAAAATATTTACGTCAGCAGCAAAATACTTTACTGTTATACCACAATATCTAATGGCGTATATTTTAAGATATAAGAACACCAGCATCCGTATACACTGATGCCACGATTAGTAAATTCCCTGCAACCCAAGACAATATCATGGTAACGTCATATTTTGAAAACTATATCAACTGATTTATAGTTGCAGATGATTTTGGGAGGTATTTAAAACACTTTTCCTCATTCATCAGGTTATTTTTCTGATGTTCTTGGCGAAAAGTTTAAAGTTTCACGAAATCAACAGAATTCCTTCTATCAATTGGACAACTATAATACTAATTCTAAGTTGTTTAAATCTCTGATGATTTTAATTAATGAAAGGAGAAGCCTTTGGTTTCAAAATAAGCTCGATTTTCATGCAAATGATTTCCAAGGATCTTGATATACCAAAAGTTCTAATTTAAAAAGTAAATGTTGGTAAACAAGACATTGAATCATTATAATTTAAAAAAATATTCTTGATATTATCAATAGTGATTTGATAATAGTCGATGTGTTGGTTGAGCTTTGCTGGTTGTCTTGAAAAGATTCTTTGTTTTATTTCAGTTAAAATAAGATTTTTCGAAAGAAAGATACCCCGAGCTTGAAGACAAAAAGCACTTGCTGATTTGGCTTGCATGGTTGATATTACTCTGTATCTTTCATCTTTAAAAGAATATTTAGAAAAATCTACTATGGCACGAGTTAAAAAGTGCAGTATTTGCTTTCATTAAAAAATTTGCCGTTAAAAAGCATCGCTTGTTGAATAAATACAAAACCATTCTTAATCTTATCAAGTTAACATATTTACAGCTCACAAGCAGTTTAATGGTGAGTTCAAATGTAACATACATAGATTTGATTCTTTTTGTTTTTAATATAACCGTTTATAAGTTCTGCGACAGCAGATGTAATTGTAGTTTCAGTTTTTATTGAATTGAAATTGTCAAACACATAATTACATATTTAGCTAAACCAATTGTTTAAAAGAAAAAGTATTTTTAAATTCTCCAAAGGCTTAAAATATCAATTTAATAGCAAATGCATAGAAGAATATCTTTGCATTTCATTTATTCATGTTCTGACTTTTTAATAAAGTCAACAAAAAAAACCCAACACAAAACCCTTAAATACTGTAGTCGATTATTTGACAAACATCTTGAATAGATTATGTAAATAACCCTGCAAAGTTACTTCTCTTTTTGATATAACTTCAAGTTGTCAAAATCAATATTAAGTTTCAAATTTAATTTATTTAATTAATTTTGTTCAGATTAAGTTTTCTGGAATTTTATTTATTTTTATTTCTGTGTTATTAACTTGCAGCTTAGAACTATCTTAAGGTTTGAAACTTAGCTCTTTTACTGAAAATGCTTAGAGTATCTAACCTAGTCAATAATTTCTTTTTTCACTACAATTCTAATAAATATAATTAATCAAAATTTGTTTGTTGATATGATTTATTGATTAAAAATAACATAAATTCACTACACCACCAATTAGAGTTTCATCTTTAACTCAGTTGATGTTTAATGAGGTGATTTAGTAATCTGAACCACTTTTTTATGGGATTGTTTTAACAGACATTCAGGATATCTGTAAGCATAAAGCGAATTGCATTCTCGAAACTTCATAAGAAGATGAAGAGCTTGTAAAGCTGCAGTCTGACGAACTCTGCTTTTGATCGTAGAGCTTTCAATCTCATTAAGACTACTGCCAGCTCCATTGATGCACAAGTGAAGTAGATTACGCAATTCTATCTTGTCAGCCTATTAAAAGATTGTAAATAAATAAACAAAGAATGATTTGTAAATAGATTTGTAAATCTGAACAAATAATATATTTGTGTAAACAGCAACAAATATTTTGCTAGCAACTATTAATTTTTTTTATAAATTATAAGTAAAAACCTCTAGAATCTCAGGGTCGTGTAAGAGTCCTTCTTCCAGTTGGATTTTATCCTTTCCCCACCACTTTCCGACGAGAATATTCTTACACACAAACAAATAGTTGATATCTGTACTACCTAATTCACAACCTTTTAGTTTTGTGGCAGCTTCATAAGAAGTAGAAACAAAAGGAGTCTCTGAAATAAAATGGAGAATAAAAATACAAAATAAATCATATTTGTTATAAGTATCTTGCTAAAAATTGTATATGTACATGTAGTACCAAGTTTTGCTATTTGAAGAGTTTTACAGAAGGTGCTGAATAAGTCCAACTAACTTTTACTTAAAATATTTTACTCTATGAGCGTTCGGATCACTTTAGATCGAATTATGACAGCAAAGTCTACTCTAGTCAACTACAACTAGTTTTTTCAATCACTACTTATTAGTAAGCCAAGCAAGTTGAAAAGTAGGAAATTATATGAAGTAAAAACTAATAAATGATTACTTTCAACATCAAATGGAATAAGTTTCTCTGGTTTAATAGCCATCAATTTCATTGTATTGGAAACCATGTAATCTTCGGTACTAGTTTTGTGCATCATAAGATGAATCTTATCTTTGTTTTCAGTATACTTGTGAGCCATTTCTAAAAACTAAAACTTCAGCAGTTAGTAAAACGTTTACATCTCTTATTGCTTTCTTAGAATAACTTTAAATTGTAAAGTCTTTTTAAATATATACCTGAATAGCAATGTCTACTCGTAATTTCCAAGACTGATTAAAAATATATGACATATTTTTAAAATATTTAGTGCTCTCTTGTACAAAAGCCAAATTACAACTTCCAAGATGGCTAGGTACCGACCATCCTTCTTCAGCAGAAAACGTTTTCTAGAAAAAAGAAACAAACTTAACTCATCACTAAGCAGTTAGACGTCTTGTTATAGATTTTGATTTTAGTTTTATGAACCTGTATTATAGTTCTAGGATAAATAAGTGCAGTCAAGTACAAATTCATTTGTTCTTTTAGAGTGTAATGTTCAAGTAAGATGGATGATTTTGGAGGTGATGACCGCATCAAAATTGTATCACCAAGTCGATCACTAGCACATCTAAAAGCTGGATTGAGATTTTTTAGTGTTTTAGCATCAAGTCTTCCTGTAAATATTAAAGTAGTTGTTGTAATAAAAAATTTTGCAGATTATGATTAATTTTTAAATAAGTTTTAAAGTTATCCTTTTATGAAATATATCCTTTTACCAATTAGCTGCTTGTAAGTTTAAACTATTAATAACATTTTTTTTTCTTATTAAGTAAAACGATTATTGTCGGTAATAGAATATTGTAAGATTGTTGGAAGTCTGATTCCTTATTTAAAATCAGCAACACAATTTCTAGGATAAATTGATAAATTCAAAAAAGCTTTAGTTACTGAGTCAGAACAATTATGTGCGTGTTGTAACCAGAAGCTAACTGTATTTGTACAAGCATGGTACTAAATAGCTTGAGAAATCTAAAACTTATCGCCGAAGCATTGCAAAATAATGATAAGACACAATATAAAATTTAAAACATACCTTTATGAGGTAGATTGTATTCGAACCAAAGTCTAATAACACCTCTAACATCGCATTTGTCAACTTTGAACTGTTTACAGAGTTCTGATTCTATTCTGCACTGGTTGAATAAATTTGAGGCTCTGCTTGAAGGTTTAGTCGGTTGAGTTTGATCTGATAGCAGCATGAAGTCATATATTTTCCCTTTTATTTCAGAGCTGTAAATCTTTCCTTGAGCTTTAATGAATCCAGATTCTATTAAAAGTATTTTTTGGGGTTACGATACAGCTTCATTCGATTTTTAGAATAAATACAAAAATTTGACTTTAAATTAACTATTTTTTCATGCTGATTAAGTTTTGAATGAAGCTGTTGTTGAGAAGAAGTTGTTTGAGTTTTTTTAGTTGGAGTAAACAGCAATGAAAAGATTTGATATTCAAAAACTTAGGATACTCAAGAAATTGTTGGTGGATGTGTAAAAGTTAAAACAATTAATAAAAACAAACCACGTGTAAGTGAGAGAGGTATAATACGAAATTTAAAACTTTTGTCTTTTATTTTCATATATTCCAGGCATAAATCAGTTCCAAAACACCCAAGATCTCCGCATATCTCTTTCCCTGGAAAAATGTAAAGGTATAAGAACCCAGTAAGAAAAAATATGAATTACAAAAAGTTGGTTTATTTAAGTTTCATTGTCCATGAAAAAAAGAATTTTTTTTAAAGTAAACTCTTTATAATTAAATTTTGAAATTTGGTTCAATACTCTTTATTAAACTTTTAAGTTTTGATAGCCTGTGATGACAACAGCAAGTTGAATCATACTTCCAAGATAATAATCTTTAAACATAGTATCTAACTGATTAGTTGTGAGTTAAAATAATGAATAAATCTTGTTAATAAACAAAATAATTAAACTAAAAAGTGAATCCTCTTAACTACACTCATACAAGTATAAAAACTTCTTTATATAAAAGTTGTTTAAAGTTGGTGATCTTTTTGATAACGCTATTCAATCGTAAAAAGTGGCTAATAATGATGGTAAGCAACGGCTGAATAAACGACGACAGGCTAAACTAGTAATGCAGAAGGCGCCAAAATAACTTGACGACACATTTACTACTGCAGTAAAATATATTTCTGATGTATACATCATAATTATATATTCAACATACAACATATCTATAATACTAAGAACAATTTGATCGATTTTAAGATAATATTTTATTTTACAAAACTTATAGTTGACAAAAAATTCGTTTCATTGAATACAATGATATTATTTCGTTCTATAACAAATTATTAAAAAGCGGTAAATTTGCTTCTTTCTCTACTCTATATTCAAATTTTTGTTAACACATAAGCTTTGTCAAGTTTTTCATCTAATTTTCTGAACTACAGGACAATCATAATTAAACCTCAGTAGTAATATGCTTCAATTTTTAATTAAATCGACAACATTTTCATTTTGTATCAATCGTTTTTTAACAAACTTGATTTTGAAAGCTAGATAAACTTACCAGTATAATTAGAGTCTAACACCTTAGCTTCAAACTCTTTGACACTCGAATTAAACTTCAGATAAAATAGTGAGGTTGTAAAGACCCATAATGCAAAAAAAATCACAAACAAAGACACCACTTGGATGCATTTTTGAAATGGGCGATCAAGCAGGGTGCACATTTTTAATTTCAATCTACTAAATAGAATATTAAGTCACTAATTAAAGACCTACAAGAAGAGATATATAAAAAAATTTAAAAGAATTTGAAAATGAGCTCTACTAAATATTTTTAAACCTTAAAGTCCTAAAGTTAATCATTTGAAAAATAATTTATAAGGTCTCAAAAAGTTACAAAGATCTGCCATTTCACTAAATATCATTGGTATCAAACTTTAGATATTTGTTCAAACTCTGTATCATCTTTAATAAATGATTGAGTAACTAATTAGTAACAAAATATACCATTTAAAATATCATAAAAACCTTAAAGATATTTGATTAATAATATATTAATCTCTCATTTTGAAACTAAGCACTAAATATAAATAATAGAAAAAATATAAAGATTAATTTTTACTTATAACCAATGTAGCAGTAGATTTTCAATAGCTATCACACAATGAAACACATTAGCCATAACAGTTTATAAAAAGTAGCTAACACGAGGCTGATAATGATAAAAATTGTCTGTAACAAGCAAGAGACTCATATGAAAAAATGTTTCGTAGGAAAAAGTGAAACGGATTCATTGGTTACAGCTGCAAAAATATTGATATGTTTATCGAAAGTTTGAGGCCGTTAACTAGCTTTACAGGAAGTACAGTTAGGGAGCAATAAAAGTGATTGATGTAAAAAAACTTTGAAAATGATCAATACATAATTGAATAATTTTTACAACAAGTTTGATTTATAAATTTCAACTGAAAAAATAAATTTTATAAATATAAGTAAGCTTATAACTTTATAACGTTCAACTGGATTTCAAAATGTAAAATTTAGAGATAAATAAATGAAAAGATAAAATTTGTATTATAAACGGTGTAAACATGAAATAATAAACTTAAATTTTACAAAACATTTTTTTTCTTTCGTGAATTGATCATTTTTTCATAAAAATGAAGAATTTAACCAGAATTTTGATTATTCAATGATTTATTACTGCAATTAGACAAATTACAAAATTCTATGGCAAATATTGTTAAAACTTAATCAGTTAAACGGAGAACTAAAAATTAAAAGTTTCATTACAAATACAAAACAGAATGAAATTAAGTTATCATGATATTTCGTCACTAGGAATCGATTTTCCTTCAAATTCTTTTCTTTTTAGCATTCCTACAGAAAATTCAAGTTTATTGTTTAGCTTGATTATCGATAATTATGTATAAAGTAATCTTATGATAAAATGTAAAATGAAATATATTTGTTTAATTCAAATTTTCAAACTTTTCAATGAAAGTAGAAACTTGTTGCCATAGCGATGATTCGAATTTAAACAGAAACTTTTCAATTAAATGAATTAAAGTTTACTTTCTAGCTAATTAATATGATTGTATTTTCTTCAAGTAGTTTTATGACTCAAATAGGTAATTAATTTAACAAAAGACTTACAATTTTGAAATAGTTTCTATCATGATAGCTTGGACAGATTAAAATGTGTTCAAAATTCGTTTTCATCAATAGCGCTTTCAGCAAATCCCTTAAAAATAATTTTTTTTTTTGTGAAAACTAGAATATAATTTGCACAAGCCGTTCGAGAAGAAGTTACAACCAGTTCAACCCGAACCTTCACTTGTTGCCATGACAGCAGTCATTTTCACAACGCAATTTTTGTATTTGATCAAGTTGAAAGGGCTTAGTGACAACTTTCATCTTTTTTCTCTCTTTTCGAGTATTGTACAATTTAATTTGATCTTTTTCGAGTTTTCTCAAAGCAAATCAGTTGTGAAGGGCTTAAGGTAAAAATAGAACTGATGTAAAATTAGTTTTTTTCTGATAAGATTATCTAAAGATATCTTCAGCTAACTCCAGAAATTTAATGTTTAAAAATTTACTTCAAAATTTATTCAAACTTTATTTGATAAGATGTTTTAGAAAGTTTACCTATTGATACATTCAAGAAAGTTGAAGCTAGTTACTTTCAAAATCAAATACTACAGATAAAAAAGAAGATCATTCGCCTATAATTAGGAGAAAATCTTTTTAACTCTAGACTTTGACGTCTATGACGTCATCAGCAGACCTAGATAATTAAAGACCAAGATAATAAACTTGTTAGGCATTAAGAAAACAGAAATATTTGAACAAAAAAACTAATGATGACAATTCTTGGTTGCTAGGATATATGAAAGTTGCTGCTAGCAACAGTTTTCTTAATGTCTCGATTTTTGTTTTAATTCGTTTGCTCGGATTTTGGTAATAGTGAAGCATTCAATAGCTAATGATAATTCAGCCAGCTTAGATAAAAGCAAATACTTTTCAGGCAGTCTTCTTGACGTCACACATTGCGCTTTTCTATTTGTTTAAGTGAAAAAGTTTCATGAAAAATTGATGTGCCATGACAACTTTAGTAGAAAGTTTTGAGTGAAGTTGACTTGGTAGGGTGTGTTTGTAATATTGATATTTACTCAAAAGTTAATTTAAAAAAAGTATTTTATCGTTTAAAGTTTTACAGAAGTTATACTTCAAATTTTCAACTTATTGTGATCAGAAGTAAGATATAAAGTCAGACAGTAGTTTTAAAATAGTTTGATTCAAGTGATAGCAATAGTAATTGAGGCGATAAAATGATATCATCGTTGTAAATAAGATGAAAATATCCAAGTTTGCATTTAAACAAGTAAAATGGGACAAAAGTTAAGAACTTAAGCTCAATCATTTTGAAAATTAAATTCAGGAATTAAGTTACTAATATAACAATTGATTTGATATAAGATGGTTGATTTGAACCAAGTTGAAGAAACTTTCAAAAAGTTTATGAAATATGGTGATTCTAAAGCTACAGGAATGACTGGTAAAAACTTTTCAAAAGTAAGCCCAATATTTTTGGTAAAAAATTATATAAATAATTTTGTTTATCTTAGTATTGGCTTTCATCTTAAAAAAGTTATCAAAATTAGAAAAAAAATATTGATCATAATTTTTAACAAGCTTTTCATCTTATACGATTTAATACAGTTGCTTGTTCATGCTTTTTATTTTCAGCTTTGTAAGGATTGCAAAATTTTAGGGTGGAAAAAACTCACTCAAACTGATATCGATATGGAATTTGCAAAAAAGTAATTCTAAGTAGCTTTATGAAATTTCTAGAAACTTATACTTTTACTGAATACTATTTGCTCTAAAACAAAAATTTATTGATGATAAATGTCGACCGCCCATTTAACTTATCTTAAGCTTATGTGAGGTTAAGAAATGGTAGAAGTAAGAAGATGCACATTTTTGAGATTGCTAGAGATAAACTTTTCAGTTTCAGCTACTAAATTTTAAAAATATATTGAAACTAATATCTCGTTGACGTTACTAGAAACAATTTGATCGTATCGGAATTAAAACATTTTAAAGAAGTTTTTTAATGATTACAAAATAGATTTAATTTCAATTACTGACATATAAGATTTTGCCAGGATCAAGAAAGGTAGTAAGATGAGTTTTAACGAGTTTAAGTTGGTGTTGAACGGCTTGGCGGTAAAGAAGAAAGAAGAAAATGCAGATGTCTTGTTTGCAATGGTGATTGGAAAGGAACCAGTTACAGCTGGAACTGTAAGTAATTTGCATAGAATATTTGCTATATTAATCTTTTCAATTATTAAAAGAAAATTTCTAAAACTGGAAACGTCTCAAAGATGACTGATTCATCCCAATATACTGGAAGTCATAAAGAAAGATTTGATGCCGATGGTAAAGGAAAAGGTAAAATATATTTCAGTATCACAAAATATTTCTTCTAAATCTTAGCTTTCATTTCTGAACAATTCAAAAGTTGTTTGATCTTCATTTATAACTTGAAGTTATTGCTTTTTAGGTTTAGATGGTCGCGTTAACAAAGCCGACAACAGTGGGTATGTTGGAAATTACAAAGGCGAGGGTTCATACAAGAAATAAAAATCACATGACAAATATTTTCAACTTATATCTTTCAAATAATTTTCATGAAACGATTTTCTATTGATGACATCTTTTCTTTCAAATAAATTGATGTTTTAACTCTGATATAACTTTCATCAAGGCTTTATCATTAGGTACAATATTACAAATGATTAAAATAAAGTAAGGTTTTTTCTTAAATTAATGAACATAACAGTTATAGTTGGACAGAAGAAATTCAATGAAAGGTTTTAACAACACATGAAACTTATAGAAATAACAATTTTTCTAAATAAACAAAATTAATTTCACCGCAAACTAATTGATTAGAAAATTGCAACTTGTTGTAAAAGACATTTTAATTTATCTTATAAATAGATTAATGGATTTTGATGAGCTTTTACAAGCAACTTTAAGTCAAACCTTAGTAATTGATTAGTTTACATTTCCAACATGCCAAGTACAAACATTCAAATATAGTTTTTTTCTATATGTATGGTGTAACCGTCTTAAATGTTTTATAATATTCTGAGAAAGGCTTACTTTCTTGAGTAGCATGCTGACTACTATCAAGCTCGGAGCTTAGAATCTAAGAATGTAAGCCTCTCAAAATAATTGGTTTTTGCACGTGCCTCTGATGTCTATTTGATTGCTATCTCCGATATAATCAGTTGGCTACTTGTTGGGTTAGTTCGTAGAAATCTGTCGCTTTTATGAGAGTTTTGATGAGTCATATAGCAACAGCCAGTATCAAGAAACTGTATCATACTTGGTCATCTGGTATAATTATTTCTGTTAGCAGTGATAGCTTGTTAAAGATTGAGAGTAATTATATGTGAGGTGATAACAGCAGATAGAAAGTTTTTTTTTTAAGATGGAGTTGAAGTTATTAGAGAAAAGTTGAAACAGAAGTTTATCCTGAAGCTTCAGTAAAGTTTTCCTTCGAGTAATTAACAGTTTGATAAATTCAGTTTAACTTTTTTCTAATGACGAATATTAAATAAAAGTTTTGATTATTTGAATCATCCTAAACTCAAAACTTGCAAAATCAAAAATGGGAAATCTGTTCATTTTCAATTATTTTGCTTTTATTATTACACACATATCAATTAATAACTGCAACCAAAACATTCTTTTTCATGGCAGTTGTAGTGATGAATAAAACATTCAATGCTCTTTTTTATCATAAGTATTTTGACCTTTATAGTTTCCAACATAGCCACTGTTTTCAGCTCTATCTGCTCGACCATCAAGGCCTAAAAACAAATTTATTTCTTAATTTTGAACAAATAAAAATGAATTTGATTAGTGTAAGAAATTGATGAGAAAATCAACAAAATGATAATTAAAGTTCATCAGAAAGAAAAATAAAAATCGGCTTTTATTTAAGCTTTACCTTTTCCTTTTCCACTTGAATCAAATCTTTCCTTGTGACTTCCAGTGTATTTGGAGGCATCAGTCAATCTTGCAACAGTATCACTAACTTTCTAATGATAAAAAAGAAAGATTAAAATTTGTTTATTATTATAAATAGGATACAAACAGAGTGAGCGCTAGCTGGTGATTGGCCGGCTACCATTCCGAATAAAGCATCAGGAACTTCACTCTTTTTAGCAGCCAATGCCATTAAGACTTCTTTAAAATCCTCAAAGCTCATTTTACTCCCTTTTTTAATTCTAATAAAAATATTTCTAATTGACTCACTGGTTTAAATTTATTTTTTATGCTTATTTAAAAATAAATAACTTAATTTCAATGAAAGACTGATGATCTGATAAACTTAAAAGCATGCTAAGTATAGAAATTTGTTTACTTTCTTGCAAATTCCATATCAATATCGGTTTGTGTCAATTTTTTCCAGCCTAAGATTTTACATTCTTTGCAGAGCTAAGAAATTAAATTTACTATTAAATATCTTTAAAGATAGTTATCTCTAAAGAGGTTAAAAAAATGAAAATTGATTGAAAGTAGATGATTTGTAGTTATTTAAAGCAACAAATTATTATTGTTATCAATTGATAAATTATTACCAGTAAATAAATATCTAAGATGACAAACAGCAGTAATGTAGTATATAGTATTTTGATATATAATGCAGTATATATGATATAAAAAAAAAACAATTTTACTATGATATAAGCAACTAAAGTTTGCTCAAAGTGTCAAACTTCTAGCAGCTTACCTTGGCAAAGTTTTTACTAGTCATACCACTGGAGCTAGCATCACCATATTTCATATACTTTGTATACGTAGCTTGAAGATCTACCATATTAGCCATTAGGACTTTTTATATTTACAACACAAGTTACAAAAAAATGAGCTCACGGTTATAAAAACAAAACTGACTGTACATTGATTTCTAAAATAATTAAATGATTTTAAGATGTTTTTCAATAACTATTTGTAACAATATAGTATTATGATGTCATAGTTAAGTGTTTTGAAAGCGACCAAGCAAACCTAACAAAATATTTATATCTTGATTCTTTCCAAAAAATGAACTTCATATTTTTTACCATAACTATCTGTGACTAATTCAGTTGTTTGGTCCGCTTCGGTCATGTATATATACATGCCATGCATATATGTGCCAGGGAAAAAGTTATGGAGATCCAGTTGTTGCCCATGCAGCAGAATTCCGCTCTTCACATTTATGTATAGCGAGGTTATGTAGCAGAACAGATGGACTGATGCGGTTACGCCCGGTTGGCATCGCAAGAGCTGCCAGAACGACACTAAGTACAGTAACGAACTGCTACGCGCTCCAACTCCGGCTTTAGATTCGGAGTTTTCCATCTCCTAGTAGTGTTGTCATTAATCAGACTCACAGGGGCCCTTTTACCTGGATTTTTATATGAAGTCGCTTTCAAACTACAAGGAACTAAACTAATTTATTATATCCACGCTAATCAACTTATATTGACTGAAAAACATTTTCTCAATCATTAATTTGAAATAGTAAAAAAAAATTCTAGAATAATCTCTAATTGAAAACATTGCTAATAAATGAAATTAAGTATGTTTCTCACTTTATATCAGCAACTTCTAGCCATTTTGATTGATGCAAAGTTTTAAAACTGTGAACTAGTTTAGGATCTTTCTTAATTGTTAAATAAAACAATTAAAATATATCTTTGATGAAAAACATTTGTGAAAAAACAAAAAAAATAATTAAAATAGATTAAAAGCTTGTTAAATTATCTATCACTTTAAGTTGAAGATTTTGTTGATCAAACCAATGATTACAATTTATTACCCCCTTTAAAACTGTTCTTGATACCTCAAGAGGACGCTACATGACTTTCCTTTTGATAGATATTTAAATATATTTTTGATTTACATTCTCTTTCTTGTAAGGCAATTAAAATTATGTATAAGGCTATGGATATAGTAAAAATGATGATTAACAACATAACTTAAGCACAACTTATTAAATTACTAAACTTATTAATAAGCAGACTTATCATTATCAACTGTACGAATTGCAGTACTATCTTTGCATCTTAAATGTTTACATTTAAAACTTCAAGATCACATTTTTTTCTATTTAGTTATAAAATAATTGAGGCTTAAAGACTCATGAAAAACCATTTATTGATGAAGTACAAACTACTAGTTTTATTCAAGATACAAAAGAAGCTTGAAATAGTAATTGATACAACTTTTATATAGTCGTAGCTTTTTAAATATAATGCTGTTATAGATATCTAGAATATATTCATCAAAAGAATTGAAAGTTACAAATTTATATTTCAATTGCAATCATAAGTAATTTCCTTAATTTATTCTAAATTTGCAACTTTAATATCAACTTTTCCTTTGATTTTGAAAGCTTGTACCAAATATTACTAATTTAAAGGGTAAAATAGTTTTGTATTACTTTATTCATTTACTTTATTCAATGCAACACTGCAGATGACAAATTCTTACAAAGCTCTTACAACGAAAAAAAATATATGGTCGCAGGAAGATAATGGAAAGGTCCTAAGTTTCATAGTTAAAAATAACTAATGCAGAAAAACTGGAAACATTGCAGAGGCAATAAATTTAAGTTAGGAATTAAAAGTAAGGAATAAGTAGAGACAACAAAAACATTGGCTACATCATAATTCGATTTTTAACAAATTTACTTAAATCATATTTTTTTAAACAATTCTATAGAAAAAACTATTATTCAAGTGCTATTAAAGTTACTTAGACGGCTAATGTTTAATAACAAATCTTTGAAAACGTATGAAAGATTTTTATTAGTAATCTAAAATGAAAAAAATCATGAATAGTTTTAAATAGTTGTACGAAGTCAGAAACAAGTTGGTAATATTGCAAGGATTTAATATTAAGCTTATAAATATGGTCTATGTATGAAGAAAAGGATATGCCACATATCTTCTTCAAGGTGAGGATTCCATACGGAAGAGTTAAATTCTAACTTGGGACGAATGTATGTAATGAAAAGTTTCAACAGTGTCCAAACATTTTAGGTCTGAAAAGATATGAGAATTTGGTATGAAGCAACTGAAATAATTCTGAACAAATAATTTAAGTGGTAAACCTATTTTAAATCGTAAAAGATTAGGATGCCCAAGTCTTTACTAAATTAAAAAAAATTCATTACTGTTTAGATAAAATTCAGATGGTGATGGGTTAGACTTGATGGTTTATTTATTAAGAGGTCAAAGCATTAGTTAGTAGCTAGCTTAAATTTATTAGCGTTGTGGCGTGCGCCTGTAATCCAGCTGCTAGGAGGCTTGAGATGGTGGACGGTATGAATTTCGAAGCTCTACACACTGTATTGTGATAGAGTGTTCGTGCAAAACTCTACTTAATCTTTATAATTTTATCCATTACACCATAGTTGCTATAAGAGCATTTGAATTTGTAGCTTGTAGCCACGCGTTTTACAGATAACATTGAATAAATGAAGCTCTGGGTTTGTAAACTCCAAATAGATTAGAGAGTAGCTAACTTAGTACTAAAATATTTGACATCACCTGCATAGAACATTACAGTTAAATTAGATTAATACTGTTATAATAAAACTTCCTAATAAGATTTTTTTGTTAAAAGTAAGGTTTTACGAAATGTTTAAGAGTTTTTAAAGTACATCATCAAAGATTATGTACATAAAAGATAAAATGAAACAGCAGGGATCTTGCATAAAAAGTAAGTATCTGTAAGTCTGTATTTACTCTCTTGTAAAAGCAGGAAAACTACTTGATTTCACTAACTTTAAGGATAAAGTACTCTTGTAAAGTAAATTCAAGTTTTAAAATTTTTTATAATCAATTGTGCACGATAATATAAACTTTTTAATAATCTGTATCTTATAAGTCGGTTAATTATAAGAAAATAAATAATAATAATAGTATTAACATGTAAAATAGTAAGTAGGAACATGCAAATTTCAGTCAAATTTTATAATAATAGAATAATTTAATTTAATAAATTAATTAAAAATCATCATCTAAAGCAATCTATATATTATAACATTGTCTAAAAATTTTTGTAATAGTTTTTTGTCGATAAAACCTGCTAACTTTTAAAAATAAATTTTACTTGTATGTGAAGATCAAAGATACTTTGAGTCCTATTTAAATATGACCGTTTCATCTAAACTTTAATGCATGTAAATAAAGCCACTTTTTCACATTTCTTTGAGTAAGGAAGCTCATTTTTTCGGTTGAATTTATATTATGTCTGATCAAACCATCTTTTAGTGCTTTCTATAATTGTTCATTTTGGGTTTATTGCTAAGATGCTTGCTAATGATTTTACCATAAGACATTGAATAATATAAATTAAGTTTAAGAAATTAGTTTTAAAATTAATTTGTAAAGAAAGTGTGAACTAAGATATTTTAACCAGATAAGGTGCTCTGAATTAGATTACATAAAGATCAACACATAACTTAAATAAAACTTATTTATAATTTTTCAATATCTTTAGAAATAAATAAGAAATTGTTTTATTATTTATTTTGATCATCTAATTCTAGGACAAAGCTATTTTTACTTTAACATATTTTATTTCTCAATTTATTATCAGTTATTCAGCAGAAAATTATTGTGGTTTTTTATGATTTTATTAGTTTATAAATTTTTTAGATACTTTAAACACTATATTGAGTTGAACATTATATAAGTAGTTATAATTGATGTTTTGAATATTATAGTCTAAAATATTTTGTTTTTAAAAAAAAAATTTTTAATTTTATTTTAATTTTGGACTTTTTTTTAATTGAATATTTTGAATAACTATTATTCAATCATTTGAAATTTAAATTTATTTTTCAGTTTTTCTCTTTCATATTTAATATTTTGTGTATTTTAAATTAATAAATTGTATATTTATTTTTATATAATTTAACTTTATTAAACTTTGAAAGCTTAACATATAATGAAATATTTGTAAATCAAATTTTTTTATGTTTTTGTAAAAAATTTGTTGTGAATCTGGTTTTTATTTATTTTATAATTTTGATTATAATTTTTTTAGATTTGTTATAAAAGTTTCAATTAAACCTAACTTTTTTCAATTTAATTATATTTAAGTAGTTCTATAATAACATGTCTATTTATATTAATCTTAACACATTTTTTCTTTCTCTTGTAAATTTAAATTCATTGATAATTGTAATGCTTATACTCAAATCAGCTTTCAAATATATGTTGACTAATAAGTTTTTATAAAAAAATAAAATTTTTGTTTATTTTTATTTATTTATATATTTTGGAAATATCCATATAAGTATATCAGCTCTCTATTTTGTAACATATTATTCAGTTTTAATAATGTATAGTGTAAATAGTTGATAACATTAAAAAACCTATATTTAGTTCTTATTTATATGATTTAGAATATTAAAATTTAATTATTGTGAACAAGTTTGAACTTTTTAGAGAGTTTATTAGGTTTTTATTTTTAGAAAAAGATTACAATTAGGTGTATATTTGTATATATTTTCATTATAAGTATATTAAAATATGTTTTAAAACAATAAAAGTATTAGCATCAAGTTTTATACAACTTTATAACTTTGTAGATTGAGGTGTTTATTAAACTTAAACTTATTTAGTTTAACTTTGTTTTATTCTAAAACTTCTTATTGCCTGCCTAAAATTTACATAATGATCATACATTGAACATTTCACCTAGCTTGATTGTAAATTTATCTGCAATCCTTTCTTTGTTAATACGATAAAAACATTAAAAAGCTTCTGATTTTGTTTAGATGTGCATTTTGTTAATAAACTATAATAATGAGTGTTTTGGCCAAAGCAATTTATGCTAATGTTGCGGAGTCAAGCGATGAACTTGAGTTTAAACGGGGAGATATTGTTGAAGTATTAGAACAAAATACATCTGGTCTGGAAGGCTGGTGGCTATGTTCTTTACACGGTAGACAGGGCATAGCACCTGGCAATAGGTTGAGGTTACTACCAATAGCAGTTGATAGTGATGCTTATGATATACCACAATCTCAACTAGTAGTTAAAGATAAAAAGCTGTTTGAATCAGAAGAAGAATATGATGTTCCAAGAAGTTTGCCTCCTACAAGTGTTGATAATATTCAATCCATAAATGATGTTTATGATACACCTAGGACTTGGTTTAATAAAGAAGATGTGTATGATATACCTTCAATACGAAAATCAATGATCAGAAAACCATCTAACATTTCTGATGATCAAGAAATTTATAATATCCCAAATAGCCAAATGGCTTCTAATTTTAATGATATTTATGATATACCACCTACTGTCCCTAAAGGTTCTCAGTCTATTAGAACAGTTTATATCTCTCAAAATGGTGCTGAAGAAGTATATGATGTTCCACCAACTAGAGTGAATCAAATGAGCTCAAAAGAGATGATCAATGTTTTGGATACTCAAAGTATTTATGATATTCCATCTACTTTACGTAGAATGTCTAATCCTCAACCATCTGTAGAGGATGTAGATGTTGTGTATGATGTACCACAACCTAGTACACTAAAGAGTGTGTCTTATGGAAAATCTGGATTAAATAGTTTGAGACGAATGAGACGAGAGTTTTCTGAAGGCTCTCAAAAGAAGAATCAGTTAAGTTTGAAAAAAATAAGTGATAATCAAAATTATGTTTATGATGTCCCTCCTCAAGTTAATAAACAAAATACTTTGATGAGAAAGAAAGCTCCATCAAATGATGATGACGTAGTTGATGGTTTGTTACAAGATCTGACTATTAGTAATGATGCTGGCAGTCATGGAACTGACAGCAAACGTTTGTCTATGATATCTAGAAGTTCAAGTACTAGTATGATAACTGATTTAATGATTGAATATAATGAAATACATTTAAGTTATGAAGATGGACTACAAAAAATGATCACGCTGAAGAAGAATGTTGAAGATTCTGTATCAGACTTGCTTACTATGGTATATGAAGGTTGGAAAAATTCTTTAAACATATCAGAAAATTTGGATAATATCAAAAATTTGTTTTTCAATATTTTATCTCTGGTGAAAGATTTTGTTGAATTTAGTGATGGATGTTTCTGTAATACTTTTGGAAAAAAATTGTTGACAAATGAAGACAGAGCCCCTTTACATGTACAAGAAGCCTTTCGAAAGTATATACTACCTTTAAAAGAAGATTTTAAAATGTTACAGAATGCAATAGATGAGTTACAATTATCACAATGGAACGTTTCCACAACTACAGATGAAGATGACTCATTGAATCCTATCAAGTTGGATGCTATTGATAGCTTTGTGATGTCATCAAGAGCTGTTAGTGATGACGTTGGACAAATGGCTATCTTCATTCATACCCATGCTCAATATATCTTCTCTACAGATCGTTCTTCAACAGCTTCTAGATCAGATTCCCTAAACTCATTTTCTACCAACCAATCAAAAGATACCAAATCACTTCAAGATTTACAAGCTCTTCAGGCACGTCCTTTACCTTCTTTACCAAACAAGAATATGAATGAGGCATCAACTAATGATCATGTGGAAAATGAATGGTTGGATGATTATGACTATGTTTCTTTTCAAAGTTCTCCTGAAGCGAGTCCTGAGCTTGATGTTGTCAACTCAAATGATGAAAGTAACTTTAATTTGA
The DNA here is from genome assembly GCA_034620365.1 of Pegea sp. RAD2-039. Lineage (NCBI taxonomy): Eukaryota > Metazoa > Chordata > Thaliacea > Salpida > Salpidae > Pegea > Pegea sp. RAD2-039. Next base: position 451,595 of record JAQGEQ010000061.1, on the reverse strand, counting down.
CAACAAATCTCTCAAAGCTGAATGAGCTAAAAGATTATCCAAATAGTCCTCATAAAAAGTTTGATTTACCTCAAAAATCTCAACGTAAAGTTTTGAAGTTGGAAATTGATGTCAATCAATTGATGGTTGATCTTTCAACCTCAATATTGAAAGTCTACGACAGCATTGAGGTAAGAAACGCTCCCAAGGACTTTGTGGGACTGACCAAGCAAGTTATCTTGTCAGCAAACAAAGTTGTGTTAGTCTCAGAGTGCATTGAAGAAAAAGTAGACCTGAAATTGCCCAAAAAGTCACTGGTCCAGCAATGTGAGGCCATGTGGGCCACAATCCGTCGATTAGTTTCATCTACAAAATCTGCTGTTCATCAATGGCCTTCAAAAATTGCTTTGCAAGATGTAGTCGATAGATTAAATGATATTGCTACATGTGCTACTCAGCTGAAAGCCCTTCTTTATCAGCTTCTTTAACTAATTTCATTTACTTTTTCATAATTTTTAAACCCATTGTCATATTAATGTTGTGACTTATTTGCAAAATGATAATTTCTTTTTTAAACTGTCTTCTGTAGCTTCAAAAGTTTATATCTCTTCATGAGTACCCCTCATCTAAGTGGCCTAAGATTACTTTTATTATTTCCATCTCTATTCTGAAGAAGATCTGTTTGAATAAATTTTCCAAAATCTGCAAAATGAAGTTTATTTTTATAGTTTTAAGTAAATTGTGATCAGTGAATGTTTTGTAATGACAGTAAATTTATGAAATCAAGACATATATAGATGAAATGCACATTGAAAAAAATATCTCAATATAACAAAATATATGATTTTATGTGGTTTTGTTATAAAAATTAAATGCTTTTCTTTAATAACTTTTCGTTCATTTAATATATAACTGCAACTGATTTGTAAAATTGTAAAAGTTTTAATGGCCTTATTATACAAGCTTTAAAATGCTTGCTACATCATTTTGCAATCGCCTTAAAATTCATTTTATTGATTTGAATTTTCCCTTCCTTTCGTTCAAAATCTAATCTGTAACAACTGAAAAACTATCAAATTTTTATTTCATATCAACCTAATGTCACAAGCTCATAATTTCTTTTCATATTTTACTGATTCTGTATTGATCTTTTTCACTTCTGATTTTTACAGATAACATTTACTACATTGTTGATTAGCAATTTGTGTTTTGTTTGCATGAAAAAGTCCATCTAATCACTTCTCAAACTTCACTTAACTTTGTGTTAACTTATTTTTATATTAATGCTTTTGCATTTTTCTTTTTGTTTTAATGGTACTGTAACCTGATGGCATATAAGTGACATTTGATATTTGTTTGTTGATCTGTAACTTGTCTTGTTTACAAATTTTCAATTTTATAATAAAATATTCAATTATTAAATAAATTTTAAGTAATTCTTTTTAAAAATAATTTGAATAAATTTAATTAAAAGTTTAATTGAATTGTATGACTTTATTATAATGATTATTTATTCACTGTGGTTATAGTTTTATTTCACAATTAAATGGCTTTCTTAATGATTAAAAGTTGCTACACTGAATTATGGTACATTTGTTTTTTGATTGGTGCAGAGCTGATAAAACGACAAAACCAATGTTGCTTGTATGATAATTCATTTCTACTCTTAGCAGTATCTTCAACTTCTAGCTTTTCACTTTCTTCTTGCAGGTGTTTTGTTAAAGTATTTTTCTCAATAATAAGCAACTATTTGTATAAAAAAGAATGAATCTTCAGACTAAAATGCTGAAACAAATGTTGAAAATTTCACCTTCTTTAAACCAAGATGATGAAGGTATCTTTTTACTTTTTCTTATCAATATAATCACCAATAAATGATAATTTTGAAGCAATTTATAAATAAATTATTTTCTAGTTTCAACACCGAACACTGATGATTTGGATGAATCTGTAGAAAATGAGAACAAGGTTTGTATTAAGATCAAATTTATAACAATAATGTTTAACTGATTAAATCCCAACTACCTTTTGTCGAGATTATGGTCATCGAATCATTAATTTCTATTTTTTGGTTATTTTTTAGACATTTTAAAAGTTGAATTCATTATCTACTTGTTCCTTTTAACGATATTTTTTATAAACTTTCATCAAATTTAATCTCTTTAAATTCTGGTGATTTTTATTGTTTATTGTACTTTGAATTATCTACTTTATTTTTCTATTATCTGATCAAATGAAACCATTTTCAAATTTTCTTATATTTCATTCATTGTATTTATGATTTAGAATTTTTCACAATTTTTTTAGAATAACCAACTACCGATGAAAAGAAGAAATGAAAACGATAATGATGCGAGTGAAGACGATGATAAAGTCCAAATCATGTAAACTTCTTTACATGAAAAATCTCGAATTCTTAAAACTACAATAATTTGACAATTATTCAAATATTTTAATTGATTTGAGAAAATATTTTATGAGATTTTTAAAAATGTTATCTGAAGAAATATAATTGTAAAAACTTTTTCAAACCAATATTATAGCATCAATCAAATATTTCAATTTTTTGTGGATAGTTTTTATAAAAAGTTCAAGATTTAATATATAAATCAAAGGCCTTCTTCAACAGTGATCTAGCTATGAATGAAGATGGTGAAGCAATCCATCTAACCAAGAAAGACGTTTACATCAAAGCTGATTCTTCGACTGAAACTGAAGCTCAAAGCTCTGGTAGCAACAATGTAAGCAATTTCACTTGTACCTATCTCAACGTGACCAAAGCTTTGATTTCTCGTCGCGTTTTACCAAAACACTTGCACTGCGTTGAAAAACCTCCTCGGCTAACAACACCTAGCTAAGAAATTGTTATCTTGGTGGTCAAAGGTGCTGAGAAGTGTGCTTATCAGAAACTTTTAACTTCTTTCTAACCTTTGACGTTTTTTAAACTCAGTTAAAAAATATATATTAACTTTTGATTGAAATTAGATAAAAGTTGGTGATCTAACTCGCTATGAATGGGAAAAGCATTGTTACCCCGGAAAAATCATCAGTGCCAACAAGACTCATGTAGCTTACAGCATTAAAGGTTTTCACATCTCATATTTCACGTTCAATATATCAACTAGATTTGTTTTTAGGACGCAACGGTCATTCTCTTCGAGTTATGTCTGTTATTGATCAATCAAGGATTTTAATCAAAGATTTTAAAGGATATATTTGTGATGTGTCTTTCTTCAATCCGCTCAGTTATCTACTAGCTGTTGTAGATTCTGAATTTGGGGCTTATATATTCAGGATCATAATTGGACCTGGTGTTGATGATGCAAGGTTTTAATCTCAAATCTATCTTCTACTTTCTTCATTAATCTCATTTAGATATGAACTCCTCTTCAAATTTCAAATCCCCGCTTCTGCGCCACCAAGTGGCGAGTTAGTCAATTATCGGGTCACCTGGATGAGGGTGGTCAATTTGAACGAGTATCAAGGATCCGATGGTTTTGTTGATGACTCAAAGATCCTTAATGATCCTAAAAGTGATTTTTCAATCGCCATCACTTACAACTCAAAAGTAACTTGCTTCTTCTTCAAACTCTTTCAAATTTTGAAGCTCTTTTAAGGTGGTCATTTGTAATTTGAGTGAAGCATCCAAGAAACCTGGTGAGAAGACACGATTGATCCAACCTCATCCGTTTGCAATCATCGATAACCAATCACAGGTAAGATAGTAAATATTGAATCCGACCAATTCATGTCCAATCACTTGTAGACCATCACTGACTGTCACCTTTCTCCCAATGGCAACGTGGTCGCAATCACCAACTCGATTGGAGAGTTCAAATTCTGGCAATTAGACGGTCGACTGAAAGTGAAGCCCCTCGAGTAATCAGCTGCTTCTTCCACCAACTGCTTCTACTCTTTATTTGTTTCAGATTACATTGTTGGAAGCCACATGGTGATTCACCCATTTCTGCCATCAAGTTTTTAGATGATACTGTTCGAAACTCGAAGTAAAACCCAATTTGGTTTCTTCCTGCTTTAAACATTTTTTACTGATAGAGTCTTTTGGAGGTATGTGTTGACTGGATGCTGTAAAAATCGTGAGTTAAAAATCTGGTGTACAGTCAAATGGATCTGTTTTCAGGTCAGTGCCAAAATAAACCCACGCTGCTATCAGCTTCATGTTTTTCTTCAACAGACGATCAGATTTGGATCTTCAGATGAATCTGAGATTGAACCTGATCTTCATTTTACTTGCAGCCGTAACTCGGAGTTCTTGATGATCTCCGATTTTCACCGAAGTGTGAGTACTTGGATGATTGAAGTAGATTTAGAACAAAATCGTTGATAAAAACAAATTATCGGGAAAATACGTTGTGTCAGCCACTTGCTGCTGATGTGATCAGCTGTTTTGTTTGTAATTTGAACTTTAATGACCTCAAAATGACAATTGCACGTTTTTGTTGAATCAGGCAGTTTGTTAGTGATGCTACTAAAACTTCACTTCTATATATTTATAACTTTTTCATTCAATTCAATTTCAACTACAAACCTTCAGTAGAAATAAAATAGTTAAAAATAATTTGATAAAGTCATAAAAAGAAATGAAACAAACCCGATGTGTCAACATGACAATACAACTTCATCACAAGTACTTCATTTGATGACCAATTGCATGTCAACCCATGAGATGACCTTTTCAACTTTCTTCTAAAGGTCTTATATGTCCTTCGGTTCATCCACAACGATCAAGAAGATCACATGATCGCGGTATCTTTCGCGCACTACAACCTACTATCACCGCTAATTAGCTTCGAGTTTATGGGAATGAGCCGAAAATACTGTGAAGAAGATGATCTCGATGCTGATGATGTAACATTCATAGATGATCACTATTCTTCCGATACTGATTCAGAAAGCTCGATTAAAAGCGGTAGGGATGATGACGTCATCATTTTTAGATGTTGATGACATGTGGATGTGTTTGCAGAAACAAAAGATGAAAATGATGATGATTCTAAAGATGTCACTCTGCGACTTTTAGCTATTCAACAAAAGTAAGTCGTTGTTTGTGTCTTCATCATCTCCATCTGTATCTTCATCATCTTCATCTGTATCTTCATCTGTGTCTTCATCATCTTCATCTGTGTCTTCATCATCTTCATCTGTATCTTCATCATCTTCATCTATGTCTTCATCATCTTCATCTGTTTCTTCATCATCTTCATCTATGTCTTCATCATCTTCCTCTGCGTCTTCATCATCTGTATCTTCATCATCTTCATCTGTGTCTTCATCATCTTCATCTGTGTCTTCATCATCTTCATCTGTATCTTCATCATCTTCATCTGTATCTTCATCATCTTCATCTGTGTCTTCATCATCTTCATCTGTGTCTTCATCATCTTCATCATCTTCATCTGTATCTTCATCATCTTCATCTGTATCTTCATCTGTGTCTTCATCATCTTCATCTGTGTCTTCATCATCTTCCTCTGCGTCTTCATCATCTGTGTCGTGTAGGAGTCTTACGAAGATGAACGTGACATTTAAACTGCACTCGGGTCGGCCTTTACACGCCGTAGAGAAAGAATGTTTGAAAGGTACCCCTCCCTCCTGGTGGTGCTTGTTGGTCGTTTTGTGATTTGATTGGTTCACAGCAAAAGAAGAAATGATAAAAGTTGAAGAGGATAAAGAAGATGAGAACAAAGGATCAGATCTAGAGGAAGATTTAGTTGATGAGAAGAGCGTATGTTCGTATTCGGCTGAAGAGGAATCAACCCAATCCAATGAGGTAGAAGAAGAGGTCATCTTTATCATCTCAATCATCTTTAATTTGCAGGATCATCTGTCAGATACAGAAGAGACGAAATCAATTGAAGAAACAGATCAACAAACAGCACCGGATGTTACGAGTCCTACAAACACTCCTCACCTGATGACCCCTAAAGAATTTATGACTCCTCCTGACAAGCAAGACACTGTCAGCATCCTTGAGGTACTTGCATCACTTCCTTGTTCACAATTAATACCTTACAATCGATTCAGACTTCAAATATGGATCAGCCAACAACATCGAGTTCTTTCACTGATATTACTCCGCTAGAAGTAGTTCCGTCTTCAATACAATTTCCCGAAAGTGCCGGTAAGTCGCTGGTTCCAACTAAAACCAGTCGCTGGTTCCAACTAAAACCAGTTGGTAATTTGCAACATTTTCTTTTCTAAGAAACGATGGCGAAGCTAACTCTTGTACCATGTACCAGTCAACAACCAGCGTCAGCAGAAGACTCGCAAGTTGATGGGGGAAGCAAGCAGCAGGCAGCCGGGGAACCAGCTCATAAAATATTGCTGAATACAATAAAAGAGCCGCTAAAACAGAAGCATCATTACTTGAAAGAAGTCACTAACATCTATTAATCGATTTAAATACTCAAACTGTTTCTTTCTAGTTCTTCCAACCTCGTGTAGGGTCGGTACAAGGTTCCCCTGATCTTATTTCGTCTACTTCTACCACTGACAGTACCGCAGAAACCAAGCTGCCAGCTTTAATTGACGCCCCTGTGGTAGAAGCTGCCTCATCAAGTTCCCACCAAGACCCTTTTGCAGACTTTACCTCAACTTATCTCGGCGAACAGCAGAAGTCTTTGAAGTTCAATTCAATCACTTTAATTAATTCATCAACTTCTGCATCAACTAGTAGCGGTAAGATCAACTTCTTCAACTTTGATGATCTTAAAGTGATCTTACTTCGAATCTCATTTATCTTGAAAGAGAACCTAGTCCCGCCCTTTTACTTCGGCGAACTCCTCCCGTCTATTTCCAGCTTTTAATCATATGTTAGTGTTGCCCTGGTACCTCAGAAAAGGACAGTGATTGGCTTCTTCAGGGCGTTGGTCCACATCACCTCTTGTCTTTCCTCTTATGTCCTGCTAGTTGACCCGCAACAAATAGACTTGTGAGCGAGTCCTCTATTCAAGGGTGCGAATCTAATCAAAGACTAGTTGAGTTAACTTAGCACCTTGACCTGTAAAAACTCCTCGCCTAACAACTCTAATTTAAAAACGAACCCTTTGTTCGGTGGTCGAGGGTTGTAGTAATGAGAAGTTGCCTGGCAACATACTTGATATGAAATCAATGTTTTATTATCTGTGATTCTAAGTTATAGCGATCGAATTAATTAAAATGTTATCACAGAAGTGAAGAAAATGGATTTCAAGCACAAGTTGCCCGCTGGTCCAGATGTAACCATGGCCAGGTTTGTCCACTTTTCATGTCCATCTCAATTTCAACCAGTTTTCTAACTAATTCCAGTAAATCTGAAAATCCACGTGATCCGCATCCTCAAGACATTACTGTTCGACCTTTAGAAGATCACAGTATACCTCCAGCACCGGTTCAACCCTCTCCTGCTCCTCAAGTAACTTCAATGCTTCTTGATCTTCTTCTTGATCACTTCCTGTGTCCCACAGACATCTTCTTCGAAAGAAGAACAACTGAGACGTCGAAGTGTTGATGATCTTCAAAGGATGGTTGGGACTCTTCGAAATGAGCTTCGAAATATGCAATCCATGTTTCAGCAAGGAGTCGCTAACATGAACTCCATGTATGCTGATACTCAACGTCATATACAAGCACAACACGCCACACAAAGTAGGTGGTGAGGTGACCAAAACCTGTGTTTCAAACTCTTTCAAACAGATGATTGTGTTTACAAAATCATTCAACGCCTCAGCGCTGAGCACGATGCTAGGGTGAAGATGATGATGGCACAAAACGACCAGCTGGTCATCAACTTTCAAGACTTGTTTGCTTCGACAAAACAAGCAATCCATTCTGAGGTGGGAAACTGGTTAACTGCTATTGAGAAGCAGGGTTTGTTGACTGTTGAACAACAATTCAAATTGTACGAGTTGGTCAAATCTGAGATTGGTTACCGCTTCATGCCTAGTAAGTGACTGTCTGCTTCGATCATGTTGTCATCTCTCTACTTGTAGGAGTTGAAGAGTGTGTTGAGAACACTTTGAGTTCTATTGAAAAGAGGTTCCTTCAAAGTGTCGCATCCAGTCAACAGTTGATCACTGATAATTGTGTTCAAATCCTCACTTCAAAGGTTCGATTTGATCATTGTAAATTAGTGAAAATGTGTGTTAGCGGGAGGTGCTCTCTTCAGCCATCCTCTTTCGCATTTATTAAAATAAATAAAACAGTTCCCCGGCCAACCTCACTTACACGTAGGGGGTGCTAAGAACTGACAGATCTTGTAAAACATATTTATTCATCTTAAAAAGTTGATTCTTTGCAGGAAATGTTGAATCAAATATCAGATAAACTATCAAGTCACCTTATAAATGAGTTCTCTAAGATACTCCCTGAACTGATCAACAAGACTTTTGTGGGTCCGATGGAACAAGTCTCTAAAAACGCCTTTATCTCATTTTCGAACACTTATCAAATGGGGGTGAAGCAACGTAAGAAACAGAAGGCATCTCCGACTTTCACTTCTTAATTCTTACTTAATTATTTAGTCATTTCAAGCGCTGAAGAAAAGCTTCGTGTTCAACTCGATAAAGAAGAGGGACATTTGAAAGAAGTTCAAAAAACTTTCCAACAAATCAATGATCATCTACAGAATGAGTTGATGAGCTCTTTGACTGAGAAAAATGGAACCAGAATCTCTCAGATGATTTCTCACAAGTAGATTCTGTTGCTTTTCAAGATCACATCTTCTGACTTTCAATTTTCAGCATCCAGCAAATGTTATCGGAAATGGTTCCCCAACTTTCAGCTTCCATCACTTCTCAGCTAAAAACTAGTCAATTATCTTGCGAAAATGGGATGAAAGATGGAAAAAGTCTTCAAAGTATCAGGAAGACGATGCTGGAACTTGTGGAGGCTGGAGATATGCAGCAAGCTTTTTTTACTGTAAGATTTTTCACCAAACTTGTCAGTAACTCTTCAAGATTCTATAAATAATTCAAACTAATCTCATTTAAAACGCTTCTTTAGATCAGCTCTTTAAAAATCATATTTTTTACTATCCAATATTCAAATTGATCAAATGATATTTGTTTGAAGGTTTTAAACGCATCAAATTTGGACTTATTGATTACTTTGTTAGAGGCAATTGACACTAGTGCTGTGTTTGATGTCAATGTCTGTAAGCTAACCCAACCTATTCTTTTATCTCTTATTCAACAACTTTCAGCGGATTTAGATTCAAAATTAGAACTGAAAGTCAGGTGAGTTTCTCATCAACAACAATAATTTACTCTTCCACTTATATTTGTTTTATACAAACAGAGTTTTACAAGAAACCATTATGTGTTTGGATCCTAATGACGTTTCTACTTCTCCTTATATTGAAAGTACAATATCTGATTTAAACTCAAAGTTACTGAAGGTGTTAAAGACCCAAACAACATCTGGTTCCATAGTCAAAGAAATTCGCATGCTGTCTCTAGCTTGTAGAAGTTTTACCAAAGTTGTTTTAATGTAAAGAGATGTGACATAGTTTTATGGTTATTTTTACCTTGATCGTATTTTGTTGTTGCATCTTTTGCTAAAAACATTTTTCGCGCCATAGCGCTTTTTAGTTCAAGGCCTGACTTAGGTTAAATTACTTTTAAAAGTTACATAAATTTTTACACTGATAGAATCAAGTTTTAAACAGAATTTCCAACCAAATTAAGTATGTGGTAAATAAAACATATTTTTCTAATGAATATTTTATCTATCAAATTCTTCTCTATCAACTTGCATAATTTCATCAGTTTTCAGTATTTTAAACATGTTTCTTTTTTAATTACAAATTGTTTAAAAGTCAGATTTATTGCATGACAAAAGTTAGTAATGAAATCGATGATATTTCAGATTGAAATTCTTTTGATATTTTTCTTAGATATTATTTTTTATTTAATAGAACTAATTTTTATCATCAATTTTGCACTGCTTATTTGGCAGCGAAACTTTGATTTGTAATAATGATAAAGTCTTGAAGTACAGACATTCGATACAAAGATCAGTTAAATCGAGTTAGAAGTTGGCTCTTGAAAAATTCCCTGCCTAATATCACTAAGAACTTATCTTTTAGATAAACCTCGCGCTCGATAGTCAAGTACAAACACCTCTCCGAAAAGTGAAGCAAAAATTCCCAAATATTTGATCAAATGTGGCTTTTTAATGACTGTATAAAAAATTATGAATTTCTCAATTGACTAACGAAATTAGTAAACCTTGAGTAATAGTATTAATGTCTTCGGTAGAGTTGAAAATAGAAATCCAGTCAACACCTGATAGAAACTTGTTGGTACCATTATAATTTCCACAATAAAAACTTCTTTTGCTTAGAGTTTTAACTTTCATGGAAAAAGTTTGATAGAGCTTGAATTTAATCATGTTATGATCGTATCTCAGAGCAAAAGGTTCTTTTTGATCAATGTAGATAATGTTCTCGGGTTTTGATGTGATAAGAAGATCCAAAGTATTATCACTAACTTGGGTCGGAAAAGTAACCATCTGAGATAGGTTATTGGCATTGAGGAAGCTTACAAAGGCATGCCTTAAAATGGCTTAATTTGGATTTTCGCTATCCAAGCTAAGCGATTTTCCCATAAATGCTGAGTTTGGGTTATTCCAATCAATTTTACTAAAATTGAAACCCCCCAAAATATATAACTCAGGACAACCAACATTCTTCAAAACCTTCAATACGGCCTTAGTAGTAACCCCGTCATTAGTTTTAGATGGTGGTATCGAGAAAATTTGAACTGAAGAAATGAAAATCGAAAGCAATAATCTCAAACCCTAGACAATTAATGGCATCAATCTGAATTCTGGAGATCTTGGGTTCAAGCGATGTTTTGTAAATTACGTAAACACCGCCACCTCTATCATGCAGTCTGTCACAACGCAAAACAGATTTAAAGCTTGGCAAGAAACTTGCATGTCTCAACTTTCCTGAAAGGACACTCTCTAAGGTCTTATTTATCTGAGGTCTTCGCTCCAAGTCTGGTCATTGGTATCTTTGGAACGTCCACAAAATCAAGACTTTGAGAACACATTTAATTAAAAAATTTCCTGTCATCATCTTTATTAGTCTCAAATACATTAAAGATGATGGTATTATTTTCTCTGTCTTCACGGACCAAAGCAAATTTTTTGTGCGGGTCGGTGACCTTCTTGGCAATAAGCACCATGCTAGCATTTTTGTCGAAATCGGAATCACCGACTACCGAGACCCATGTGACAGGTTTATTTGTATCTTTAAGACATTTGGACAAACTAGAAATTTTATCGTTGATTTTAGCAACATGGTTGTCAATTTTAGATTTAAATTTGGCCAATTCAGCGGATATTGATTTACTGATGTCGGATAATAGGTTTGAATTCGAGTTAGATGAGGTAGATGTTATGTCAATAGTTCTACATTAAATACAGAGCCATCTAAATCCTATTTGCTTCATTTGGTTGCTTTAAAATATGAAATTAGGAGAGGCATTTAATACATTCCATTGCTGGACCTTTAACAGAGCAAATTCTATAGCAGGATTGGCAATTGACATTGCAAGCTTGTTTTGATGAAGTCGGTTTGTCAGAATTTTTCCGTATACTGAAACGTAAGTTCTTGCCGCTTTCATTTGGGTCCACCATAGTTTTTACTTTCATGAAAGTTTTTTAGTGTAACAAATCCAAAAAAGTAATATATAAATCACTTACTAAAAATGATTTTATCACAACTTATAAGAACTATTCAATAGAATATAACCTATAGCCTTATTAAAATAGAGTTAAAAACAAATTAAACTATAGTGATATACAAAGGAACTAATAAAGCAAGATAATAAGAAAAATTTTCTTTCAGCTATCTTATGTAGAATTTATTTAGAACCAAATACGAAAAAATTTTTCCGTGCATTTCGTATCAAATTGGGATATATCTGTTTAAAACTTATCTTCAAAAACTTAGCAGAAATCTACTTTTAAAGTTTAAATTAATTGATAAAAAAGGTAATCAAACATTAAATTGACAGCTGAATAATAACAGAGTAATAAATATTCCAAACATTTCATACATCCTATTTTACAATTTATTCCCTATTTAAATAAATAATATTTTCTTTTATTAAATAATTTTTGTTTTTAAAAACTTTTAGAAATAAGTACGGAAAGGTAACCCTAAGAATTAAATTAGAATTATTATTACTTATATGAAAAAATTCTTCCACTTTTTAGAAGCATTAACCTGTAGAAATTTTGAGTAGCCTTCATTCATTAAAAAAATGTTATATCCTTTTGCATAAAGTTTTATAAAAGTTGAAGGAAAATACCTCAAGATCGATGTTATTAAAAGTAAAAAGTCAGTTTCAAACTTGAATTTTTAATATAATACAATTTTATAGATTTCTTTAAATAATTTTTTTAACAAAAAAGTATTATTTTGAAAGTTTAAATATGAGATATCACCGACGTCTTTTTTATTAAAATGTATGGTAACACTTTTCCTGGCTAGTCAGTTCATTACTTATAATTCTACACGTTTTAAGATCTGATGAAGCCTATATCATTTTCCGTTTAAAATAGAATAATCGTTTTTAATCAAATAATTAAACTGAATAAAATTAAAATTTTAATGTATAGTGTTTTTCAAGTCAATTTTTTAATACTTTGACTATTTTTCGTCAATTTTACCTGACCATTTTGAAAATATTTACTGTTTTATAAAAATATATATATTTTTTTTATCTTTATCTGCATATTTAAAAATCTGATAATTCTTTTTTTTATATAAGAATTTTAATTTATCATATAAAAGTTTCAATATCTTATAAGTTTTTATTTTATTTTAGTAAAGTTTAATTTTGTATATTCTTGTTAGAAGAAAGTATTTTAGACTGTTTTTTTTTAAATATGTTTTCTGTTTGTAAGAGATGATAATGTTACACAAGTCAAATTGAATTATTTTTATGCGATTAGAAAATAATTAATGAAGTTGATATTTTATTGATTATTTGATTTGCTAAATTATTTTATTTGAATTAGTTTTATTATTTATTAAAAAATAACTTAATAATATTTTTAGATGGTTTTTAAATGATTCATTTTTATCAAAATTTTGTACTGATAAATGTCTATAGCAAATTTTAGCTTTATTAAATCAAATTTAGTTAAAAATGTTATAATTATATATTTAATATTAATTTACTGTTGATATGATCTTGATAAAATATATGTAAAAACAAACTAAGTTATGTATCAAATATATAATTTGTAGATAACTATATAAATATTACAACAATAAAAGTATAATAAACAATTGTTTTGACTAATTTAATAACTTTTAATTATTGATAATTTTTTTTAGATAATTTATGAATTTTTTTCAAATTCTTTTAGGCTTATTTAATTACTTTATACATATTTGTTGATAATTTTATAAATGGTTGAAATAGACATTGATCTGCAGGAGTTAAACTCCTATGATGGCGATTCAGATTATTCTGATCCAGAATCTTATGTGGATGATATTTCAGACAGTGGTAAAATATTTTTAAAGTTGGTATATTAATAATGATCAAAAGAGATTGTGTTTAGTTCTATTAAATTAGTTTTGTTTTTATTTTCATACATACAACTAGGTCAAGTATGTAGTTCCTCAAGATTCAACTTAAATGGATATTGGTTTAATTATATAAAAATGAGTTTATGTTAACTTTTATTTTAATTATAAATGGATGAATTTGTTGTTTAATTCTAAATATTTTTCTGATTATTCATTGTAATATAAGTTTAATGTTTTTTGATTTTCATAAATCTAATCTTTTTTAGAACTTTTGGGTGACATATTAGCTGAAGAACCTAAAAAGCCAGCTAATGTTGAAGAAAAAGTAATAGTAGTTGATGGTATACCAAAAGTGGAAGAAAGCAGATTTAATAAATTAAAAACTGTTTTACAAAACATTTTTGGTAAAATTGGGGCAGTTAAATCGTTCCACATGCCCAAAGACGAGGCAAACAAAACGAAGGGGTAATTTAAAAAATTAATATCAGCTTCAAATATTAAGGATTTATATTTAAGCATCTTCTGTAATATAATTGGTATTTAAAATATGTAAATAATGGTTATAAGTAGTATAATTACAATTTCATAATATTTTGATTGTTTTTTATACATTGATTTCTTGTGAAAAACTAACTGATTTATGTACTTGTTGATTTTTAGGTTTGCTTTTATTGAATACGAAAAAAGTGAACATGCAGTTGTAGCCATCGAGACCAAAAGTGGCTACAAACTTGATAAATCCCACACCTTTAAGGTCAATTCCTTTTTGGACTTTAACAAGTAAGTCTTTGTCTTCTGGCTTGCTTCTATGACTAGAAGCAGCAGAAGTTGAATATGATTCAACAACTCACATATCTTTGTAGGTTTAAGAATGTCACAGATAATTGGGCAGCACCGGAGAGAAAGCAATTAAAGAGTGTGGTCAGTTGATATTATCTTCGATTTTGCTTCTTTTACTTCGTAATAATTGTATTTTATTGAAAGATGAAACAGAAAACAATAACAAATATTTAATAAATTTTCATCTGAATATTGACAGGGTAATTTATATTGGTATCTTGAAGATGAAAATTGCAACGATCAGTTCTCAGTGATCTATGCCGACAAAACCATGACGGCCATTTACCTGAACACTGTCACTGAACCTGTTCTTCTTGAACAACGTGACGTAAGCACTTCAAATTCACATTTCCTACACTGTCAGGTCGTTAATATTTACAGAGGTGGACAGAAATGTATGTTAGATGGTCACCTAAGGGAGCTTACTTAGCAACACTTCATACAAAAGGGATAGCTCTTTGGGCTGGTGAAAAGTTCAAACAAGTTCAACGATTCATTCATCAAGGAGTTTGTTTCGTCGACTTTTCTCCTTGTGAAAGGTCACCTTCATCAAATCTCATTCACTTCCTTTTTATGATTAGGTCTTTTCAGGTATCTGGTCACCTTTGGAGGTGAGACCTCTCATTGCATTATCATTTGGGACATCTTTTCAGGATTGATGAAAAGAACTTTCCCAATTGATATGACTTTGAAGGAAAACTCAGTCTGGCCTCTTTTCAAGTTCGTCTCTCTTTCATCACTTAACTTTTAATTTAAACAATTATCATTGCCGCTAGATGGAGCCATGATGGGCAGTATTTTGCAAGACAGACGAAGAGCGCTATTCGCATTTACGAGACGCCGGTAAGTCAGCAGACCCGTTGTTACCCACTAACTTCAGTTGACTCTTTTTACAGTCGATGAAGTTACTTGACAACAAAGGCATCGAAGTATCGAACGTCGAGTAAGTCGATAACTCTTGTAACTCCGGCGCCTTCACTCACCACCTTCTATGCAGGCAGTTTGTGTGGTCGCCTTCTGAAAACCTTCTCGCGTATTGGGTTATGGAAAAGGATCAAATTCCTGCCAGAGTCACAATCATCCATATCCCTTCACGACGTGAGATTCGTGTAAAGAATGTCTTCAACGTCATTCTGATCCGTTTACATTGGCACAATCAGGGCAATTTTCTTTGTGTCAAGGTGGACCGGTACAATAAAACCAAGAAGGTGACCATCTCACCCTGCCCTTATCTTCATTTCAACGTGCAACTTGTTTGTTGCAGATTCATTTTTCCACCTTTGAAATATTTCATATCAACGAGAAGCAGGTTCCGGTTGATATTATCGAGCTTCAGGAACATGTAAGTTCTCCCCTGCTGCCTGTGCTCCCATCTACTTCACATCTCGCAGGTTCAAGCGTTTGCATGGGAGCCAAATGGCAACAAGTTCTGCTGCCTACAAACCGTCGTATCTGGTTACACTACCCCCTGTTTTTATGAAATTAAAAACGGAAAAGTTGAACAAATCGGTAACTATGACAACCTCTCGTTGCCACCTCATTCGTCATCACTTCATTTACAGCCACGTTGGAACGTAGCACCTCCAGTCATATCTTCTGGTCACCAGCTGGCCAGTTTCTCGTCCTCGCATCTCTCGAACCGTTAGTACCTCCAAAGGATTCCAATTTTCAAACTAATCTTTTAAACTGATAGAAACTCGGGTAAGTTGATGTTCGTGGACACCTCTGACATGAGAATTCTGCATACCAACGAGCACTCTGGTGCCAGTGCCATCGAATGGTGCCCGACTGGCCGCTTTGTTATCACCACTGCTAACTGGTGGATGCCGCGGGTATGTATGACGTCACATTTTCTCGACCAACTTCAGTTGTTATGGTGACAGGCTGATCATGGATCCTTCATATGGTCTTTTCAAGGACGACTTTTGAGGAAAATTGAAAAGGAACAGCAATCTCAAGTTCTGTGGAGACCTCGACCACCAACCTTACTGTCAGCTAATCAAATAAAAGTTGGTTTCAATCGACTTTGATGAAATTCCAACAAAAATGTTGAAAATTTGACAGAAAATCAAAAAGAACAATAAACAGTACAGTAAAATGTTTGAAGTTAAAGATCGCCTTCTTCAAAGCAAAGTATCTAAAAAGATACTTGATCATCGTAAAAGTCTGATGGACAACTACAGAGAGTTCCGTAAGAAGTGCTCACTTCAGTACCAAGAGAATACTCCTTATCGTCGTGAACTTCGTAATGGTGAGTCGATCTCTGTGAATCTTCTATTAGCTGAAACATTTCTTTCAGGAGTAAATACAGATGAGATAGAAAGCAAAGTTGAGGACGACTGGACTGAAATCATTGTAGAAGTCATGATCTCTGAAAATATTGAAGTAGTAGAAGCTAGTAAGGAGTAGAACTACTCTCCCCCATCCATACACACCCCATTTACTCACAAGCTTCTAACGATACTGATTATCAATCTCTTCTGCATCTATTTTCACTAGTCTTGTTTTAATTGTGTGGGTCTTTTCAATACTATTACCTGGGTTTGTCGGTTGTTCGACAATTTTCTCTTAATAATGGGATATTTTCAATGTTTTTATCTACAACTTTCAATTCAGGAAATATTAAGTTGGTTAAGGTCTGTATTTGCTATGTGATTAGGGTTGATTGATTCAAGGTTATTAGGAAATTGTCGTTTGTTTGATATTAAAAAAAAAATAAATATAATTGGCAAGGAGGCACACATCTTTCATTGCTAGCTTTTGGCTTTAGATAAATTATAAGTTGATGTTGAGGTAAAAACATAATTATTTTATCGGATTATACTTTTTTGGAATTTATTTAATTTTCTGTTTTGCATTGAAAGAATAAAATTGTTAAAAAAATAAATTGTTGTCATTAACTTTTAATATTTGGAAAATATTCTCTAAATTTTAAGATTACTTTAGTAAAGGCTTTCATCGGCTTATCCTCTTGCTTTTACTCACATAAACTTCAGCAACTAATAACAGCCCCTTCATTTGAGATGAAAATAAATCTTCAAGTTTAATTAGTTTTCTGTTGAAAAGTTAACTTTGAAATTTCTGCTAGTTGAGAATGTTGAGTAAATTTTTCATTTTATATTTCCGAGTAATGATGTTAATAGTTAGAAAATATTTGCGAAATTAAATTAAGAATTAAAAAATGATTTCAAAGTTTTGTTTTTTCTTAAAGAGCTAGTTATACTATCAAGATTAAACATGTGAAGTTTTTATCCAAAAAACTAATTGATATAAAAGCGTATTATTGAGCATTACAAATATTGAGAAATCGCTAAAATTAATTTTGTTACATTCGAAAGTAAATAAACCAAAAAGAAAGTAGTAAAAGAGACATAATAAAAAATTATGAACTTAAGTATTACAAGCTTCTGTTGATGGTGCAAAGATATATTAAATCTTTATTATTATATATTCCATCAGTCACTTGCTGCTTGCTAGAGTATAATTGAGAAAAAATTCTACTTTTTAATTAGTTTACGAAAAAACACTACTTCAATGGCAGCTTATAGCTCTTGAAAAAGTCCTTTATTCACAGTTTAGATTCATAAAGTTGCTTTGGAGGTATATCTAATTAAACTAAGATCTCACCAAGCACTAATAAAGCAAGGAATTATGAAATTTTAGAAATAACTGGATAAGCAAAGAAAGAAATATAAAAGAATATAAAATAAGAACTATGATTCTAAGAGTGTCACGGCAGCAGAACGCAGGGATGGCATGACCAGGGATTTGTTTATAAATGGATTATCTTAATCAGATATCGGGCAAAGGTTGTTAAAGCGTGAAAATTTAACGTTGGAGGAAGTCTTCAACCAAGTGGTAACACTGGAGAATACCCGGCGGAACAACCAATACTTTGGGCTGGCAGATCGGTTGAAGCTGCAGAAAAAGTAGTGAATTCGATGGAACTCAAGGAGGAGGACCAAGCGGAACCAACAGTAGCAACCATGAAAGGAGTTTGTTTAAATTGCGGAGGTAGTAAACTTCATGATTTTAAAAGATGCCCAGCTGGTTCGAGTATAAGTTTCAAATGTTGAGAGAAGAGATACTATAGTCGAGCCTGTCATTTTCAGAAGAGGTCTCCTAAGACACATCCAGAGAGACAAGGAATGGCGAGTGCTGCAAAGACTAGCCCATTACTCAATTTTTCAGGAAGTTGAACCATGCGATGGTGGATGTCTCTATTGCGGGTAAGGTATTTAAACCTCTTATAGATACTGGATCCTTGAAGAGCTTGGTAAGTGGAAAGGTTTCTCAGAACTTGAAAGTTCACAAAATTCAAAATCCATTTAAGATGGAAATGGCTCTGCCATCTAAGATGTGCAAAATAAATAAATTTCGCAAAGTCAACCTCCATCTATTAGAAAAACAGTAGAGATTTATAAATCTGTTTGTCATGGAGGGCCTCAATGTAGAGGTGGTTACTGGAAGATACTTCCTTAAAACTCATAAGACGGTTGTGCTTGAGTTAGGGAGCCCATAATATGATTTAGTGGTAAACATTAAAAACAGGAAACAAACACAAAATTGTCATGCCAAATGTTTTAGATGTAAACAGAGATGACATTAAAGTTATTCGTGTAATATTCAAATTTGGTCATCTAGGAAGCAGCCGCATAGGAAAGGCAATAAGAGAAGAGCTGAGATGATGGCCAAGACAAGAACTGAGTATTTGTGTTCTACTCAACTTAATGAAAAGGCATTCCGACCCTCCAGTTATTATGAGGTAGAACAGATAAAAAGGTAAAGCAGAAGAAGAGATTCTACCTCACGGACTAAAGAACGGGCTCTACTGGATCTAATCACGGATCAATAAGAACAATTTTTTTCAATAAGATTTCTCGCTGAGAGGAAGAGCAGGACGGAAGTAATCACAAACGGCGACGGGAGAGATATAAGCGTTTTTTTCAAGAAACCCAATTATTAGGTCCGGGAGAATGTGATACATTCGAAATGTAAAATATTAAAGTATTTTACCGCTGACTTAAATGTGTTGAATGTAACTGTTGTATGTACGATTGTTATTCGATCATAGGCTTGTTTTGGATAGTGCATATCGTTGATATATTTATCGCTGTGTTAGCCAAAATAAAACACAATAAATAAACATCTTTCTCAAATTAAAAGTTGAATGACTGATTTAATTTACAAATCAACTTTCGAAAATATGAAATATTTCTAGCAGATATAAGTTCTAACAAAGTAAATTGTAATTGTATGTTCATCTAGCCTGATGTTTAATTTGTTGATATCAACAAGTTCTATGTGTGTAAATTTTCAAAAGTAACTAATTTTTTGTCTATCTGCTTTTGAAAATTTATTTGAGTGAAAAAATATACTTTTATAAAAGTTTTGTTTGAAGAATAACTATTTTATAGTGTAACAAGAATAACTCTTTAAGAAAGCTATTATATTATAAATTTGCTCTACAACAACAATAAATATTGATTAACACAACTGTAGACGACAAAAATTAACATATAAATAAGTAAGCGCGCGAATATCTGCCATCAAATGACGTTTTCATATGCGGTGGTTATTCTGTTATGTTCAAATAAACCACATTCTCCCCAACCAAAAAATTGGATCGTTATCAACATCGCCGTACATGTTTACAATGGTATTACAACTACAATTAACTCCGCAAAACCAAAAAATGCAAATCCGTAGCACTTCAGAGATGTTTTTAAAAGCAATCAAACCTCTTACAGTTAACTAAAACCATTGAGAAGCTCTTCATAAAAATTTCTGAAATTCTCAACAGCTGGAACTACTGAAGATAACTTAAGCTCTAAATTTGCTTATTACAAAAAATTTAAACTTACTTCAGAGCATCATCATATAATGACATTCAGGATTTATTTGAACTTCAGCTGAATGGGCTAATAATAGATTAAGTTAGACGTTAACGTGACTTTTTTCAGAAAAAACCACAAATTATGATCATTTGCCCTTCGTAAAAGCTATCATTATGCATAAGAAAGAACAAATGCAGCAAATTAGCGCTTGAAACTTCTTTTTACATTTAGTCTCATTCTTTAAGATATTTAAATCGGAAGACATTACTTCATAAAACAGAATGATTATTTCATCAAGCAAATAAATAATCGTTTATGTGCATGTAAATTCTGAAATTTTTTATTTGAATTTAGTTATAATGTACTTTGCTTTTTAATAGTTTTATAATTTGTTGAAAGTGTAGTTTTAAATCTTTCTTAATCAAAAATGTATATTTTAATGATCTAGTAATCTCATCATTTTTCTTTCTTTAAAAATTTTATTTGCAGTTTGCTGTTTCAAATTTAAACGTTTTTAAAATTTATACAAATTGCTTAAAATAAAAAAAATTTTTTTAAAGTTTATTTTTTAATAACTTTGTCTGAAAAGTTTACTTCTTAAATAAATCTATTTTAACGATAAAAGCAACATTTAGAAATGAAAGCTATTTATTTACATTTAGTTAATAAGTATCTAAATTTTTAGATGTTTTCTAAATTTATTGACATACTACATCCTAAATCATGCAATTCATGATTTTGAACTTATTAGTAAATATTTTATAGATGATAAAAAAACAAAATAAAAATCAAGACTTCTATATGACAGTTTTAACAGCTATAAGATATTATATATTTGTTTTGCATTATTTCAGTATAATAGTACAGGTTGAAAATTTTAATTATTATTGCATCTAAAATAAAATGTTATCTAATAAAGATTGTTTAACTTTGTATATTTAATAATTTTAACAATTTGTTTCGCTGGATTTTTATTGTTAAACTTAAACGTTAAAACAAGCCATAACTTTTTATTGCATTTTTATTTATTTATTTATTACAATAAATGCGAAGGAGGGTACCTGAAGAAAGTACCTCTCGCTAACACACATTCTCACAAATAACATCTATTTAGTCAAAAATATAGAAAGAAAAAGATGTAACACATGGTATTTCGATAGCACTCAAAGCATATAATATATATATATAATGTTATTACTATAAAAAAGAGAAAATAATCACAGTTTAGAAATGGCAGTGTTGGCAATATTATAACGGTTCAACTTCTTTTTGAACAACGCCAGCGACTCCGACATGGCAATGTCTGAATTTGAAGACTATTTACTAAATTTTCTATTAACAAATGAATTAACAGAAAAAAAAAATCATTATCAAACTAAAAGAGAAAGTTTCAGTTTTTTTTTTATAGTCTGTTTACTTAAAAGTCTTTCAGTCTTAGTTTATTTATATTTATCCTTGCGTAAGGTTTATTTATTTAGAGGTAATTTTAGAAAGTCAAAAATAACAAATATCAAACAAGCCTATCTTAGAGCTTATTGCTGCATATTTGAATTATGTATAAGAGACTTTTTTTCATATACAGGTTCTTTAAAAATGCTGGAAGTAGTTGCAGCTGTGTTAGTTTCAATTTTAGCAGCTATATTAGCTTATAAATATTACTTACGAAGCTCTTGGGTCACTTTCAATGAAGAACTTGATCTTAAAGGAAAGGTTGTGGTAATAACTGGAGCTAATTCAGGTACCTTGATTGCCAGACAATATCGTCATCGCTATTTTAAGATATTTTTAAAAGCTGTTTAACCTTTTTCGTAAACTCGCTTCTGTCTGAAGCTTTTAATTATGAATAAACCTTCAGTCTATCAACTGACTTAGACAAATATTCAACTTCATTTAACAGCTGATAGTTGTCTTCAGCTAATTTGTTTTATAAATTAGAGTTACTTTTTGCTTGCTAGGAATTGGTGAAGCAGCAGCTGCTGAATTCGTCAGAAGAAACGCGAGGGTAATTCTAGCGTGTCGCTCAAGAGAACGAGCAAATGAATCTAAGCAAAGAATCTTGAAAGAAACCGGAAAAGATGAAAATGAAGTAATCGTGAAAGTAGTTGATACCAGTAACCTCCATTCTGTCAGAGACTTCTGTTTCGATATTCAACGATGCGAAGAAAAGTATAAAATTGTTTATTTGATGTAGCAATGTTATGATAACTTTAAAATAAAGTTTACATTTTACTAAAGATGAGCACTTTTGAAAACTTTATTTAAGACTAAATGTTCCCCTTATAAACAAAATAGTTACAATAAATGCTTAACAAAATTTTAAGGCACAAACTAGGTTAATAAAAGATATGACAAATGCAATTATCGCGGTTTCGACTAATCTGTTCTTTCATGTACTTGAAGGGTAGATATTTTAATCAACAACGCAGGAGTTTCACAGATTCCTTTCGGACGTACCTCAGATAATCTAGAAGTTACTTTAGCTACTAACTACTTTGGACATTTTCTTCTAACTAACATGTTGTTAGGTAAACGATAAAAACCATTTATGGCCGTTTGGAAACAACTAAAGTTTAACTAATAAAGTTAAACTAATTTGATTATAAATAGATAAACTTAGGTCTAAAAAAATTTTAAATATAAAATTTGAAACCAATTGTTATTTGAGAAAAGCTAAAAAACATTTGACTGATGTTTTAGATTGGATGAAGAAAGCTACTGCTGGAGCACGCATTGTCAACGTTTCATCCTTCTATCACAAGAGCTCTAAGTTCGATCTTGAATGTCTAACTCCTGATCAAATCGTCTTCCAAACAAAACTCCAGAAGATTTCTGATTATCAGCTTCCTGGCATGATCTATGCTCATTCAAAACTTTTGATTCAGATGTTCACAAACGAGCTTGCTAGAAGGTGAGAGCATTTAGGCAGTATTTAAGTAGTCTAAACAAGAAATGAAAGTATTTTTCTTTTAAATTTAGTTTGAATAGTTTGACTTTTCTTTCATATTTATAACATTTACAACGACTCTTGCTTTTCACTCTAAGAAATATTTTCAGAGTCGAATCATCTAGCATTGTAGTCAATTCAATGTGCCCAGGCGTAGTCAGAACAAATATCTTGAAGGATTCACCAACTTACATCAAATGGATAGCAGAAGTTTTATATTTCTTTGGCAAAACTCCGATTGAAGGGGCTCAAACTATTTTGTATTGTGCAATAGGATCAGAGGTTGAAAATAAAACCGGGCGCTACTTTATTAATTGCAAAGATGTTACCAAAACTGATTCTCATTCAATGGCTCTTGATAAAAAGATGTGTGCTCAATTGTGGAAGATCAGTGAAAAGCTCGTTGGATTGAGATAATTGATTGAATAAAAATTCTTCTTAAAAATATTAGTCTGTTTGTGGTTCACCTTAGATCGACTATATAAGATTCAATCAGTTATATGTCTTGCATTTTACTAAATATGTGACTGAGTTGTAATAAAATGGTTTGCAGTTTATAAGCAGAAATTATATTTATTCAATTTTTTGATACTTTTGTTACACAACAACAAACTATTTTTTTTACTAAAATAAACCTTTCATTATCTTTTCTAATTTTTAAACGAAGACCAAGAGAGATTTGATAGATATTTTGACAAATAGTTTGACCAAACATTTTCAGAATAACTAAGCTCAGCTACAAGTTAAGTTGTAACAAAAATTTCAATAAACTTAGTTTAAATTTCAGAAGTGGTGCTTACTTAGGTAAAAAGCTAATCAATTATCTATATTTATTTTTAAAGTTTCCCAACCAACAATAGTCTAATTTCAGGTGGTGAAAACACCATAAACTTATGGGTAAAGCGCTATATCTAACAAACTGCTATAATAGTTCAGTTTTTGTGTTCTACTAATTACACTTGATTTACTGGTATTACAAATTAAAGTTTTCAACTTAATTTCAAGCACTTGAGTAAAATGAGCCTATAAAACAAACGTGAAAATGAAAAAACAACAACGGTAACACACCATTTATTAGTCTTTTTTATTTTAAACTTATTTTGAGATTACTTAAACGTTTGCAGACTGTTTGATAAAAACCCCAATCAAAGTACTATTTTACATACAACTTCATATTAGTCATACCTTAAGGATGAATTGAATGATTTCATGTAATAACAAGTTTAAACTAACTAAGGAATAATTTTTCTTGGCTTTCCCCTTGTTAGTGTTAGCTTTTATTAAAACTTATCAATAATAATTTCAGTTTACGCTAAAAAAGGTTTTTCAACCTTACACAAGAGGAAAATATATTGAAAAGTAAGACTGTATCCCTAAAATTAGTAAATGTGAATGGCTCAATTAGTACCTTCGTAAACTCGAATAAATTTGCAGATCGGACTTAGAAGCAATAAACTAAGACTAAGATTTAATCAGCTAAAAAAAAAGGAAATATATTTTAATCTTAGAAATATAAGAAATGATAAATAAACTCACAAGAAATAGGTTTGAATGTAATAACTTTATCAAACAACCGAATTAACTGTTCAAACAATATTTTTCTAAAATTAATATCTCAATATACTCACATAAAATGATTTGGATCGTCAGAACATCGATTATTTGTCTTGATGAAAAATGTTACTTAATCTTATGTAAAGTACCAAATTATGTAAAGTGTGTTTTTGTAGCATTTCTAAAATAACTTAAAAAGGTTTGCTTTTGGTGCTCATAGTGCTACTATTTGGATGAATTGATAAGTTCAGTGCGGTTCAGATTTGTGTTATTATTAATTTAATCATTTAAATTTAAATGATTCTTTTTGATGATGGCAGCTGATAATTTTTTTGAAGGTGTTGAAAAGTTACTTGAAATTTGGTTTAAAAGTTCTGAAAATAGTGATGGCGATTTAAGAAGAATTTCCCGGTAATATTTTATTTACAATTAGATATACAATTGAAAGTTTTCAAAAAACAATTCTGTTTGAGATATTTTATTTTTTTTAAATTGATTTTCAAGCTATCAAATTTTGTTTTATCTCCAATAACTTCAAGTATTATAAATATATTTCTAGAATTTTACTTTTAATTGATATTAATTACTTTTATTTTTAGTTGTTAATAATTAGTAATTATTTGTTTTCAGTTCAACATGGGAAAGAGTGCTGGATGCAGTTGAATGTCAAATCATAGATTCTACTAGAAATAGTTGTCAAGTGGCTTATATATTAAGGTTAATATTCTTCTTCATATTTAGAAATAAAATTATGGTTTTATGAAAATAATGTTATACATAAATAAAGTATATAAATTTATTTATATATAAATCATTAAAAAATCTTTCAAAGTTGAAGTTTAATTTAAATGAATATATAAACTAATATTGAAGTTTGGCTTTTTTAAATGTTTTTTTTATAGATTTTTGAAGTTGATTTTTAAATTAAATCTTAAATTAAGAATGAGTTTTTATATTTAATGTTGATTATCATATCTAAAATACTATTTATCAATTATGTCTTTGTATATAGTTCTTATTGGTTAATTTATTTTTGATAAATAAAGTTATTCATGTATGTTTTGTTCCAAGATATAAACTTATTTAACTTGTTTTTATAGTGAATCTAGCCTCTTTGTATCAAAAGAAAGAGTTATTTTAAAAACTTGTGGAACTACTCTGTGCCTGCAGTCATTGGAACAAATTATTGAGTTGGCTAAAACCGAATGTGACTTAGATATAGTAGCAGTAAGTGATTAACTTTAAATATTAGGCTGTAGATGATTAAAAATATATATACTTAAAAGATCACAATAAATGATTAGAATTAACTTTATTTGTAATTACTTTTTTGGTATAACTATTTAACATTTATTGTATATTTGCAAAGTACTTTCTTTGTGGTTTATTTTATCCATCTTTAAGTTTGTTTTACATTTTTGTTCCTCTCTTATCAGGATTGTTTTTACTCTAGAAGAAAATTTAAAAATCCTGAACAACAACCTTTTCCGCATACTACTTTTGAGAATGAAGTTGTTTTTTTGGAAAATATTCTGCCAGGTAATATTGCTTCATTGGACTAGTCAATGCTTTATTAAATTAAAAACTGTTTTGACAAATAGCTGGAAGTGCTTACTGTCTAGGCAGTTTGACAGATTCTTGTTGGTATTTATGGACTCTAAACTCTTCAAAAAATCCCTCTTTTATTGGTGTTAATCGTCCGGATCAAACCTTAGAGATTCTAATGACAGATCTTGATCCTGATGTAATGGCAAACTTTCATCAAAATCATCTTGTAACAGGAAAGATTCAAACCTCTGAAGATGTGACAAAAGCAAGTTTTTATTGAAATTGTTGATTTGTTTTAATCATTTACAAACCATATACGTTTGTGTTTCTATTTTGTAAATATTTTAATTTTCAGAATACTGGAATCGAAAAGTTGATTCCAAACTCCAACATCAATTCATTTCTTTTTTCACCTTGTGGATATTCCATGAATGGAATTTTAGGAGATGTAAGTTTGCAGATGAACAGTTGTAATCGTAAATAGCATGTAAATTGAACGATATTTTTCAGGAGCAATACTGGACCATCCATATCACACCAGAAAAAACCTTTTCTTATGTTAGTTTTGAAACTAATGTAGATAAACAGAATTACGATCAACTCGTACAGGATGTCTTGCAAACTTTCAAACCAAATAACTTTTGTTTGACTTTTTTTTGGAATAAGGTAATTGTAATAAGTACAATTTGCACAACTTAATTTATGTTTCATGTCGTTATTCGTTTGTTTATTTGAGATTTTGTCTTTATAGGATTCAAAGGTTAACTCTGAACCCTGGATTAAAGGTCAAGGTCCAAAAGTATTTGGATTTAAACGCCTAAACACCCAGCTGGCTCACATGGAAAATTATACTTTATTTTTCTCTGATTACGAACTTGAATAATTCTGTAATGAAGTTTTTTTCATTTTTGTTGAATCTTTTATGTTCAGCGCAAAATAAAAAATTAACAAAAATAATTAATAATTTGTTTTTACTATACAATTTCGTTTTATGGTTTCCATTGTCAATATATAAAATTCAATTTTTTTAAATTTTAGTCAATTAAAACTTACTTCAAAACTTTGTAAATTGAAAACCTTCATTTGATTTAGTAATCTTTGAGTCATTGCAATATTCAAACAATTGGTTTCAGTTTAAATTTCTTTCTGGTGCATTCGTGTTGTGACAACACGTGTTTATTAAATGAGGCAATGTACTTACCCATATTTCATTTCCATCAGTAATTTAGTTATCACTTCTCTTGTAATATAAAAGCTATACGAATGAATGCTAGCTGTTATTTTATCAATTCTTAACCACTAGTCAGATAATAGTTCTTTCCATATTTTAAAAATGTTTGAAAAATTTAATATGGACTAAATAATTACTCTGAGAACCAGATTGAAACTCTAACACAAAAAGTTTGAAGAAAATTTTTATGTTGAGATAAAAGGTAGATGGCTAGAAGAAGGAAAGCCACTATCAATAAAATTATAGATAGCACATAGACTTGTTGTTGGTACTTATGGACTTAAATAACAATAAGACGATACAGGAATGATATAGATGCATCACAATGATATTTTAGATTTCAAACTAAAAAGGTCGATATTAATGACTTCAAAACTATTTTTGGAAAATGGAAAAAAATCATATTATGAGCTCGTTGAACTATTAGGTCACTTTCAAAAGGTGATCACTACCTCCTCTGGTTTCAGTCCAATCATGGGTCATCTTCTTTTGTTTGCAGCGACGGCACAAATATGCTTCGATGTTAACAAACTATCGATAAAACTTTTTCATACTGCATGATCTACTGCAAGTAGAAAGAGCTAAATTTGTCGTATGCCCAGCTATTCCAATAAGGATTTTACAGCATCTTTGTACCTCTTTGTTGAAGCACCTCTGTTTCTACAGCCAGATGTTAGCTTGCTACGTAATGCGATTTTATGTAAACAGTTAGTTATTCTTCCTTCTTAAGATATGACTGACCCAACAAAGTCTGTATTTTGTGAACCCTATTTCAATGCTGGGTAACTTATCCATTTAGTACAATGGTATGAAAGACGAAATTCACCATTTCATGCGTTTATTTTTCAAGAGAAACCATCCAAAAGTTACAAATAACGACCTTATAAGACCTAAGATTTGGATCCGTACAGAAATGCAGTCAGAACGACAGCTCTGTACAGGTTAACTTTTGTTTCGGTTTTGAGCTTTTGTAGTCAACTCTGTTTGCCATTACTAATCTATTGTCGGCTTCTCTATCAAGGTTAGCATCAAATGATACAATGCTACCCAGATGCTTAAAGTACTGTAAGGACCTAAGTCTCTTGCTGTTGATGCTGGTATGAGGATGATGGTATTTGTCAAAAGGGGCAAGCTGATGAAGAACTTTCCTTTTTGTGAGGAATATAATTATATAATCGATTGAGCTCCAAACAAACTAATCCAAGTTGATCTGTGGTGAAATATCATAACGTTTCAATATTCCAGTTTTACATTTTCTTTATTTTTGCACCTTTGTAGGTTAGTATGCGCCTTTTATTTGTATCTTATGAGTTTGGACCATGTAAATACTTATTTGAATATTTATGTAAATTTTCATGTTCTCAAGATGATTAGAATACGTTTACTAATTGATACACAAAAGTAATTACTTGAGATAGATTCATCTCTTCCATTGGTCTTTAATTCAAGTCAAAAATAAATTTATTAAAGTAGTTTCGATTTTCAATTATTAAATATTTAACATCACTTTGCTTTCCTTTAAAATCCCCCTACAACTATTTGTGTAAAAAAGTATCTACCGTATCAGATTTTCTTTCGCTAGGTAGCAGTATAATGTAGAAGTATTTCTTATAAAGTCACTCTAATAGAGTCTGCTAATTTTGCTTCAAATCCAGAACTAAATTTTCTTATCAAGCAAAATTGTAAGAAAAATTATCTTTTGTTTTCAAGGTTATTTATGAGCTAAACCAGCTTTTTATGAAGTCTTATGATCTTAATGTTTCTGCAACTTTGTATATCAAAAAGCCTCTAGCTTAAAAAAGAAGTTTAAATTTAACCTAGATTAAAAGTTACACTATTTTTATAAACTTCCAAACTTTAATTAGTGATAAATTAGTTTAAATTATTAAAAAAAAACTTCTTTTAAATGTCTTACTGATAAAATGACAGGAAGATTATTTTAGTATCAATAAGAATGATTGAATGACGTTAAAGTTGTCTGATAAAAAAGTTTCAGTGAAAGATTAATTTAATAAAGATAAGAGATTTTCTTCAACTTGGTTTTCACGATGTTAAAATTATCGTTTTATAGCAGCTAGTTTTGGTGCAATTGAAAAATAAGACTAATTGCTACTATGTGTTTTTTAGATTGCACAATTAAACTGAACTTCAAACTAATTTATTCAAATTAGAATGAAAAGAAACATGTTTAGTGCAGTAATTTTTACTTTGCTCGTATCTGTATCTCAACTTTCTTATGGACTTCAGGGCTTAGGAAAACAACGTTCAAATCTTCATTCATTTGATCGCAGAACTGCAAGAGAAAGAAATAATAGAGTCAGTAGTTGTTGCTTTTGTCTTTTTAAAACGTTTTTAATTCAAAATTTGTATTTTTTAGTAAATAAAAAGTTGAAAAACTATTAGTTTTAACGAATTTGAAAAAAGTTAAATTGAATTAGAAATTTAATGAAATGAAATTTTTGAATCAGAAAATTTTAAACAAGTTTCTAGATGTCTTTAAAATACTGTAATATATTTTTAGCTTAAACAAAATAGTGTTTAAAGTGAAATTTTCAGGTTTTATGACTTTAAAAATTGAGTTTCTATGAATTACGGTTTCTTACAAGCCCAATGACTACAAAAATCAATAAAAATAAAATTCAAAAGTTATGAAAAGTCAAAGAAACCAGCCTTTGAAATATTAATTTTAATCTAGAGAAAAACTTCTATTGAAATATTTCTTACTATTATTTTTTATTAAATTATTTAAAATCTACATTTAACTAATTTATTTTAAGTCATTGAAATAGATAAAAAATGAAATATAAATTCTGGGGTTAATAAAAACATAAAACTTTTTACTATACATAAAAAACTCAGAAAAAAAAACTAAATAAAATGAGAAATGAATAATTGAAAAGATCTTTTTTTGTGAAAAACAGGACATAACATCTATTTATAAATAAACTTTTCTAAGAAATATTTCTAGAACAAGTTTTGTTTTCAACAAAGTTGAAATTAAATGGTTTGAGTCCTTATATCAATTCATGATTATTTTTCAGAGCTATTCAAGTTCAAGGAAAAAGATTACACATGAAACTCTGTTTTCCTCTTCTCAAAATGCGAAAGTGAATGTTTGTTTATATATGCACTGTAGTCCAGGAGAAAAATGCCAAATCTCCGCTAATGGCCGGGCCTCATGTATCTGTCGTGGCCATTGCAAACCTACTGAAAAAGTTTGTTTAAAACCTTTTATATTCTGCTGTTGCTCATCAATATTTTAATGATACTCAGTGTCTTTGTAACAAATAAAAGATTTCTGACTTAGCTTATCTGAGAAAGTGTTTTCAATAAGTGTAAAAAATACATTGTGAGTATTTTAAGAAGTAAGATAATTCTTTAATCTTTAAAGATAATATCTATTTTAATAGATTTAGATTTTTAAATTTTCTTTTCAGATTTTTAATAATTTCCTTCACAATTGTTAAGTGTATTCATAAAGC
This sequence comes from Pegea sp. RAD2-039, assembly GCA_034620365.1. Lineage (NCBI taxonomy): Eukaryota > Metazoa > Chordata > Thaliacea > Salpida > Salpidae > Pegea > Pegea sp. RAD2-039. The sequence goes on along the minus strand of JAQGEQ010000061.1, from coordinate 420,625 downwards.
ACTAAAAATAAAAAAATAATAAAGGAATCAATCATTTATGAAATTATTATTTTAGATTAAATCAAAAATGTTGAACCTTTACCGGTTAACCCCAAAATAATTCTTTAATTTTTCTCGATAGCCTCTTTGTGGAACTGATGATCATTTTTACCGTAATCACTGCGAGATGCACAGAATGGCTTGTCTAACCAAAAAAGATATATTCGATGCTCGACACATGGATTGTTTCTACAAAAGTTTGTTGATCGATATTAACGGTTGCAAGTTTCGCTAAAAACCGAGAATCTGTTTTTAGGAACTCGCTGCGAAAAAAACCAATTTAATAATTTATTGGATGCGCTCATAAAAATCTATAACAAAAGTGTGAATCAAGAAGTGGTTCGAGATGATGTAAACAGAATAAATCCTCGAGACATGATGGTGAACTTAAGCGGAGATTACCAGATTCAGGCTTTAAGTGGATTCGAAGAAAATATTTTAACAAATGATGATAGGGAAGATATCATCAAAAGAATTTTCAAAGCTCTTGATACTGATGGAGATCAGTTAGTTGGAAATAAAGATATATTTCAAGTAATTAGAAATATTTAGTTTATTAAAAACATTTTTGTGGACCTACAGAATGATTTTTTTTGAAGTATTCGAACATGGCAAACATTCTTGGTTCAGATGAAATTCTGTTTCAACCACCTTGTACACTGTTTCATCTTCTGCATTTTGCTGATTCAAATCGTGACAATGCATTAAATTTACATGAATTTTTTACAATATTCAGTAAGTTAATCTTCAAATGTTTAAAAAAATCTAAATTTTCCAAATTCACAGAAACTTTTGAATGGTTTCAAATTTACAATAAACATCTTAGATAATACTTTGAGTTGATTTTTAACTGGTTTTTATTAAATATCTTATGTAATCATCATTTTTAGAATTGAAATTTTGATAAAAAATATTAAAAGCAATTTTCTATGATTCATACAGCTCATGTCAAAGTTAAATGTTCCGAAAGCTGCTAGATGCAATTATTTTCATAATTTTGAAGAATCTTAGTCTTTACTTCACTTTGATCGAAATTTTAGATCAAAATTTTTCAAGGGCTTAATATAAAATCAATTTAATTTTAATATTATCATTAAAAGATTTTGAACCATATCCAAAAACCTGTATTACTCTTGATTAGAAATAAAACCAACTAAATTAAATTACTGCACTTAAAAATAAGTGTTTAATGTTTGAAAATATAGAACAGAACGTTTTTACTTCAACTCATTTGCAGGCGCAAGTCAGACTTTAGTTTAGTCATTGATGTTCGAAATAAATAATTCAAGAGATTTCTTTTGCAGACATCACTGTCCTTCAGTTAGCCCGGGAAGATATTTTAGTTAAGATGTCAGCACTACAACATGAAACAACAGCCATAGAGTGTGGAATACAAGGTGAATCTCATCCAATTTGGAAGCGTTACGGTCGATTAATAGATGCTAATAATACTAACCATCAATATACTGTAAGTAGATATCTGAAATATTTGTTTTGAGCTTCTCTAGCTTAAGCCCCCAATGGTTTATTGTTATTTTACAGGTTAGTGAAAGAGTACTTATTATCGAACGAATTAATCTCTTTCATGCTGGGAATTTTTCATGCCACTCACGCAAACATCCTGAGCTTTTCCAAACTATTATTCTTTCTATTTTTACTAAGCCAATAGTTGAGGTAACTAATTTTAAACTGTCTAATTTATTTTTAAGTACTTTGAAGTCCCGAATCAAACTAACATCATGACACTGTGTAACAAATTGCCAAAACTTGATGATATATTCATTAATCTAAAAAATATTCACTATCTAAATAGAGTTACTTAAAATTTTAACCAAAATCAATTCAAAAAACATACCAGTGGTAATAATGGGAGACTATATTAGTAGTATTTCTTACAATCATTGTATATAATAATTCTATTACTAAGCTGACGGTAGTTTTGTAAAATCAGACTAACAAGCTGTAATTACATTAAGTGCTTTTATTTGTGATGTCATCTCAACATGAGAATGTTAATAGATATATCCTTCCTCTATTAATGCAATTGCTGGTGAGAGCGTTACCATTAAATGTCATGCTACTGGAATTCCATTTCCACATATTCAATGGCTGAAAAATGGCAAAGCATTTAGCCGAAGTGAAAATGATAACTACCTCATACTTGGTAACTGACTTAAAGTTCATATTTGACTAAAGTTTTCGTAGTTTATGAAAAATCTAAAATTTAGCTTTCGTTGGACAAATTAACTCAGTATTTAAGATCATCTAAGCTTTTTGATAAAATTCGAACAATTTTAGATAATGGGAAGCATTTTCATATCAATGAAGTCAGCTATGAAGACAGTGCATCTTACACTTGTGTAGGTGTTAATGAAGTTGAACAAACGCAAGCAAATATGGATTTATTTGTCAATGACTTCACTTCAGACAGAGGCAATTACGTCTCCAATAAACTCTTACTTTAACTTATTCACAAAACTACAGATTCATCTTTAGGGATTAATCGCTCTGTTTTTTACATCTTCCATTTATATGGGATTAGCATGATTGAGCCGCAGAGTTGTATAGCTGTTGAAACAATTTCTGCAAGTGATTCAGTACCAGGATTACTGAGACAAGTAATTACTAAGCTTATTTAAATCTGTACCTGCAAAAACTCTACAACTTTAAATATAATATTTTGATATAATTTTCACTACTTTCAATATTTTAACTAGCCTCTTTTATTACTTATATATTTTTAGATACAAAGAAAAACTTCATTTCAAAACTAGCTACAATTAAAGCTCATCATTTTAGAACTATTTTTATCTAAATGTAAAGCTGTCTAAAAACTCATTAATGTTTTCAGAATTTAATTATTTTTTTAATGCAAAAAATCTAATCAATCGATTTTTCTAATTTTTATTTGAACCCAAACTACAAAAGATTAAAATCAAAGATATGATCTTTTACTTGTCGAGTCAAGACAACAACAAAATAAGATTACTTCTAAGGCTTATCTAAAAATGTAGCAAAGGTATCTGCAAATATTAAAAATCTGATATATCTTTTATCTGAATTATTTACTACAGTAGTAGCAACTTTTAAATTTACTTATTTGCATACTTTTTGAATTTTTACAACTATTCTAATAATAGAACAAGCTTTGTGGAATGTGTAAGACTGAAGGAGTTAGAAAATGTAGTTGGTCAGATTCCGTCCAAGCGGGCCAAAGAAACTTATATGTGGCCCAACCAACAGAAAATCGATTGATTGTGATAGACATAAAAACAAGGTCCTTAGATGAAGTGATAACTACCGACCCATTACCGTCAGCTTTGTATTATCATGAACCTCTTGACCAAGTAAATTTTATCTAATTTTTTTAATGTTGTGGGTACAATCATATATTTTATTACAATTGTATTGCTATTTCAATAATATTTCAGTAATATTTTAATTTTGTTTTAATATTTAATGTTGTATTTAAAGATAAACTATTTTTCACTACAACACTTTTAGTTTGTAATTTTTTTCATATTAATGTTAGGAAGAATAATTAAAATATATTTAACTATTTGTAAAATAATTGAATTTTTTCATTCGAGTATAAACTGAATGGATGAAAGACTTAGCTTTATATCTACTTAATACTTTTATTTTAAGTTTGAACTACTAGTTTGAAGAAATTATATCTAAAATCATTTTTCAGTAAGCTTAAATATCTAAATGTTTTCAGCTATCTACAAGCTTCAATTATATTCGTTAGCTCTCCCTTCTATTTCTACAAAGCTAATACAATTAATTCTCACTTTTGATCTAACTTCTAATTGATTTTTAGATTTTTGTTCTTTGCTATATGAACAACGACCCAGAGTCTGATTCAGCGATTCTAGTAATTTCAGTGGCGACAGTTTCTGGTTTTCATTCAGCAGTTAGATTTCCATCATCTCAGTCAACTGCTTTTAAAGTTTCTAATCTTTTTTATTTACCTCCAAACGTTTATAAGGCCCAATTGAAGCACAGCTTTATACTTGACAAAGAAGATCAGGTAATTCAAGTTTCAAATTTGATAATTCTACTTAAACTTTGTTTATTTTTTTTAGAAAATTATAAAATTAAATTTGGAAACTCTTGAATACGAAGAAGAACCCATTTATCTTGCTCATTATAACTGCTCACCGAGTAATCTTTTTTATCGCCCCATTGGAGGTTTTATTGACATCAGTTGTGTTAATGGAAGTGATAATGTCGTTGAAAATTTATCTATTGACTATGAAAGTGAAGTTCTGATATCGACTTCAGATAAAGGTAATTGATACAATTTAGTTTAAAATTTGTTTCATAAACTGTTTAACAAAAGAGCTTTACATTTAATAAAAGTTTAGATATATCTTCAACTTATTTTTTTAAGCAGATAAGCTATATGATCAAGAATATATAAGTCCAACAGGCCATTATGTGGTACAAGTTAACCAACATTTGAAAACAGCAAACATTTTCGTTTCTACTTATGATGGAAAGCTGTTTTTATCTTTGGTTAGTTCAAAATATTGAAAAATATTTTCGTTAATTTTTATTAATTGAAACTTTTTTGCTGATTTCGATTTTAAACAATAAATTTGAACTTGACAACTTGTTTTATCATCGATTTAAAGAATAGTTTAAAAGTTTATAAAACCGATGAGTTATTCCTGTTTAAATATTCATTTTTATTTTTTTCCAAAGGCTTTAAGAACGAATTTTGAAATTTCTGATGTCGACTTTAGAGAAAAACCAAATGATTCTTCTTCAACAATCATTTATTTCCTTTCTAGACGACTTGGTTTGTTAACTCTTATGTTGTTTGATAATTGCTAGCTTAAGTTATCTGAAAAGCTGATTATCTGATTAGTGTAATTTTTTTAGGAGAAGCACTTGCTGTAGATGTGGATTCTGGCGAAATACAAACTATGGAAGGTTTAGAATTTTATGAAAACTCTTCGGATGTTTTTTGGAGAAAAAATAAAAATAATTTAGCAATAAGTGGATGGTAAAAGCACTTGCATTAAACGATTCTAAAACTATTTTACCTTTTATGTGATATCGCTCAAACATTTATTAACTTTGATGATCTACTTAGGTTCAACTCTTGTGAAATATTTTGCACTAAATATTTTATTGAATTTTTAGTCGTTTATTATTGATGCTTTTATACTTAGTGAAAGAAATCAGTAAACCACAGATCATTAGAACTATCTAAAAGCATCTTTGTTTTAAATGAAGATGCTGTTATTTACAGGTACGAGCGTTTCATAGCTACTGGAGGAGCAAATGGAGTTAGCCTTTTAGATATGGATATGACTGATATATCTTGTCGTAATCATGATGTTGTTGAACCACAGTTGATAATATGGATCGATAATTTCAAAGAACAAAACTAAATTTTCTAAAATCAATTTTTGCGAATGGTTCAATGTATTGTTCGATTGAGAAAGCATGCTCTATTCAATTTGAATATCAAATTTTAACTCATTTTAGACATTAGTTGTTGTAAACAGATTTGAAAAATATAATTATGTTTCCAGAGTAAGTAATTTCCCATTAATTGTTTTAAAGGAGTCTTGTTTAAGCATATCATAAATGTTGATATTCAACTTAAAACAAACTTTTGTAATTGCATTCTAATATTTGTAGTTTATTTAAGTTATACAATTTTAAGCTTTATATTTTGCAAATAAAATTGTTTTTAGTTGCTCTAATTCAAACTCTTATTAATTGTTCATATACCAACAAATTTTATTCTGTAAATTTTGCTCTTATAGCATTCGCCTTCCAGCATGAATAATGCATAACAAAACTGAATTTTGGTAGTTTGAACGGACTTCTATTCAGATCTTATTTTTTCATAGCAGCCAGTTTATTAAGTTTAGTGATAATATTTAAAAGTGAGACAAACTAAACTTACTTGAGATAAGTAAACTACTTTTTAATTTAAACTAAATAATAACAACTGCGCTAAAATAAAGCAAATGAAATAGAACTTAAAACTTATACACCCAGGCACTCCATTTCACAGTATAAAATTTACTTCAATTATTTAAATTGAATTTTAAATGAGTTTTCTGACTTTTGAAGTAGCTATAAAATTGAATAAATAAAGTCATTATCATTATAGAAGTTAGTTTAAGAAAAAAAGATGCAATTTTTTTTCAGATTGGACATATAATAAAGATCTATCTGATTTTTCAGTGAATCTTTTCAAATTATCAAAACCCATTTGAAAAAAGTTTAAAAGCTTTACACCACCCTGTTCTTTCATAAATTCTGTTTAATTATTGAAATACTTCTTGTAAAAAGTCATAAATATTTTGTTTTGTTAATATTTTGATGGATTTTGAAACAAAGACCATTCTTTGATGGCAACACACCCGACAAGTTAAATTAAACGTGAAATCTTTAAAGTAGTCAGACAAGTCTTGTAATTTTATGAAGCTTGAGTTGAATAGACTTACAGACAAAATCTGGAAATCCGAAGCATTTTAATTAAGATTATATCTTTTAATTTGAGTTTAAAACTAAAATTTGTAATGAATAAAAAGTAATAAATTTTTTATTGTACTGCAAAGTTAAGTAAAAAAGTATTTGACCTAAAATCGTTTAATCTTTTATTCCCATACAACTTGCTTCACTCAGTTTGTTTTGGTAGTTGACTTTTTTGTATTTTATTATACAAGAAAATTTCTTAGTAATTTCAACGATATCTTAGAAAATGTTATATTTCATTGATTTTGGTAAATATATAAATTTCATACTTACCTTGTTATCAAAATATCAAATCTCATTTCTTTATCTCATTTTTAAGAAGTTTAATCTATACTGATAGTTGCGTAAAATCAATACAAGATGACAAACGGATACAATTTTGGCCTTATCTTCTTAGAAAAGTATAACTTTTAAATCTTTCAAAAGATTTATATTCTACATTTGCTTTTTTCATTTAAGTTTTGATTATCAATTTCATTGCTTTGTAAGTTAAGCTTATCATATTTCACAATATATAATTTGATAGAAAATTGTGAACAATTGAATAATTTTACTTAATTCCGGATATTAATTATAAAAACAGATTTTTAACTGACAGTCACTAAAAATTAGATTAAATATTATTTTTTCATAAATTTACTGATTCAACACAGATACACTGTAGACTATTGTCAAGGGAGATTTGCAACTATTTGTGTCTTCTCATTTGTTTTCTAAAGTTTGAGCTTTACATAAACCTGTTAAATGTTATAAAAGCCTTACCTCTACTTAAAAGATATTAATTTAAAGACATAAATATCAATTCAGTAAAGGAAAAACGTTTTATTTAGTTGCTTGAAATTTCAGTTTGCTTGATTGTTCCTGCCGCATACGTAATTGTCGCTGAACAGAAACATAGACAAGCATATGCTATAATAGGATCTTTCTGTACAGTTTTGTTTTGTGTTAAGTACTGTTTGTTTCATACGCAATTAATATTATAATAAATCTTTATATAGAGTTATTTTCAATGCACATATTACGATTATTTATTAAATAAAACCGTCAAATCATTTAATTTCTTCGTAATAACTAAAACTAACTGCTTTCACAGTTTTATTGAAAAGATAAGGACACTTAAAATAAAGATCTTACTTTTTCGACTCAAACTACACACTACTTTTTGTTTGTACTCAAAGTTGCTCTTTTTATTAAATAATTTAAATTACTACAACAATTAAAACAAAGAAATTAAATATTCAGTAAATATGGTAACATTTATTTAAATCTATCTATAATGAGTAAAAACTAAATAGAATAAAATATAACAGGTCGTTAAAAACTTGTTCAGCAAACTTGGATACATAAAATTTGTTATTATATAAATGACTATGTTTGATAAGAAACATTTTTATATTAAAAAACTTATTTTAAACCTTTGAACCTATATTTTTTTATTTGAATTATTTTTATTGAAACATGAAAACTTTTGAAACCTTATATCAACTGTTTTAGGTACTAATATTAATAATATTTATAATTTGGAAAATATCAAATTAAACAAAATATGAAAACATTATCCACTTTAATTTTGATTTTTATAGAAATAAGTGTTATTAGTATTTCGTAGAATATTAAAATATTTCTTAAACATTAACTTAATTTTACATAATTTTAATTTTATAAGTTTTAATTAAGATTTCTTCATTCTAGTAAATTTAAAAAGATATTGTTAGATATCAATCATATGTTAGAAGTACTCAGCTTCAAGTTATTATCATAATACTTTTATCAGCATATTTTACATATGCATCAAAATAAACAAATTTTTGGATGCTTTTCAACCTCTTATTAAACTTTTGAGTTCAAAAATACCTGATCCCTGCAGATAATACTTTTATAACTTGAGCCATAATTTACTTTATCTTTTTATAACGCATCATGACAATTTTTTAAATTAACTTCACTAAAATCACTTTTTAATGAAAAACGTATAAAGCAATAAATAAAACTTTAACTTTTACCTTAATTGAAAAATGCATTATAAATATTTGTCGATAATTACTTTTGACTTAAGCATCAAAAGTATTTTTTATTAGAAATCTACAAAATTATTTTACATATTTTTAACTAAATTTTATCTTATAATCTATCTATGAAGTTTGAAATTTAGCTAAGCAGAAACTTATGAAACAGATTGTTTTTTATTTAATAATTTAATCAGATTAGCATTAGAATATTTTACTGTTTGTTTATTTAGTTCTTGCATGACCATCTTAGATTGTGATTAAAAATCAGAATTAACTTTTTTGTCTTAGTGTGTAGCCAGAATTAAAAAGTGATACTCTTAAAATGCAGCAGTAAATAAGGGTTACCAAAATTCAACAAAATATTAAAGTTACATCTAGAAAAAATCTATTATTTTCGATTAAGCAAATCAAATAAAACTGATAAAAAGTTGGTTATTTGAAGTTTGATTTATCAGATGATTAAATTATTTTTGCTAAAACCACCAACTATTAAAGTTAATTAACTAAGCTTGTTTTGACAGAAGCTCAAAATACTTGACATTTTTGTTATTCAAAAATTTTCTGATTTTTAGAAACCTAAAAGAACTTTGTTGAACAATAAATAATTAGTTTTATCAATTTTAATTTACCAATAACATTTTTTTCTTCTAAATTATAGCTTCAATTGAAGTTTTAGTGAAGCTTAGAAAATGATTAACATCAATTTTTATTAAAGCATCAACTATTTTATTTAACATATAATTATTAACTGTCATTTGAAGTGGAAACACTTTCTAGTATCTAGGATTCTGGGATTTTCATAGCTAAAATTTTCTGTTGTTATTACTGTTGTAGGAGATCTTAAGGTAATGTGACACGAGGTTAAGTTGATAATGCTTATTGTATAATGTCCAACCCTCAAACTTAAAACAAATATTGTTGTTAATAAATGATTAAAAATAGACAATAGAAATATTTTTCACTAAAAGTTAAAGTTGAGAATTTAATGACATGTATTGAGCTATATTTCAAAGTTCTATTGATTAACCATGCAGTATTTTTGTGATTAAACATTAATATATAATGGTTATAGCAATAGTTTATATTTTGTATATTTTTCAAAGTTTTTTTTTAGTACATGTTAGTTTACAAAGTACATTTAAATCTTTTTAAAAAGATGTCTTTTATAACTAAACATAAAATTGTTGGAGCTAAAAACATCAATCTTAAAGTTTATGTTTAAATCACATACTAGTTTTAATTATGATGTAATTATATAGAAAATCAATAAAAGAAATGAAAAACTTAAAAAATCTATTATTGAAATAAGTAGAATGTTGACGATGCAAATATAGAGTTGAATTACTGGCTTATCCAGTACAAAGCAATAAGAAAGTATTTAATTAGTGAAAATAAGTTTCGTCTAATTTACAACATAATTAATAAGTGATCAGTTTTATAACAGTTTATAAAACAAACAGTGCTAACATTTTGGATTAACTTTTAGCTTAAAGAGTTCCGCTTATTTCATTTTGATTTATTTATTTGATGAAATAATCTGTAAATAGTTTTAACCAATAATAAGTATTTCCGAGAATATTTGGTATGCTTTTTGTTATTAAAGATAAATTAAAGATTTCTGCAGAAGTAAAAATGTTACATGCTTAGTGAGTTAAGGCCTCTTAGGGAGTCACTAGACTCAGTGTCGTTCTGGCAGCTCCTGCGACGCCTACTAGATGTAGCCGCATCAGTCCTTTTGCTTCTCTGTAAACTTTGTTTGCGTTAGTTTAGCCCTGCTGCATGGGTAATTTTACTAGATTTTAACCAGTTAGATTAGCATTAAGATTAAACGTCAATAAGTTCTTGACACATTTTTAAAATTTTTTTTAGTTTGAAAAAAATATTTTTTCAAATTTTTTTTACAGAAAATTCATGCTTCAATTAAAACATCAGATGAAATATATCGGTTTATTTCAGATGTACACTATTTGCATCATTAGCCTGATCATTGTTAATGTCAGAACGAAATATTTTATAATCTAATCCAAGAATAATTGTTAGCTTGTTATACAAGTAAAGCAATTTAACTATTTTGATATCAAGTTTCTATCACCAATAGCAACTATGGAGTGAAAAAATAAACTTTTTTTTCTCTTATTAACTTTTATCAAACACCAAGATTTTTAGGACCAGCTCTTAGTAGATATTTTAATAATTCATTAAAGGGTTTATATATTCAGTTTTTAGGAGCATTATTAGATTATTAGTTATAGTTTAATAAATCTTTTATCTATTACCAAAGTCTAATTTTAAATCACTTATTTAATGATAAACCGATTTTAATGTGAATAATTACGAATTGAGTATACAAAAGCATCTACATAAGCTTTTCACAGCAATTAAATTTGTAATAGAAAAACAAAAAGTAAGAATATATATATATATTAGATTATTTAAGAAAATACCTAAGAAGTTAGATTTTATTAAAAAAAGTTTTTTTTTTTCAAATAGATTAGCTATCTATAAGTTAGAATAAATAAAGACTGTATTTAAAATAATTCTTCAAAATACTTTTATTTAAAATAATTTTACAAACAAATCAACAGACTCTTTTTAATTTCTAGTTTGATTTCAAAAATATTTTGAATTAAATTAAACAAAGTTGTTGAATGTTATTTAACTGTGGCACTTATCATAAACAGTTTGCTACCTTTTTAGTAAGACCTTTTTTTAAAAAAAAAAGAAGGTAGTTCATAAGTTTCAGCGAGTGAAAGCGCACGGGGTTGTAGTACAAGGCTATATATCAAAGTCAATTTCTGAAATATCTTCAATATTAAACCGCTTCGTTTTAGATTGGCACCAATTTCAATGGTTTTCTCTAATTAGTGTTTAATTTCAATTGTAGTATAAATTAAATTGAGTTGTAATTGTAGAAAGCTGAGTTTGTTTAGCCATGGAATATTTCAAAGGTAAGTAGTAATAATTGCAAAAATAATCTAAACCTAAAGATAATAGAAATATCTTATAAGATAATTATTTCTATTATTAAAATTTATCAGTAACTTTATTAGCAATTGAGGTTTGAAACTAATTTTCTTTAAGAAATTTTGTGTTTTGAGTATAACAATGAAATAAATTGTATAAATATCTTTTATAGGTCAAATTTAATTACTTCTCTTCAAGTTCAGTCTCTACTAATGGTAAAAGCTTATAATTCTTTTATTTGCATAACCTTCCTAATTTTTTAATCTAAATTTTACCTTAAATTTTATTTAACCTGATAATTATTTTTGATAAAGATATATGTCTGATTGCAAAAAATCTATACAAATAATAAAAATATTTGTTTATATAAATAATAAAAATATTTGTGTATATAAATAATAAAAAGATCTATTTATATAAATAATATAATTATAAAGTCTTATGAATTTATATCAACTAGTTGCTAGTATTATTTCACAGTTAATTTAAACTTTATTTTCTTCGTCTTTTAAATACTTTTAAAACTATCTATTCAGTAGAAATGAAGTTTCAATCAAATTTGAAAAAGAGGTTTTAAAACCGTTCACACAGAAACCAAAACCTTAGACAAAGTTTTTATCGTATACGTCAAATGAAATTTAAAAATTACCAGTAAATCTAAACACAAAGTTAACCAGAAACTTATCAAAACGTTTTTTTCTTTAACCTTTAACATTATTTCCTTTTTCTTTACTTGTCTTCTCGAACTGTATCCCGTTTTTCTCTAAGGAAGTCAATACTAAACCCTCAGGTGATTTAGTTTATTTGTAACAATGTCTTTAAGCCTTTACACTTATTTTTAGCTTGGTTGCTGCTAAGATGATTTGTGTATGAAAAGCTAACAGCTTGTCTTTTCGAAAGTTGATTACCGAATCATGTTTTTATAAAATGAATTTAGTGTAAAAGTTTTACTCAATAATTAAGAAAAGTTTTCTATAAACTTTGTTTTTTAAAAGATAAGTACAAATATATATAAATTGCTAAAAAATTACTTTATAAACTTTAAACTAAACACAAATATAAATTTGAGAGAGATCCAGTTGAAGCTTTTATGAGTTTCAAAAACGACTTCCAAATTAAAATAACTGATAAAAGCTGCTGAACTGAGATCTTAGAATAATTTTTTTCATTTCTATTTACTCATCATATGTTAATTATCACAAAATTGAAATATTTAGAAAGCAAAAATGTTACTTTTATAAAATTAACTTTTTAATTTTTAAGCTTTTGTAGATGACGAGTTTTAATTTTGAAAAATTTAAAAATTTTGTAAAATTTTTCCAAAGTCATTTATCATTTTAAGAACTTAAAAAGTTTAATAAAAATATTTAATTTGATAGTCTGGTTTTTCTAGAGAGTATATAGATTATCAAAACAGGCGGTTTACCATAAGGAGTAAAAGCTCTTTATCAGCAAGCACTCTCTGTTTGATTTAGAATTAAATTTAGTATTAGCCAAGTTTTGCTAATCATTCTATTATATCTAACCAATATTGTCAATTCTATTTATTTTTTAACGACCATTTTTCCAACTAACTTTACTAATGTTTAGTTCAACATTTTTATTGTGTTTTCTGACGAATGAAGTATGCTACGCTTAAGGTTACATGAGTTAGGTTGACTTTTCATTTAATGATTTTACTTTAACAGTAATCATTCCATACGATCTTTCTTCATATATGTTTTATTATAACAGCAAGCTTCTGTGAATAGTATAATCTTCTTTAACAATGAATCATTTATTTTTAGTTTAAGGTTAACTTTTTCTACGAAGCCATAAAACCCTTTTCTGCAACTATCGTTTAAATGTTGCAATATTTGATAAACATCATAATAATCTACAATTTTAATAAAAACGATTTTTTACAGACGATTATCTCTGTGGGTACTCAAATAGTTAAAAGTGTATGAAATAAGTAATTGAGACAAAAGTTGTGGTAATGAGGTTTTAGTTTCAGTTTCACATCAAACTTTTGAAAGTAAAATGTTGATAAGATGGAATGTTCAGCTGGTATTTTTTTTAACTTTCGCTGCAGTTCATAACCTTTCCATTAATGTAAGGGATGACGAATTACCATGCCGAATCAAAAGACCATCAAATAAATTACCAAGACCTTCTAAACGTTTGTTGATTGATACACACATTTTAACTAGTAGTAATTATTAATGGTAAATATATTTAAAAACATTCATTTAATGTATTCTAAATTGCTAAAATTTATTACAGATTTTATAAACAAATTATTAGAATAAGAAAAATCTCAAAATTAACATTAATATTTATACCCCAAAGTTTATAAAAACGATTTTACAGGACAATATGAAAAACCAAACTTGTGTTGTGGTAGAAAACCATTTAGTTCTAATCATGGATTATGTTGCATGGGCAAAGTATTGAAAAAAGATTTGTTTAAATGCTGTCTTGATGGAACAATTGTACCAATAGATAGTGTCTGGTAAATGTATGATTAGTAATTAAATGGTTATAAAGTTGTAACTTTTAACGAATAACTATTTAAGAAATTAAACACTAATTCCTATTTTGTTATTTTTACTCATTTTTAGTGTTACTCTGCACAATATTTAACAAACTTATTTTACATTTTAGTTTATGTAATCCTGCATCAAGCTGGGTTAAAGATCAGATTATAAGAATCAGCTCATTAGAGAATCAGCTTAATGATATTGAAAGAGACTTAAAAGATATTATTAGTAATTTAGAAAAGTAAGTATTTTTTATGGTTATTTCTTTTAAGCTATGATCGAATTAAAAAGTGTTAAAAATCGCTACAGATTCACAGAAATTGATTTCAAAATCACTAATCCTGGAAATTATAGAAAAGTTGAAATAGATAATCGACCAAATACTTTCAATTTACGGAAATCTGCATAAAAGTCTGAAATTTTTAGTGAAACTGTTTCAGATAACGTGCAATTAAAAACTTATTTAAATGAAGTTTAGTTTGAATACAAGATGATTAAAATATTTACCTTCTTATGATATATTTACTTTTTAAGGTTTTTCAAAGTTTACTTTACAGTGAAATGTACTTTTCAACAAAATTAATGTAATTTGAATAAACTTTCTCTATGTATGAACAAATGATAAGTTTTTTTTTAAACCGGGTCACCTTTGAGTAAAGTTATAGAAATTAGAAACATTAAAAAAAGTTATAATGAAAACTGATTTTTTTAGTCTTAACTTAAATATAAATTTTAAATTTAATTATTAATTAATTAACCGAAATTTTTTAACGTTTGAAACGATTAAAAAAATAAGCTTCAAAATATTAAAACCACCTAAAACTTTCAATTTTTTAAACAAATCTTTTTATTGTAGCCCAATTATTCAGCTACAAGAAGAAATCGAAACGATGGAGAAAACTACTAGAGACTTATACAAAGAGGTGATAGTGTTGGTGGATGATTCAATAAGAGTTGATCCTGATGAAGTTGATTATATATTTAAGCTAGTAAGTTTTTCAAATAAACACAAAAAACTTTTTAAGTTTAAAATGAAAATTAATTGTGTGAGCAGTTATTTGTAATCAATTTTATGATGAGTTTCAGATTTAATAAACTTCAAGCAAAATTCATAATTTATAAACAAACGATTATCTCTTGTGAATCTTATTTACTAAGAAACAAAACAAATGTTTACATCAAGTTTTTGTGTTAATATATCAATAAAACTATATTTGCAATTCATACACGTACAGCCTTGCTTCATCAGATAATCTTTTTGAATGAAAATGAAAATAGAATGAATGGAGTTAAAAAACAAATGAGTTCTTTAAAAGAAGCGTTGAAAAATACTTTACCTCAAAGACTCCGTGGTCTCAGATCAACCATGAAATGGTCGAGAGGGCTCCAAGTACTTGTAAGTGTCTAATAAATCTTTTTATTGACTTATAAAAGTCTTGTAACTTGTAACTTTACAATTTGTAGTGTTTCTTTTAGTTGATATTTATCTTTACTTATTCCAATATCTTTTATTATAGGTTTTTATTACAAAACTGTTACATTTCTATGTTTTGTAAACATAAATCATATTCTGCAACTCCGTTAAATCATATTTAGATCAAAGCCTATTTAGCAACATAATGAGCAGGTGTATGCTTAGATAGAGGATTATACAAACATACATGGTTTAATCAAGAACTATAAAAAATTTTGACTTTCTTTTTCTTGAAATAAATGAAATAATTAATTTTTGTTATCAGTAACAGATTATGATTCAAGTAATTTTTGATGCTAAATTAAACCGTTTAAAACCAAAATAAAAAATAAATGATGAAGATTTGTTACTTCACATGGTTTAGGATATGTTTTTTTGTTAATCTTATAGTAATCTCACATGTTTAATGATTAAAATTAGTATTTATGTAAATGTAAGTTTTGTTGTATTGCTTAAACAAACTTGTTCAAAATATTTTCAACAAAATGTAATAATATTTAAAATTTTTTATTAAATAGTTCTATTTTTTCTAAAATTATAAGAACATTAGGTACGGATCAAGCAAAAAATTAGAAAAAGTTAACTGAATGTCGGTCAACCACTCAGTTTATACTTCCCATATATAAATTATCACTTAATAAATATAATCAGATTGTTAACTAATATCAATTGTATTATCAACTAAAATTTTTAAGTTATTATAATTTTCAAATACAAGTAGTGCATTTACTTAAGACCTTTCAGTTATCTTTTTGCTCATATTATTTGCTTTTTGTTCGCTAAGAGATGTTGGTTTTGTAATTCGCAGTCATGCATTGAATAAATGAATAAAATATTTAAAGCTTTTTCTCAATTTTCCGGAAAAAGTATTTAATCTGAACTTTTATGAAATCTGAAAATTTATTTATCATTAGGAAAATAATAAAAGAAATAATAGAAAAATTAAAATTCTATACATTCTTGTAAAATGTCACGCTTGTGAAATAATACTTGTTACAACTCATGATAAAAAATCCAAATCTAAAAGCTAATATTGAATATTTTTATTAAAATGAATCGCTTAAAGTTTTATCAGTAAAGCTTGTTTTTGGTACATGTCATTTTTAAGTTTCCACAATAACTAGATACCATTTAAAGCTTAAAATTTAAAGCTCGAAGTTCAACATTTTTCAGATTAAATTAAGAAAAACTTTATGTTTGAAGAAGGGTTTTTTGATTTTTAAAACTTTTGTTTTGAAAAGTGCATTTCTTTAAAAGAATTACTTTCAAACAGTAGCTAGGAAAATTAATTATATAGATATATAACTTGTATTTTTACCAATCGGTTTTATCAAGCATTAAACAGAAAATTCTAGATATTATGTAATAACTAATAACTGTATATGCAATTAAACGAATTTATATCTTATCTTTGACGAAGTAATAATCTGAAATAGATTTATCTACTAATTAGAATGAAAATCTGTTAAAACTCCTCAATTAAAAATTAAATGTCAAAATACTAAAATGTACATAAAATGTCAGATACTTTTAGATATCAATTTTGAATTGACTTATTTTCTATACTTATTGTAGATTGAAAACGTTTTACAACTGAAGTTGAATTATCACTCGTTGAACTGCTAATGTGTTTAAAGAGAAACAAGTTTAACGTTAAACTATTTTTTCTGGAGATTACTATAAGATTTGTTTACAACTTTTTCTATCTACAAGTTTTAATTAAATTATACCTTATCTGATTAAAATAATTTTATGCAAAGAGTGAAAACAGACTTTTGTTTCATTTTAGTTTTTACCTAAAAATATTTTAACACTAATAAGAATAAATCTTTAAATTATAACGAATTTTAGATAGTAAATCTTCACTTTCAATTCTTGTTCTTTGAAGATCACAGTTACTTAAATAAGGTATGAACTGAAAACAAAATGATAAAATATATTTCATAAAACTTTAACAAAGTTAAGTTAAAAAAACTATACCTTATTTTGCAGCAGAAACCTAATAAAAATCAAACATCAAAAATTGGCTTGTTTTCTAAATGTACAAAATTATTTGAATTTATATGGTTAAAATAATAAGTTTATCTATAATTGAGTTAAATTATTATGAAAAAGTTTATAGAGTTTATAAAAGAAAATTCTGAACTTCAAAAAATAAAACAAAAAAAATTTATCTAATTTAAACTTTATTTTGTTTATAAACCTTTAACTTTAGTTTTTATAAGTATATTTCTACCACTAGAATGATACAAAAGCTTTTCAATAAGGTTATAGAAATCTTAAACCTTTTTAATTTATTCATTTTAACATAGGACAAAACATCTTTTGTAAAATATCTTCTTTATTGTTTTGTGATAAGTAACATGAGAAAAATGTTTGTGAATTTTCTAAACATATCAATAAAAAGGATTTTTTTTAAGATAATCATTTTTTCATTTTTTTTTGTAAACATCTAGATTGTTTGTATACAAAAGTTGACAATACGCTATCGTATAAGTTATATCTGTCAAAACATTCTTAATGTCTTTTAAATATTTTGCTCAACAATTTTTAGCAGTTTAACTTTACTAACTGCTTTATTAAAACTAATCAAAAGTAGGAAGCTATAAATCAATCATATTTATTTCTGACAGATAACTCAAGAAATTCAAGTGAATCTAAGAGACGAAGGAAATGTAAAAATAATGAAGAAGTTGGTCCTAAAAAGAGAGAAAATATTGGAAAAGATATCAGATAAAAAACTAATTCTCAGACGATTTAATAACCATTTGAAAAACGTTCGTTCAACACTTTCAATTATCAACAATGATATCAAACTAATTGAACATCTACATGGAATACTAGACAACAAGCTAACATTGGTGACTCAAATGGAAAAGACATTTGCAGAAGAAACAAAGATGCTAAATTTTTCTTTCTCAACTAATGAAATACTTGCAATGACTAATGAGACACAAAACAGTTTTACGTCAGAATATTTAAAGATACTTTTACTTAATTCACTCAAAGAAGAAGCAGACGAGACACAATACGAAGCAAATGAAGACTTTGAAAGTTTATTCATAGAAGTTATTAGCATTTATAACTGTAACTTTTCTTCTTGGGAACTTTTTCTAAAACTCATTGAAGAAAGAATATCAATTGCCAAATCAGATATCTTGTCAACAAAAGATTTTAGTAAACTGTCAAATATCTATGTTTTCAAAACAATCCTACATTTTTACCAATAGCAATTTATTGTTAACATTTTTCTAAGGCTTTTTGTAATAGTTGTATCACCTCTATTTTTGATAAATTTCATTTCTTTTTTCAGTATTTGTTGATATTTAATTTAGAAAACACTAACCTCTTCTTGGTTACTTTATTTTTTCATTTTATTTTTCTATCGATACAAACTTTTCGTTATTCAAGTTTTTTTTTAGTTTTCGTTTTTTTTCATGAAAACTTTCCAAACAATTGTACACTTATATTAATTAAGATATAAAAATGTTTTTTAATCATTTAAAATCATTTTATATCTTTAGATTAAAAATAGAAATGCTTGATCTACATAAGCAATACTTTTAACGTTTGATAAGAAAACTTTTGTAGCTTTTACAAAACATTTAAAATCACTTTCTTATTTACAAATAGTTATACACTTAACAAAGATGAAAAATGTAAAGACTAAATAAGCTGCTGAAAGTATAGATTGTTAAAGTTTTTAACCAAATGTTACTAGCAGTTGTTGTCTTCTAAATCTAGGTTTTTGTTAAAGGTTTTTAAATCTTTTTATCTAAACTTAACTTTTGTATTCTTTACAAAACGTTCTTGCATTAATCTATTCTATCTATTTATTATCTGTATCTTATATTAGATTTTATATAACAAGCCTAAAATTATATGGAGATAAGCTTATCCTAATCTTTATGCTTTGCACTATATATAGTTTTTATCCAAACAAAACCGAAATCTGCACATCTTACAAAGTAATTGAAGCTCGTATCTTTACGGTATCTAATAAATTAGACGACTTAACATAAAAGAATGCATACGAATAAATAGCAAACGTGGTACTAGAGTTGAGTGAATTTTAAACTTTTATAAATTGTTAAGCTCAGAATAATAATATCTTTATAAATTTAAAAGTTATGAAATCATAAAGAAGATGAACTACTAAAATGTGGTTCATGATTTAGTTGAAGATTGTTTTAAATGTTTGTAAAAAATACTTTATAATAAAACTGCTAAATTTGTGGCCAGCCAATACAAATTTCACTTTTTGAAGAAAGCTCTAAAAGCTTTTCATAAATAAGTTTGAATAAAATATTTGTACAAACCTTTTAATGTACTAAAAATGAACTTACTTGTTCAACTTGAAATTTTTGCAAAAATCACCAACTACGTTTATTTTGAACTTTAAGCTAATGATATCAGATATTATCACACATACTTTAATCATTAAAATTTTTTAATACTTTTTTTTCATTTCTTTCAAAGTTAGGTTTGTATTCATTCAACCTCCTTTGTCTTATTTCATCGGTTTTCATTGCATTTATACCGGCAAGCATTAAACAAAGTTCAACTTTGTACGTTAATTTTCTTTAAGAAAAAGATATAGTAATGTAATATAGAATATTTTGTACACGAGCCTACAATTATTATTTTGTATACAGAATATTATAGTAAAACGTCTTATCTTTGTAAGGAATATCTTTAATGACCGTATAGTAATTTTATCAATACTTACTTATACCTATGTTATGCTGTTGGTTACAATTTCTACTTTTCATGTTTTAATGTTTTAAACGTTTCATAAGAAATATCTAAATTGTCAAACATTTCAATTGAAGAAATCGTTTAATTCTGATTTTAACTTTAAGATATTATTTTAACTTTACTTAACAAATAGTTCAAGAAATTTGTTTCACTTAGTTTTTTGGTGAAATAAAACATTTTAAGTCATTTTTATCAAAATTGGTTGTCAAAACTTGTCAGTAATTGCACTACTAATTTTGGAGTTACTGTGTTGCTTTTATCTTTATCTAAAGATTTTACTTTAAAACTTCTATATTAGTTTCAATAAGAAAGAACTTGAAGTTATTTTTTTTTAATCTTACGACAAAGCCGAACACTTTTAAGCTACAACAAAATTTTCGTTAAATAACGAAAAGATTATTCATTTAATGATTAAATTCAAAAGATTTATATGTAAAGAAGTGATGTAGTATTCTACTGTTTAACAAAAGGTTTGGTAAGTAGCAAATAAGATTTTTTTAGTCATCTTTAACAAGTTGCTAATGAGAGCTGCAACAATGAGTAAGCTCAAAATACATGTTTTTAAATCTTTTTACAAATTAACTTAAAAAATAAAAAAATAAACTTTTTTAAGCTTGTCAAGTTTATACAAAGATAAACTAAAAAACAAAAAATAAAATCTAGAGATAAAATTTATAAATATTTTCTAACCACCGTAAAAAATACCATTTTTTCAAGTAGGGGAACAATTATCATTAGTGCAAAATAAATTAGTACAAAAGTTGCAGAAGCACTGCAGATAAAACCAAATATAAAGCTTCTTTAAAGAGGTTTTGATGGTAATAACTTTAGATTATCTTTACCTTCCACATAATAATTACTAAACATTTAAAAGTTAAAAAAAATATTTGTTACTCTTTATATTTAATTAAGCTTTTTATTTTGAAATAAGATAAAGCTTCAACCATCGACTGAACAATAAGAACTAATTTAGTCCTAGTTTAAAGAATTGTCATTACAGAGCTCTTTAATATCAAATATTTTTTGCATTAGACAATTGTTTTATAAAAATTAATAACTTGAAACTTTGTATAATTATAATTTTGCAAACTTTTCAAGCTTAGTTGTTATTCAGTATTTGTCACTTTCTTTATAAATGAGTAAATTGGTAAACTAAACAACGAGTAAGCATTTTTCACTTGGGTGAAAAATTCAGTTATTTTTAATAAAAGAACTTCCAATAAAAATACTTCGAAGTGAAATTGTCAGTTGTTAAAAACTTAGTTAAATTATTTCACCACTAATGGCAGTTAAGAGTTGCTACTTTTTCACAACAAACCTTAGTTTCTTGAGAGCTTTTTAAGTTTAAGAAACATTGTCCCTGAACAGAACAAATGCTCGGAATTAAAAATGAAGAAGAATATTATTGGTTGTAGCAAGGAATATTTGATATAAATTTAGGAATCCTTCATATAATAACAAAGTGTTGATTGTTATGATGTTTTAAAATATTCAAATAGAACCAAAATACATTAAATAAAAACACTTTTACACACAATTACATCAAGTTTGAAATAAAAGTCGAAATTAGTGGTTCTCAACTCGAGATTAAAGTTTCAAAAACGTAAAAGTCTTTAGATACTGAATGAAAATCGAACTGCTAACTTTACATTAGTTTTATGTAGTTAGTTGTTCATTTAAGTGTAAAAAAGCATCTGGGTTGTTTACAGTTGCACTGAAAAAGATTTTATCAATGTAAAAAAACAGGTAAAGGAAACTTACATGCATCACCTATCATAGCATCTACTCAAATAGGAATCTTGCCATTTTCATACCAAATATTTTGATAAATATTAAGTTATATATATTTTTTCTATTAGGTACTGCTGCCACCTCTAGGTGGAGTGAAGACGACTTATACCTTAGACCTGAACTACTAAACTATATATTGGTGTATAAAAGACCTTTTTATAAAAACACTTTGTCTTCAATTTAGATATATAATTCTGTTCACCAAGGTTTTCAAGCACACGATCAAAAAGGCCCAGACCCACAAAACGGTAGTCTACGCTTAGGTAAAACTCCTTAACTGTTATAATTGCAATTTTTAGTAAATCTCTTACCTTTGTATATGTTTATTTTAGTCATTAAGTGAGGTACGGATACTTGGTTACACAAGTTTATTGTATTTTATCATCACTTTATAAACATTTGCTTGTTTTATACCATTTAACTTGACTTTAAGAATCATTATTAACAATGAATCATTTAATTACTCATTTATTCAAAATTAAGTAATTTAAATCTAAAAATTAAAGTAAATAATCTGAATACACAACTGAGTAATAGTAAATACAATTTAAGAATTAGGATTTTAACTTTTAAACAAATAAATGAATTTTATTTAAAGCGATAACCGTTAGAACGAATTTATCATTTAAAAACTCCAGTTTACAAAAGCTCCATTTCAGCACATTTAAGCCAAAATGGGTTTTTAAGATGGTATAGTAAATTCAAACCTTTTAAACAAATCTCGTATCAACTGTTTGTATTCCAATGTTTTTTATCGCCATTCACCGTCAAAGCCAACTGTACGAGATTTTTTTATGATTTTTAAACGCTTTTGATTGAAGATCCAAACTTAAGTTCACTTTAATCAGTTTTAGCTACTTGTGCTGAGGTTTCTAATAATAAAACTGAGTATTTTTTGTTATATTTTTTTACAATTTATCAACAAGTATCCATGCATACTGTTATCTACTTATAAATTTGTTTGGTGTACTTGTATTTTAAATTTGAATTTAATAGTACTGTTAACTATACTGGATTGGTTTTAGGTCAAAAAGACATCAAGCTTTTCTTAGTTTACTTTTTACTGTAAACTCAACAAAATTATAAAGTTCAGCTTTCATGAAAAATAGATGTATCTAAGCTGCTTTATAAAACCATTTGATTATTTATAGTTATAAGGAGTATTTGGAAAAGCTTTGTTTAGGTTTCTGAACCGTGTTCATAGTGGTTTTTATTTCGCGTCTTTTTTGTTCAATAATCATTTCTAAAATTAATTCTCAAAAATGCTGAATTAAGTTTATATGTGACTTATGAGAAAATTAAGCAACTTATGACTTACACAAAAGGTTTCAGTTCACTTGAGAACTAGTGTTTCGATATTTTCTTTTTAAATTAAATTATAAAGAAATTTGAGGTTTGAAAAACGTTGAAGCCACAAAAATATTTTTTAAGAAAAAATTAATTGATAAGTAAGTTGATATTGACCAGGGTTGCTATTTTGTATCTAAACTAATATATTTGTGGCTACTTCTAAACAAGCCTAAAATATTTCTAGAAAATCAAAAGTAGTTAGAAGTTATCGTTTAAATAAAAAGTTAAAATCTGATAATTTTGATAATTTGAAAATTCTGAAACCTTTATTTAAAACAAAAATTGAACATAAAAAGAAATCTTTTGTTTTAAAAAGTGATTAATCGGACTTTATAGAACTGTGGCTACGAAGTTGTAGTATGATCGCATTCTGATATCTTCAAAGAACTTCAAATTTTGCTTTTCAAGAGTTGTTTAAGTCTCAATAAAAGTAAATTTTGTTCGAAGTTAAATGCATGATTTATCACTAAGAAAATCTAGTTTACATTTGTCAAAGAACTTTCAATGAATGACAATTGATTAGAAACTAAGAAACAAAAAAGATAAGAAATGTTTTTCATCAATTTAGTTCAAATTTCAAAGCAACCGTTGTTTGAAAAAACTACTATTGCTAAAATATTGGTTTTATCGCACTGAAATTTTACTTTAATATATGTAAAAAGATTATATGAAAATTTCATCTTGTGTTTCTACTTTTAATGTAATTTACCAAGATTTTGTCGATTTCAAAATATTTTTATGATATGTTAAATTTTGTATATTTTCAACTAATATTCAGAATAATTCTGTAATTATCAAGAGTCAGAAATATTTTTGAACCTTACTAAGCACACATTTTTATTGTTTCTCGATCATACAGATGATGTTAGAAAAGTTTACATATTTGAAAGAATAGATATTGTCTTACAGTTTAGGTCATTAGATGCTGTTTATAATTTTGCATACAATCAGTAACAATTAAATGAGCAATTTACAAAACATACTTTGTTCATTTCATAGTAAAAATTAGATAAACGTTTAATATTTAAAGTTGTAGAATTAAATCCAAAGCTTACATGATTAGTCTGAAATAAGAATAATGGTTTTTAGAATAATAATTGTAGATCGCTTGCTCATTAAATCCAGTTCATCTACTCTTAAACTTAAAGATCAGAAGTAAAATAAAACAATATTTTCGTTTAGTACTCGTTGTGGAATTTCATGTTTCAAATGACATCAAGTTTTCAGGATTCTATTTTTAATACTAAAATAGTTTTGATACTTATACAAGCTTTCTGCTAGTTTTCTAAGTGTTCAAGTTACTAAGCTATCAGACCATAAAAAAATTTATGTACAAGAAAGTTTATTGATAGCGATCTTAAAATCTGCAACAAGTCATTACTAGAAACCTATTTTAGAAAGTTAAGAAAAGTCTATCAAGTATATTGTATTTGAAAGTCCTTTTTAATGATGTAATTAAACATTGAAGAAAAGTATTGGAAACTTCTAAAGTTTTTCAAACTCTTTTGACTCACTCAATAAATTCGGTTAGTATGTTAGAACGATTTTACGATATCCCAGAATAATTTGTCAAATAGTTTAATAGTTAGATATTAATAAATATATAAAATGAAACAAACAAACAAAGCATCAAAACATTGCGTTTGCGTGATTAAATGACGATATAAGATAATAAAGCAGAATAATCTGAATAAAGGCTGGAAATGGGAAACAGACAATAGAAAGGTTTGAAAATGATGTAAAGCAGTTGAATAAGAAATATGATAAAGTTTTTATCAATACAAAAGAAATGAACTTTATATTCGAGGTTTAGTTAAATGCTTTGCCTAAAGCTCTTTTTTTCAAATTACTGAGTCTATTGTTTATTTTGATAAACCTTAGATGAAAAATTGGCGATAAAAGTTATTACCCAAAAGACATAATATTACAAATAAGAATTTTTAGAAAAAATTCAAAAAAATATTTTATCTTTGCAATGTTAATGAAAGTAGTAAGTACCTTAATCGCAGAAACGCCATCTTAGTTGATTCTTATAAGTAAAGATGCTGAGTCATAATCTTTTTTTACCAAGTTAGCTCTTTTATGAGATTAATTTACGTAATTAACGCCTGAAGCCTGGTGGCCACCAGTGAAAGTAATTTTAGGTTTAATGAGTCATAGGAAATGATGAAATAAGACTAACATGATCAATGACATGTCAAAACCGACGATGATATCGTTCGACTAAAAAGTTTTGCTTAATTGAACGTTGTAACTGATCTATTGTTTTGATTTCACCTTTTTCAACACTTTTGCGATCCGAGAAAGCTTGTTGAAAGTGTCTTATATCTTGTCCAATAGCTGATATACGACTCTCATAGCTAGCAAGATATTTAATCCATGCTGAAAAATCACAGAGTCTCGTATGTGACTCATTCTTCTTTTGATGACTATCATACTTTGGATCATCAACAGATGAGTTTACTGATAAACCCATCGGGTCTTCCGCTAACCGCTGTCTTAACTGCATCCTTAAATCTTCGAGACTTTCTGCATATTTTTCATCGTCGGATTGCGTTTCATTTCTACCTCGAACAATTCGTGTATACTCAGGGTATTCTTGACGAAGAGCAGTTTCCATTTCAATCACTAAAGTCATTAACTCGTCAAAGATTCCTCGAAAGTTAGCCAGCAGAAGACGATCGTTTGCAGCTATATCATAAATCTCTTTTTCATTTATCAACACCTTATGAATCGCGTTCAATTCCCAATGCTTAGTTTTCAGCTCACTCAATATAACTTCACGCTCTAAAACCAACATTTCAATACTTTTTTCATTCGAATTATCCATATTAACAAATTTTCGATCCTGTTGTATCTGAAAAAGTAAATTTTGAAGATATTTTACCTCATTTAAGTTCATCTTCACGTTATTGTCTAAATACTTGATCTTAATCTTGATTATCTGGTTTTGCTACTTTCATTTTCTCCTATGTTTGCAGTTAAGTTAAATATTTCCATTCAACGTATATAGAAATCAAACTAGAAATTAATTACTATCTATTTTAACTTTGAAGACATATCAGTCTTTTATCTTTTCTAATCTTTTATGATGAAATCGTTGCAGTGTTAAAACAACTTACCAATAAAACAAATAAAGAAATTGTTAATAAATTCAGAGTTAAATCCTAATTTAAACTTAAAAGAGATTGATATTTAATTGGTTTGAAATCTAAGATAATCTTAAATGATAAGCGATAGGCTCTTCTTGTAAAGCTATTAATTTTATTTACTATGAAAATATAATGAAAATATTTTTAGAATTACTTCTTATCTTTAAATAACAAATAAATTACAAGATTTTATAAACTTATTAACAAGTTGTACTGAAGTCAAAAGGTTACAGAAATATTATTTTGAAATTACAATACTGGTCAGGATTGGTACAATTCAATTGAACAATTTTTCAACTCGTGATAATGATTCGCAAACTTTTTTTCAGTTTAAAGATTTGTAACTCTGAAAGTATATAAATATTAAACCAACATATTGAATAAAAATACAGTTTTGTTCAGAAAAATAAATATTTTGTCCATATTTATTTAAAAATTTTTTAGATTTGCTAACTAATAGTTTTTCAAATTTAATAAATTTGATTTTGTTTAGTATATTCCAATTTATTTTTTAATTGGTTTAAAATTAAAAACTATGTAGATGAGATTGCTAAGCAATTATTATTTAATAAAGATTATAAAGTAATTTTTATATAATTTTTATTTAAAATATAATTTCTAATTTGTAGTTTACAATTTTACTTAAAAATTTTTTTATCTGCCAATTTTTAAAACTTACAATCTAACAAAATTCTGGGTTGTAAAATCAATTTATTTTAAAAAAAGAACAAGTTATTTCTTATCTAAAATTGTGGGTTTATTGGTATAATTTGGGCAGAAAATAAAAAGAAAAACTAAATGTTCAACTTTTACAAAATGTTGTTCGTTTTCTTTTAAGAGCTATTTAAACTATTTGGCTTGTTCAAGAATGAAGTTATGTTACTTTTTACTTCTGGTAAATCAAATATAGTTGTTCGAATGATGGTATTTAATTTCAAACTTTAAATTTAAAACGCAAAAACCGAAAAAGTGTTTTTATAAAGAAATGAAATACTTTCTTAATAACAAATTTACTTTTTTTATAGATATTTTTGCAATAAAATGAAGCTTATGAGCTATAAAGAACATTAAGTGTTTTAATAAATATTTGAATTTGAAACAATTCTGTTATTCTAAGTATTCTATATATAGATCTTATGATGAAGAAAAAATAAACGAACATCAAATTTGATTTAGTTTAGTTCATATTTAAATATCAATAATCACAGCTTTTTATTGGTGTTTGTAAGATCAAATTTTTATAATCAGTTTAGATATTTACTAACCATAAATCGGTTATTTGTAAAATTTATCAAATATTTTTGTGAAAAACAAAACATTTTTTATTCTTGTTATCTCATTCAGGTGTAAAGAAATTGTTTATATTGCGCTTATCACATTGATCTTACCTTATTACCAGATAGACTGACTCTAGGGTTGTAGTTGACATCAGAAACATATTTTTCTGTAGTTAATTCATCTTCCTTTTCAAACGAGTTTTGAAACTTTATCTAAACAAATGCAGAAATAGAATATAGATATCTTCAACAATATGTAATAGTTTGAAGTTGACATTTTCTATTTCTACCAAGCTACACTTTTTGCCAAGATCGTAATCTCTACAACTTTTGGGAATTATTCAAGTAGTTAGCATTACATGAGAAATTCTAATAATCTGAATTAAAGCCACTTTAGACAAGGCGTTGATCTTTTAAGATAAAAATTGAAAATTCTCAAAGTTGTAAATATTTAAGATAAATTAGGAGTTTATATTTGTTAATTTCTCTTTCAAAAAATGTCGTTTATGACCCAAAGTTATACTAATTATTATTAAATTGTAATTAATAAGTTACCCTATAATTAGCCAATCACTGGTAATAGCTTTAATAGTATTAATTTTAATAGCATTATATTCAAGTTAATTATATTATAATTAATAATTATTCGATATTTTTGTGATAATGTTTGCTTGATATGTTTTAAATTTTTTTAAATTAAATATAAGCATTTTTACCAGATCAATTATTTGTTCGGCTTCTTCAGAGTCTGTTCTTTCAATTCCTGTCATTTGAAAGAATAGATCATAAAAATGTTGAGCTTTTGCATCCATCCTAATAATTTCGTTTTGAAGATCATCAAGTCTCCTTAAAAATTATCGATTTATAATTTATTGAAATATTTTAACTTTTATTTTTTAATTCATATCTTAAACTCTTTTTGAGTATTCACTTTTAGAGAGTTGTTTTGAATATATTTAAATTATTAAAACAATTATTATGGCACCTTGGATCTATTTGAATAATATTTTTTCCATTCCTTATCAATTTACTGATGAAGTAACTTAATTATTTGAACTTTTCAATTTAATTTGATTTCAAGTATTTTAAGTTCTTAAACCTTCTTGACAGCAAAATAATTGAGAAAAATACTTTTTAAACATATTTAATAATAAATTGAAGCCGATAAAAAGTTACAATAAAAATTAGTTTAATTAATCACAAAAAAACAGCGAACTTGAAAGTGAAACAGTTAAACCATTATCGAGAAACAAATCGGTTTAAAACTTCTAAAATTCATGATAAACAGCTCTTATATCATCCTATCTACAATCAAATCTTACATTTTTGTGTCTTTGAGTAAGAGAGTCAATTCTTCTATCAAATGGAAGTGTTTGCGTTCAAGAAAATCCATTTTTGTGATTTGATTAACAACCCATTTAGACGAAGGATGACATCTACTACAAAGATAAAGAATCTTATCATTACTTTTCCAACTAGTTTCTTCTTCATCTTATTGATCGCTTGAACGCTTGAATTCTAATCATTTCTTTAAAAATAGTTTTTAAAGCGCGCTACATTTTTTTTAAACAATAAAAACGTTTTAATGAACCAATGTTTGACAACAAACAAACCATTTTTAGACAAATCTTGTCTTACTCATACGAAGAGCAGAATATAGCTTCTTGAAAAAAATTATTCAAATAATGAAAAGTTTTTAAAACTTGATGTATTAGAAAATTTTCCAGGGGTCTTATAATGGTTTGTACATGTCAGCTTACCCTACTTTACTTTCAAAATAGGAAGCTTTAAACTCTCGTGAAAATGAAGAATTTTTAAGCGCTCAATATTGAGCCCAAATCGTCATTAAGTCAGTCATTAAAATACTTAAAATACGAAACCGTTTTTTCAATCTAAATCATTAAAAGCTGTTTTAAATCAAAAACTAACCATACGCTATCCTTAGGCAAAAAAGAACCATCTGGACAGCATCTCATTGTTATTTTTGATATAATTTTTCCAAAGCAACAAATTTTATTAGATGAGCTAAAAGGTCTTCTGCCGCAACACAGATCGGAACGAAATTTATTTATCTTTGAAAGGCTCAGATTTGATGAAAGAAACAATCCTAAAGGAAATTTAATGTCTTAATAGTTAAATTAAAAATCCCAAAAATTAATTTCAAATATTTACAAATCAAATTATTTAATCAACGTATTTACCTTGTTACAGACTTTACTTGTATGATTGACAACAGATTTCACTGTTTTAGAAGTGAAATAATATTTTTATAACTTCTTGTGTTAACGTTAATACTAAAGTTAAACTTTTAGATAAATATGTTATATTGCATGTAGAGATATAAGCTCTAAGTCTGCAAGCTAACAAAAATATTGCAATCTATTTTTCTATTTTATTTATATACAGATAAGTTTTAGTTTTTTTACCGGCATTTAACGGCTTGAAACAAATTTATTTAAGTAGAGAAATTATTAAGATTAAATTTAATAAGACTGGTCATGAGACACTAATAAATATTTCTTAATCTGAATAAAATATGATTTTATCAAGTTTTTATGATAGAGGATTTCTCATGTGTATTTAAAACCAGTTTATTTCATTCAACTGTATATAAGATAGCTGCAAAAGTCTATTTTCTAAATATTTCTAATAGCTTACCGCAAATTTGAAAATAATAGTTAGTCAAATGTTCAAAAAAAAACTATATATAATTTATTACGAAACTTCTTGTTTAGTTGCTTTTATTTTTAGTTATATTTTTTGGAATGACAAACTATTAAAGTATTATTACTGATATATTACATTTATTTCTTCAAACTGTTTTTTAAAGGTTTTTTATGAAGCTTTGTTGTTCTATTCGAGCAATCAGTAATTTGAATTATAAATCATTTTCATTTTGTTTACTATTTTATAAAAGAGCTTTCAGAAAGACATGAAAATGATCAACAAAATAACTTTAAGATTGAAAAAAGAGTTTTGAAAGTCGCCCAAGAAAATTGTTCAAAACACTTTGATTTAATTAAATTTAAAATTTAATTTTAACTTTTATATCAAATGTAAATAAAATTGTAAATAATGTTAAAGTTAATATCGAGCTTTATAACTAAAGTTAAGATTAAATAAATGTCAAAATCCTAAAAAAATATATTTATTTATATAACTTTCGACTTACATTTCATGAGTTTCTAGCAAACGTAATTCAACTTAAACGTTTAAACCGTAAGTTACATTACCACAAAAACCCCAAAAATATTACTTTAAGTGAAATAGTATATACAAAGCCTCTAAGCGATATGAAGATTTAAAAAAGCTTTAACATTATTAATAATAGATCATCAAAAATTGACGAAAATTAAGTTAACGACTCACCAACACGAGATGTGAGTGAATCTTGCTTCGCATGTTGCTGACAAAATAACTTGCTACGAGTCACTGTCAAGTTGCTTAAAACTATTAGTGCAATTACTCCAAAAATGTTCTGGACAACGCGCATTTCATCTCAATTATGTAATAGTAATTATTTACTTTATATTAATAGTAGAGCACTGAATGATTATTACATGATATTGTCAATTGCATCACCTGTAAAAATAAAATGTTGAGAATGGTTGATTTCTGAGCTGGAAACGAAATATCTAGTTTAGTTTCAATTTTACCGCAAAGTTTTTTGTTGCTCTAAAAACTGCAGACTTTGCTATTTTTCAATTTCATATTTCTACATTCCATTTAAGTTTGTTCAATTCTTCGAAAAACAAATAAGAAAATATAAACAATTTAAATTGATCACCTTGGAGCATTAAGCTATTACTAACAAGTTTATCAATAGTTAGAAATAGTTTCGATATCAATTTTACTTCAGTCGTCATGTTCTTGCTTTAAAAAATGCTACAAAATTATTCGATTTTCATCGATGCCAATTTTACTTTTTTATCTTCAGTCATAAAATAAATCAAACTGAACTAATGAAGCTAATCAAATGCTCTGAAAGATTATTTGGAGAAATTTGTCATAAGTTGAGCTGTTAAGCGAACAGATTTTAAAGAACCACAAAACCTCTGATACAACCCCACGTATTAGACAACAAAATTGCTTCCGGCGATATTCTGAACGTTTTGTTTATTTTTTCACATCTTTCATCTACACTTTTGTAATGACCAAAAACTCATGCAAAAAAAAAACTAGCAAAGATATTATTTAATACCAAATATCAATAATTGCTGAGATTTTTGTTAGTAATAAAAATAAATTAATTAATTATTAAAGTTGAACAATTCTGTTTATGATTGTAAACTTACTAATTTCGGTAAAAAATCCATATTAGAATTGATTAAAATATTTTAATGTAAATTTAAGCTACGAACTTAAATCAATTTTATTTGAACTTGATACAAATAAAAGTTAATTGCAAAAAAGTTACAATTTTTAATTTTAAAAATATTGAAACAAATAAACTAATTAACAAAACCGATAAATGTTTGTAGCCTTTTAGAAACTATTTGTTGCTAACCTGAATATTAAAACCACAATGAATAAAAGAATAAAAAAACTTTCAGTGAACTGAATATTTTACTATCATACCCACCACC
Source organism: Pegea sp. RAD2-039 (assembly GCA_034620365.1). NCBI lineage: Eukaryota > Metazoa > Chordata > Thaliacea > Salpida > Salpidae > Pegea > Pegea sp. RAD2-039. Next base: position 388,196 of record JAQGEQ010000061.1, on the reverse strand, counting down.
AGTAGCAGTATTTAGTTTCTAAAACGTTTCAAATCAGTTTCTGCAGTTTTGTAAACGAAGAAAATTTAAATTTATGAAGCTAAATATCTAAAAGCAAAAGTTTATAAAGTTTTTTTTTCTTTTTTTACACTATCTTTTTCGCTGATGTCCTGATAATAAAGCTGCTTACTGTAACCATACTCTTAAATAAACATATCAACAAACAACAATGTTAAATAAAAACAAACAGCTGAATTATCAATACTCTCTTTGTAATATTATATTTCTTTTTTATTTGTTAATATCGTCTGATTTTTCATTCTAATTTTAAGATTTTTAGATCTATTTTTAAAAGAATCTTTTAAATTTAACAAAACCTTCTGATGAAAAGATTAAATAAACACAAGGTACACTAACTGACAATTTGATTATCGCTTACTTTTGAAGTTAATGACGTTATTTGGCCACAATGTCAAAACCATTTATTCTAAGTTAACTGACGACATTCAGTAATATTTTTGTATGAAAATTAGTCAAAGAAAAAATTTGAATGCATTAGTCGTCTATCTATTTTTATTTTATCAAATCTTTTTGAGCAAAAACTTAGTTAAACTTTAATTACACTTATTTTTACTGTGTTTTCACAGATATCTTGCTCTTTCTCTCATTTTTTTATTTATTTCCTATTAAATTATCTGTACTTGATTTCTTTTCTAGCAATTTAGCATTAATATCTAAAAAATATTAGCTTGTAAGTTATTTTAAATGTCAAACAGTGTGCTCGTTAGACCAACCGTGAGTTATTATACAAATTAGATATCAAATTAGCTGTAAAGCTGCAGGGTTGTAATGTTTAAGTCCTAAAAATATTTAACCAAACTTTTTTTTTTCATTTTATAATTGTTTCTTTTAAGTTACAAAAATATCTAAAGCTCATAGTTTAGGTTTCCACAATTTTAAGCCATCTAAATTACTCTCAGTCGGTAAAAAACATAAGTTAGTATAAGATATTTGTTTTAATAAAAAATAAACTAAAATAGTTGTACGACTAGTTGTTAATGTTAATGTGATGAATACAAATATTCTTTGTTCATTTAAATAAATTGAAAATTTACTTTGTAACAAAAATGAAAAAAATTAATGTTAATAATTTCAAAGTCTATCAACCAAATGTTACTTGAATCAGTCCAAAAGCAATCTAAAGTTGATGAACCGAGAATTTTGAAATATTTTTATTAGATAAGCTGCAAAGTACAACTTAAGGTATTTTAGGCAGCCTTTGATTTCAGAGTGTTTCTTATAGACTACTAGAACCTTTAAACTTTAAAATATCAGCGTATTGATACTACATTAGAAATAAAATTGCTGTGAAAGTAAGGTGTATGAAATTTCATTTACAAAATATTTTGATGTATCAACTACGAAGGTTGTTCAACAAAATTCACTTCAACATGTTTATAAAATAACAATAAGCGCTTGTACAAATTTCTTTTTAATATTTATTTGATAATATTGATAAATCTTCTTAAAATTAATCTTTTGAATATTCATTTAAATTATTTAAAACTTTTATACCAAGGATCAAAATTTAGTTAACTTACTAAAGAAAAATTTTGTTTCACAGAAAAAGATGATAAAATTTTTACTGATAAATCTCTAAAATCTGTTCTTCCTTTTTATCATTTTTGTGCATGATCACAATCACAAAACCGAAATCCTAGGTTTGAAATTTGTTGAAAACTTTCATTATGTTGTAAATACTTTGATAAAACGAATAATCCACTGAAATATTCAGATTGAAATTTAATTTAACTAGTAAAAACAATTCTGATATTGCTTACAATAGATGACAACAAATATCTGATGTCTATTTACTAACATTCACTTACAGTTATTATCAAGATTTTTGTAATTCTTATATTTTAAATTTTCAATAAAAGCTTTGTCAAGTAGAAGATCAAGTTGGGATTAAATTTTTTTGGTATTTGTTAATAAAAGTCTTTTTAAGCCTAAAAACACCGAAACCCAACAAGAATGTAAAGTCAACAAATTGTAAAAAATACTTGAATAGGTAGAGTTTAAATTGCTTAAAAATAGTTTGAATTATTTATATAAACTGTAAGGAATACGATTTTGAAATTTCGTAAATAATTTCATAAAAAACTGTTTTTAGTTTCATTAGAATCTAGACAAAAGAAAGCTTCTTTAATGATCAGTGAAATCGAAAGTATATCGATAGTAAGATCAACCGTCTCAATGTCTTATTTGTGCTAGAAAAATTCTAACTCAACAAATTAAAGAAAATTTGAAATTTATCGGTTAGATATTTGTAAGCGATTCAAAATAAAAAAGTAAAAACTAGCAACTAAGAACAAGGCTCCCCTTAAGCAATCTTATAGAATAACCCGTGAAATCATCTTATGTTTTTCGATCCTGAAACTGGTTATCAAATTATAGAAGTTTTATTAAACCGGTAGCTTCAGTTTTTATTCAAAATCCTTTATAATAAATACTCTATTGAGTTTCTTAACTGCTTTAAATTCGAATATGAGTCGTAATCATCAAATAGAAAAGCTTCAAGTATAGCCTCGTTTTTAGTACAGACATTATTAAAATTTGTAAATCATAATGATGGATTGAATGTAAAATCAAAAAGATAAAAACTCGATTTTTGTGAAATATTGTAATCTTTAGAAGTAAATGATGAAATATGTTATAAGTTTAAATGTTTAATCAAATGTTAGACATTGATTGATCTTTCTAAAGTTTCAAACCTGAAAATTGTAGTTATCAATGATTTTGAAATCGTTCGTCTACTTTATCCACTAAAAGCGCTAAAAATATTTTCTGATGAAAAGCTAGTTTTCTTGCTTCTGTTTTCAATTAGACACTTTCGTATTTGTTAAAACAGTCATTAAAAATGACAATAAAATTGTTTTGTTTTTCAAAAGGATTATATCACACCTTTGTAAAAGAAATGTGGTCGGATTTGTCTTTCGCTCATTAGGTTATTTATTAACGAGCCTGTCCACTTAAGTGACAAAAATCAATTTCATCTTTAAATAAAAATATAGATAAAATAAATATAAATTCCACTTTTACTTAATTTCCATCGCCGTATTCTTCCTTCTGTCGCTCTTTCTTTGTGTGTCGTCTGTACATACTTCCTTTTGTTGAGTAAAGTAAAAGGATTATGTAAAGATTATAAAAATAGCTTATTTTTATTGCATAAATCAAGATACGATGTCATCAGCAGATTTTAAAAATCATTTGGTTTTGAAATTAGGAAGATCAACTTGTATAAATCTACTAAGACATTTTTGTTTTGTGATCATAATTTTTGAATGATTATTTCATATATATTGAATATTATTTGATAGGTTTATATAACAAGTCTATAGTTTTATAAAATAAATTAATTTGCGTCATTAACTTCTAATTTTTGATAAAGAAAATATATTAACATCGAAAGTTTTAAACCAAAATATTTCTATTCATTTTGATTTCTTAAATATTTTCACCAAATTTTCATTTGTTATCTGTCTTCTCATAGAGGCAAAAGAACATTTTTTAATAAACCTATTCTTTTTATCTTCATTTTTCTTTTTGTAAAAGTTTTTATTTTTTTTTAGTCCTAATGTTTTACGAAACATTGATCTACTTACTAAGTAATTTTGAAAAGTTGTAAGCAAAATAATTTTAATCTTACAATTATACAATTAAGTTAATAGAAAAATAATAATTAAGCTGATAAAATAAGCTCAAACTAACTGAGTCAAAGTTTTTAAAACAAAAAATTAAATTTTAACTAAAACCTTTGATAGTTTTATAAAAATTTCTTTTAATCTTTATGTACATAACAAGATACCCATAAACTACAAAATTATTAGTTTTATAAAAACTTTAAAAAACTAGAAAATTAATAGAATTCATAATATTACATCTATCATTAAATTTTACTTTTTCTGAAGTCTGATAAAATGTTATTTATCTGTAAACATTTTCTTAAAAATGCGTAAAAAATAACAGAAAATAATGTTGAGATTAAAAACTATTTGAATAAATCTACTGAAATTGTCTGTGTCTTATACAAATGAAATGAAAACTGTGCTACTGTTGTAATATACCACAATAGTTTTAATCAAGACACTAGACCTTTTGTTACAATTAAATACTACATTTTATTACAAAAACTAGACAGTACTTTAGAACTATTAATTCATACTTCGTATCATATAACATTAAATGTAAATACAAAATATTTACTTAAAAACTAGTTTTTTCATCTCATTAAGTTTGATAAAAAAACTTCAAACACAAAATTATTTAGAATTGAATTTATTGTCTGTTCCACTCTATTTCAGTGATTAATTTTATAAAACCAAATTCTATTTGAAGTATTACTTCAGTAAACTACGGCGTTAAGTACTCAAAACGCTTTTAGATTAAAAAAGCTAATCGAATAAAAGTAGTCAAGTATTTCGTCATTTGAATAAATCCTTGATTTTTTGCAAAATATTTTTGAATAACTTTTTACTTTAAAATATTCTTAGCCAGTTAAAAAATCTAATTATTTGGTGTAATGAACTCTTTGCTTTAAGATTTTAGTTAGTTTACAATCAGAATGTCTATTTGTACAAAATATCTTAATTTACTCGTTGTTTTCTTCTTGTTTTCACTACCTTAACTTACAAAAAAATTAAAAACATCAAAAATTACAAAGTTTAATATTTAATGACAGAAATTTAATGTTTTTTTTTTGTTTTTATTCTACTGAATGTTGCATAAAATATGAAAATAAATTATTCATTATAATTGAACACTTCATAATACAAAACATGTTTTTATTTATGATGTAAAACATGCTATAATTTGAAATTCTTGAATTTTAATATAAAAATACTTTTATTTTATTTTAAATTTCACATTTTTATGACAACCTTGTAAATTAAGCTACCAAACAGTTCCATATAATAATTTGATACAGATTTAATAATTTAATAATTTTTTTAATATTTAATTTTTAAAAGCTTAAGCAGAATTTCAACGCTGACTTCATTTATTGACATTCTTCTAAACACAAAATATTAATCCCATAAAAATAGTTTTTGAAAAATATTTTATTGATTAATTGGTTTTATAGAAATAAAACCTTGTTTTCGATATTTGTAGTATTAACACCTTTACAGATATTTTAATTGTTTTTCTTGAGTATCTAATAAAATGTTAATTATTTTAAACTGGTTATACAATAAAAAACACAAATTAAGAGATTGGTAAATTTAAAGATAATCTTCACCAAGCGATAAGTATTTTTATTACTAAGAACTCACTAAAAAATTACCAGTAAAATTTACATTAATTTATCTAGCGTTTTCAAAACAGCAAAATATATTCATTAATTAACATCATGTGAAAGACTTATTTAACATTCAAAGATAAACCGTTACTTCTTAGTTCTGATGTAATTAGGTAGAAACGATAACTTCTTGCAGACATACAGTGTTTTGTTCTTCTATTAAACACTTGTGCAAAAGTAACACATACAACTATATAAGGCCAGACTGAAGTAATCTGTTGAAAGAGCTGCGACAATGTTTGTTGATGTAGTTGATTCAAATTGAAAATGGATTCCTTATAACTGAACCCATTTAATACCAGTAAAAAATATAATAATTTTATTTGACAGAACTTGATTTCAACAAACAACAACTGCCAGGTACCAAGTTAATCCCTCACTTTTTTAATCAAGTTTTTTGTCATTTTGCAACAATCAAGTCGCTTTTAATAGAAAATGACATAAATCATCTTTCCAAGTGAGATCTTATCAAAATTGTTTAAAATAAATATTCAAAAAAGTATACAACTCTGGTTGAGCATCAAACGTTGCTGAGTTTGAAAACTACTCATCTACATCATGAGAGCAAATATCTTAAAAGTATTATGCAAGCTTTCAAATTTGAAACATTAAATACAAAACTAAAATTTGTCAAATTTTGTGAACTAATTAATATCACTTCCTTTAAATTGGAATTTAAATATAAGATTGAAATATGTTAAGTGATTCAATGCGTCTCAATTTAATGATTAAATCTTAAATCAGTATACTTCATTTTTGCTAATAATTATCACTTCTTAGAAATATCTTCATAAATGAAAAAATATTTTTAGAAAGCAGAAAATAAACGCCATTGAAGAGCTGTATTTATTTACTGCTAGCAGATTATTTGCTTCTTCCATTTGATATTATGAGCTTTCAGTCAAGCTTTATGATGAACTTTAGTTACACCAAACTTGAAATATTTGAACATAACTAACCAATCACTTATAATTTTAAAAGTTTTAATTTCAACGAATAATGATAAAAGGATTTTTTCATCTTAAAAACAAAAATATTTAAAGTGTGTAAACAAGATACAAAATTATAGATTAAAAATTATACTGATAGACATAAAATATTAAAAAATACAATTTGATGATAAGATTTGACAATTTGATGAAAAATTTCTGATTTTATCACAAGTTTTGCTTTTCCACTGATTTGAATGAAATTTATTTTTGGTGAATAACTTGTTGTGTTGTATAAAGAGCTCTTACAGGTTAACCCATTTGTCTTTTGAAGAATAGCCCTTCAGTTTTTGCATTTTTTACCAAATTTCTATCAGGTATTTTATGCTTTTTCCAAAAGAATTTATGATAATGTTCATTGTATCATTTAAAATGGTTTAAGTAGAAGATAATTGGACTTTTTTTTTATTTATGCATCATCTTAGAGATTTTTTAAGGATTTAATTTCCTATAGAATTGTTAATCTTTATAAATTCTTTTCTTTCAATTTAAAAACTTAAAAATGCCTAAAATACTTGAAAAAGATTTTTTATTGTATTTTAATAATGTGGATAAACCTATAAACATTATCTTTCCACACAAATACAAAAGTAGTTATGCTTCTTGATATTTGATTGAGTTTGTATTATATTTTTAATATAAACTAATATTTCATATATTTTTACAACATTTAATCAGAAAATTATTCAACTGAAATTTAAAAAAACAATTTTAAAAATAAATTATTTTGTAACTAAACAGTTATATTAAAAAAATCTTATCAGACTGATCACCAAGCTTTTGTTGTTAACTTTGTTCAATCAATTAAACTCAAAATATAAATCACTTTAATTCATAGGTTTTTTTCCAAATTAATTTCATGTATTTTCTAATAAATTACAACAATTCCACAAACTAACAACAAGTTTATGAAATTATTTGATTTACTTTCAATCTGAACGTTTAAGATTACATCATTAGACAAAAGTTTTATTTGAAAATTTCATATATAACTTGAAACTTTCTGATTTTTTAAACTCTTTTTGTAAACTCTTTCAAAAAAATTCATGTTTTCTGAAAGTAAACTTTTAAACTTTGAAATAAACGTTTTAAATTAATCTTATTGATTACTTTACCTTCAAATGAATAAGTTTTACAAATATTTGTTCTTATGTCATTTCCTTTTAGTGAAATTGGAACATTTTTCAAACTTTGGCTTTGAAGTAACATAGTTGCAAAGATGAAATAAGGATTAAGATAAACTAGTTGTTGTTGACTTCAGCAACTTTGAATGATATCTCTCAAAAATCTGTCTTTTTGTTTGTTTCTTATATAAGTTTCAACGTCAAATTGTCAGAGAAACACTTCAAAAGAAGCGAGTTACTTTTCTATTTGTCATACAACAGCAGATAAATAGAATTATCAAAAACGTATAAAAATTTATAAAAAAAATTAATATAAATTTATAATAAAAAAGTTATAAATACTCAGGTGTTCAAATACTGTTTATTTAAACTTATATTGTTTCTGAGTAAATTTTTTCGGTTAAAATGTTATTTTAGATTTGAAAAATTGCTTCAAACTATCCAATCTTTCTGATCTTAAGACTTTGAAGTTTAAGGGAATAATTTAACGGCATTTAAATCATTTTTTTAATAAATATTTTTGTCGAATTGCTTTTATGGTTAATTTAATAATAAAAAATGAAACGATAAACATTTGGTTTTCTTAAAATCCGAATAAATTTCCAAATTAAAACTATTTTTTTTGAAAAGATTTTAACAAAACGTTGAAAACAAGATTTTAATTTCAATTTACTGTATTTGTAATACATTTCAGTTTTTGATTAAAATAAAATTAAAATTATCAAACTTTTTCGATTATTAGATTTTAATAATGTTTATAATAAACTGGAACAAAAGTTGAATATCATTTCACAATCGGTTATTAAACTTTATGTACCTCGACAACAAAATTAGAAACTTCTAAATGTTTGAAAGTAGATCTCAAATTATAATTTAAAATTGTTTTGGATGTAAATTAATCATTTAATTTTGATCTCATAAATCATCAAATAATTTGAAAAACTGAGACACCCACAACCTCACGGTACTGATACTGATGATGAAGTAAAAATAATTAATTAAATTTTTTTAATACACAAACATCAAGTTAATAAATAAAATATTAGAATAATGATTTTACAAAATTAAACCGAAAATATTGATGAAACGAATGAGAAAAGGGGGGTTGGGGAAAGAAGTTGGGACGTAGAAAGATAATTTCAGATCTTTCAAAGATTTTAAGATTGAAGGAAATTAATTCTTTCACTCATTCATACAAATATGCTTTGAGCTCTGTTACACCAATTTAAGAATTAAAAAATTCGAAAAAACTTCTTATAGAAAGAACAAATCTGTAAAATAAATAAATATTCAAACTGAATAAGTACTCGACTCTGTGATTAGTGATTGTGTGATGTTCACTGTAAAAGATGAAGAAACAAAAAGTGGAATTTCCTAAGTTACATCAACAGGCGACAATTTCAAACAGAAACTCGTGTCTACTTCCAAGCTTTATTTAATTGTTTCATTTGAGCTAATCTCCGTGTAATAAAGACAACAACAAGCATCCCAATAAGCACAGTTGCGATGAATCCATGATCAAAATCATCTTTGAGAACATCGAACATCTTAGAAGGTTGAGTTCTCTGCAGACAAATGAAAAGTTATTGAAGAGGTTTGGAAGTCACTGAAGACTCACTGTGAAGAACAGATCCAGACCAGTGACGAACACCAAGCTGGTCGATTCTAATGCAGCTGGTGACGTGTAGATACTTCTTATTTTTTCAATTGTCAAATTATAAGATAACATAAGTTCATTTGCCATTGGTACTTCGGGCATATATGGAATTAAACCTTCTTCACTGAAAAACAAATTGTATTTAAACTTGGGTTAGAAGTGATCTCTAACTTTCTCCAAAAGATCTTCAAATTTATAAAAAAATATCTTAATAAGTTGTAGAAATAATATTTGAAGATATTTGATAAAGCTATTTACAAATACACGAAAGAAGCTACTAAGTTGTTGAAGTGAAAACGGTTCAAATACAATAAAATGTCTTCAGCTACAAAATAATACGAACCGGTGTTGCTCCTTTGGATGCAGAGGTCTTCTTGGATCAAAGAATCGTCTCAAAAGACCAATAACAGATCCTGATCTTAAACCAAACATCAATTGACGAGAAGTGATCGACTTTTCAGTTCGCGACAAACCGATAGCAGCAACATCTGTCAACTTCAAATCATTTCTCGATTCATCAAATTCATCAACTTACGAGCTGGCATGATGTAAGCTTGTTGATAAACAGTGGGTGGGGGTCGGTTTTGATAAGACGAGAAGACAGTTCCATTCACTTGCTTCTCACCCTCGTAAAACTCCAATGACTGAAATCAATTAATAATTTGCCTCAAAACTTCAGTCAGCAACTTATTGCGCTTCGAAGCTAACAAAGTGACTTTGCTACCATCAAGATATCAGACGAGTTCTTAAGTAATTTGTACTAACTGAAAATCAAAGATTAACACCGCCACCAACCATTATCTCATTTCTTCTGTTCTTCAGATGTCGGTATGAATAAATAATCCAATTTTCCGAGTTGACGATCTGAACAGGACCTCCACTACGCTTATGAATATGAGAATGAATAATCTGAAAAAACAAACAACATCTCAGCACTACAACCACTTTTCACGTTTGCACCTTTCCAGTAATTCCATCAAAAACATGAAGCAGCAGAGAGCTTTGTTCCATATTACCATCGAGTGATTCACTTACGACTGCTCCGACATTCGGATTCAAATATTTGAAGTTGACGCTTCGATTAGCGAGCGGTCGTCCCATCGAGTCAATCTGCAAGCAACCGTGGTTACTAGTTGTTGGTATAAATGATTTCGAAACCTTTTCCATTTGGTATTTGCCGGCAAATGCAATAATCCGATGTGTTTCGGGAACAACAAAGTTCCAGATGTACTTGGCTTTACCAGATGCAGTCAATTTGTAACCAGAAACACTTCCAGATTGCTTGTTGACGTCATAAAAGTAGAGTTGATGACGACTGAGGGACTCGAGACTGATTGAATGAGGTAAGAGTCGAATTTGTAGCTGTTGAAAAGTAGTTAGATGAAGATGTGATCTGTTGAAGAGTCTTACATCTTCAGAAATCATAACGAGAGGTCTAAGATGATCTTCATCGGAGTAAGGCAACAGATAAGCTTGCATGATTCTACTCTTTATGTCATTGTAGATATCTGTGAGAAAATTGAAATTATTTGCTGAATAGTGGGTAGGGATGTAGTGAGCAATTGTCAAGTTGCCAAATCGATGCCAGCAGCTTGCTGAAAGGATTGCGAAAAGTTGTTCCGCAGTAGTAAGATTAGAAGAATTGTAAGATCGACAAAGTTTGCATCAAAAAGATGAAATATTTACAAAGAAATAAAAATGGAAATGAGAGAGGATGGAACAACATCAACTGCTTCTTTACTCTCTTAAATCTGTTACTTCTGATCATTAGTACCAAGTTTTACATCTCAGCTGGTTTAAATCAACTTTTTAAGCTCTACACAAGATCAAAACCAGAACAACATTTGTTACAAATCGAAGTCTTGTGTCATGAACAGGAATTTAACAAAAATCATCCAAAAGTTAACATCAATCGATTAACAAGATCAGTTGAAAGATGAAGATTTAAGAAGACTCACTCGAAAGATCAGTAAACGCTCCAGTGATCGGATTGAATTCTAATACAACCGGTTGTTGAGTTGGTGAAAGACCAAGTATCACAGCTTTTGGTGGATTAGGATAATGAGCAGTTGATCTTAGAAGGAAGATTCGAATCTTTTTCGCTTTTAATGAAGGATGATAATTTCTGTGATGAAAGATTTAGTAGCAGAATTAATCCGACGGAGAAAACGTGAAATTTACTTCCAAATGATAGCTCCGTTGATACTGTCTAAACCAAATACTGTTCCACTTTCAGAAGCTGATACAATCATCTTATGGAGACAAAAAGGGTCTCTTGTGAATCCAGCGACCTATAAAAAGTCAGATTTATTCGAGGAAGACACAAAATGATACACACCTGGATTAGAGGGTCTGTTGTCTGTCCTTGATTCGATGATAGACTGTTTAGGTCAGACCAAACTTGCCTGGCCCACGAAGTCACTTGCTGGTACTGAACCTTTACTCGCTGTGGATGAAATTAAGTTTGAAGTCACATTTTCACGTCAATAGAAACAGCTGACTTTGATAAACATTTCGAAAATTGAGATTGTGATTTGTTTAGGTAAAGCAGCATCAAATTCTGCATCAATTTCGACATCTGCAGCTGATAGAGGAAGATCTAACATCAGTACATCAGATAACGATGCAAGACTTTCCTCTCGCATCCAAATAGCTCTATTGGGACTTTCTACGAGTGTGATGGAATCATCTTCAGCTTGTAGTAGTGCTCTGTATTATTAAGCAGCTGTACAGCTAACCAATTAGCTTCAATCGTTTTCAACCTGAAACCAAACGGAGTTTTTCTCCGAAGAAATATTTCGATGTACACTTTGTTCACTTCGCCCATTTTAGCTGGCATCGTGTATTTGATTTCAAGTTCAGGTTTTTCAACACCTGAAGCAAAATTACTATGAAATAAACAGCTGATGAAATAAACAACTGAAAGATTTTCTCACCAGCTTTGATATCTACAGCAGTGATCACGATTTTTCTGTCTTGTTTTGATGTAATAAACAAACATGTTTCAAAACCAACTTTTTGAATTTGTACATCTATAATTGAGTCGAATTTTTTGCTCCAAATGTTCTATAAGAAGATTTTTCTTTAATATATTTTTAAAAAGAAAAATGATTTTTGTAAGATTTCAAATTCTGTTGAAATAGTCAAGGTTTACAAACCTTCAAGGATTTATCTTGATAAGATATCAAAGAAATCTGATTACCACCACTCCAAACTGCAAATACAGTTCCATGTGTATTGATGTCTTTACTGTCATAAAAATATTAGTAATTTTAAAAAAGTAGATAGTAGCTACAAGACGAATGAAGTTGAAAACATTTGACAAAATACCAAAAGTCAGACTAAAAAATGAATATTTTGAAAAGTCTGGAATATACTTGTTATTGACGATTAGTTTGTGAACAGGATATGAAACATCTAGTTTGGAATAATCAACAGTTGCCAGTTCGTTTGCACTTTGTAAATCGACGATGTAAAATGCAGTGGTTTCAGAACCAGTGAAAACAAAAACTTGTGATTCAAGCACAGCTGTCTATAAAACAAGTTCCGTTTATCAATTGTAGATGAAAATTTCGAAAATGATTTACTGTTGCTATGGAATCAAGCCAAGTGACATCAACAAATCGATGAGAAATTAATTCCATATCTTTAGTATCATGTACACAGACTGATAATCGATTTGATAATCCAAAACTTAAATGTAGAATCTGTTGTTTGGCCGAATCTACAAAAAGCTGAAACAGAAAAAGATCATCTACAGAAGAAAGGTTTGAATTAAAAACAAACTTGATTGTGGCTGTCAGGTAGCATTTGCTCAAATTCCAAGGGGGCAGATACAATATGAGATGGCTTCGATTGATACCTGGAAACTTCCGCCTTATGCAGGCCATAAGATGATAGAACAACAAGTAGATTGCTTTTCGTGTAGTGTTGATGAATTAATGCACTTTCCAGAACAGTGAAGTCTGAGCTGAAATATAAGTTTTAAAGATTAAATGATGTTAAGTTATTTACACAAGAAGTTAAACAAAAATCTTGATTTTATTCTAACTTGTGATTAATGGATTCACTATAATCAGTTTCCCATTGAAGATCAGACAATTTAGGATGCCAGACTCGTGCTATTCCCTTCTCAGTAATTACGATTAAACCATCTTGAGAATATAATAGACTTTTGATCTATAAAAAGAACAAACAAAGAAAAATTCAAGCTCATATCAAATTGATAGAAAGTAGAAGTTGAACATAATGTTGATGTGATAAGAAAAGTATATTTCGAAATTACCTTGCCATCTTGTTCACTAATGACTTTTCTCCTAAAAATTTCACCTTGCTCCATTTTAATACACCCAAGAACATTTTGCTCACTTGAAAAATAAGCATATGTACTAACTGACACAAGGTTGTCAAACTGAACCTGGTTGACCTACAATTAAAGAAATTTTCAATTAATTTTACAAAAAGTAGATACATTACATTTAAGAATTTAAAAAAAAGAACTTTAACATAAACTTTAATTCATAAAATCTGACCAATTAGTTGACTTGATAGTTAATTAAATAAAAGTTAAATTATCATAATCATGAAAATATTACCAGAATAACTTTAAGTTTTTAAAAACATAAGAGAGAACAATCATAAAAATTACTTTTAATTTGTAATCAAAAATTATGAATACTTTAATCAAAACAAAACATCCAATGAAGTAAAATAAACTAAAAAACATTATTTTATTAATCATATCATTAAAGTGATTATAACCAATATTAAACTAATTATTCATTTAGAAAATGGGCTAATAAAGTTAAACTAACTTTTCCAATAAACTCTTTCTTCCAATCAAATTTTCCGATTTGATCTTCAAACAAAGCACATGAATATAATAGCTGTAATGTGAAAGTTAAAGCAAGTAATAAATGCCTGAACCTACACATCTTTTAACACAATTATAAACCTGTATAAAAAAACAATTTAAATATATTTAAAATATTCAATATTTCATCAAATTTTAAATTAAAGTGACTTTTATTTTTGATGAAAGCTTACAAAGGCTATTTTGCATATTATTCAAAAACCTTTATAAAATATGTTTATTGACATACATATTGATGCCTATAAACTATACTTAAAAATAAAAGGATGACTTATAAATTCATTTTTTAAATATTGAATATATAATGAGTTCATAGTTTTGAATCTTTGAACAAGTATTGAAGCTTACAACTTCTTTTTTTTAACTTATAAACTTTAATCTAATTTTAACAAAAGTTAAAACTTTGTCTTGCTGCAGGTCTATTTGCAAAAAAATCTAATTTTCTAAAACAAAATAATTTCAAGTATATTTGTCAATAAAATAAACATTAAATTAAAAAAATATAAATAAAGCTAAGATTATTTGTAAGCTATAAAAATCTAAAACTAAGTTGTCTATTTAAATATTTATTTTGAAACATTAAACTATTTTCATATTATCAGAAAAAAATTTAATCAATAGAGTCAAATTCAGATTAAACATTAGTTTTAATAATATAAAATGTAAAACTAATTCAAAGAATTTTTAAATGATAACTTGATTGTAATTTACGCCATATGCCAAATTTAAAATTGAAACAAGATTGTTTTTATTTCAAAACAAGCTTTTGATTAAATATTAATAAAATACTTAAAAATAAAACATAAACCAAACTTTATTTAAAAATTTAATCTATTAGAAACTGTAGGCTTAAATCGTTACAAAAATATTGTAATGCAGCCTATAAAAAATGTTTAATAAAAAATAAGTAAAAATTTCTGACATTAATTATGAATCTTTTTCAAGGCTTTGTTGATTGAAATTTTCAATTTAGAATAGATAAGTTACATATTCAACATTCAAAATAGCTTTATTTGCTTTTAAAAACTAACTGTTATTGTTTTTTTTTTAATTGCTTTTGCTTAAAAACAAAAAATAGTGTTTTTTTAATCCCAAAAAGATTTTTTAAATGTCTATTTCAAATTGTATTATTGAAATGATTATATTAAACATACTATTCGGAATATGTAAATCCAAAACGTTTTGGTAAAATAAAAATTCAAAAAAGAAGCAGTTAAACAAAGTTATGTGAAATTAATAAAATTGTGAATTTTTTTTAAAGTTTTAGACAAGTTTTTATTTTGTCAAAGATAACTTAACTTTTTTACCATATACATTATGATATCAAAATTAAACATTACAATAAACCAGATAAGGATAAAAATGAAAACACAACCCTATAAACTATATGATTGAAATAAATAAATGATGTTGTTTTTTTTATCAGAGTATTTTTATTTCCAAAATGTTCAAATTATTTCTATTCAGAGAGTTTGTATATTTTCTAAACATAAAAATATTTTAGTCTTACTGTCAGTGATAGGACTTTGAATTGATTTATACAAGCTTTTTCCCGCTAGAAAATAACGCAATAAGATTTACCATAAAGAGGCTTATTATTAAAAATTAAACCTTACAACAACTGCTTTAATAATACTCATTAGCGAAGCAGCTTTTTCAATACGATAAACACGATTTGAAATTTTCTTCCTTTCTCCTTAAATCTGTAATTGATACCGAAAAGCTTAATGATCTAATTAACCTTTAAATTTAAAAAAATTAAGATGAAAACTTTTTGTTTCAATATATACTCTATAAAGTAGTCTTTGTTATTTGCTCAAACATTATTTATAATTTTAAACATAGTTTTTTTTCTTTAACTGATAATTCGAAAATCATTATTTAATTTTTGTTTTTTAGTAAACTCAAATAAATAATATAAGTAGAATATAAAATATTTGATGCTTTTTCCCGGGTTACATAAATAAACAACAAAAAGTACTTTATGATATTCTTTATAAAACTTCATAGAAAATTCGTTCAATTGTTAATTATTCAATAACAGCAACTAAATTGTTTTCTAGATATAGATAAGAAACAGAAAAACGTATAAAAATACTAATTTTTATCTAAAAAATACAATAAATCTTATGGAAATTATGTCTAGTTATAGTTTTGTTTCACTGTTTGAAAAGATTTATTAAATTGTTTATTTATTTTAATAATTTTATTATGTTTAACGATGAATTATTTTATAATTATACTATAGCAATAATTGTATAATAAAAAATTTATAAATATATAAGAAATACAATTGTGATACATAAAAATTCAACATTCATTTCACTTCTTTAAGAAGCTACTTAAAATGTTCAAATTTTTATATGAACAAGTTTCACAATTTGAAACTTTTACTGGAAGTATATTAATTGCACAATGTTTTTTTTATTTTTTTATCTAGAAACAGTTTTTATTTTTGAATTGTTAAGCTTTGAACAATAATTTTTTTTTCTAATAATTATTTTTCAACAACAGAGTTTGCTCAAATTAAGTCGACATGAAAGTTATATGTGCAGGAGCTCCTAAGACAGCAACAAAGTCGATCGCAAAAGCGTTGAGAATTCTTAGTCATGAAAATGGTTTGTTTTTGAAATAAATAATTTCAGTTGAAACTTCTTGAAGTAAATATTTTTGTTTCTATAAGCCAAGCATCAATGGAGGTGCTTGTTATAAACAAATAGTTAAAACCCATAATTTTACCAAGAATATAATTAATTTCTTATAGAGAGATTGAAATCAGGGTTGGTTTACATATCACGTTGCTAGACATACACTGTTGCTGTTGATAACAACTTGTCTCTTTGTGATTAGATCGTATTTATAATGTATATAGATCAGTTTTTATTATTATAAAATGTGATTGATAAAATAGATTTTTACCTTACACTCTAAGAACGTATTTGTTTCATTGTTGTTCATTACTTTCTAGAATTAATCTTGTAGTTTTCTTTGCTGGGTCTATTCAATGTTACTTTATGGTTGCATCTAACTTTTGATTCTATGAAATAACAGTCCGCGTGAAAATTAATTGGTATCTTACTGAAATCAGCTTGAATAATGGTCCAAAAGTAAAAAAGAAGAGATGACAATCAAACAGTCGAATTAAGAGAGTGAACAAAATGATAAGGAAAGATGATATAGGACACTTGGAGAAAACAGGTGTAAGCATCTGACAATAGAATAAACCTTAACAAAATTTCAATCTAAGATAAAAATATTTTTCGGAATATATAAACAAAACATTCTAAAATAAGCCCAGAAAAAGTTAGATTTTATATAAATAGAGAATTTCGCGAAATCAAATTCATTAAGAAGTTATTTTAAAACAATTTCTAAGAAAAATGAAATTTATAAAATGACAAAAGTGATTTCATACTAATTAGAATTGAGGCTTCTAGCTGGTCAGAATAGTTAAGAATTTAAATTCCCATAAATTAGTTCATTAAGAACTGTGCGAAGAAACTTCGCTAAAGTTGTGTTCATGGAAGAATATTAATGATTGTACTTATTTTTATGATTTAAATAAAAACTTAGTCCTTCAAGAAAAAGCTGGTTTGTGAAAAAATAAAAGCTAACTTACATACAAACTTATCATGTTTGTTAGTCTCTTTGATTTATTTGTCATTTATCAAGGTTAATCAAGTTTCTTTGTTAACCTATTTTTAAGAATGTTTTCTAAAGATCTCTATCCAAAAAACCTAGTTTCAATTATTCCAAATTCAAACTAAGCGCAAGAAGTAGACTAACAGACTCAAGAGTAACAATTATTACTACCCCGCTTATATTTTGTGTAAAAAAGAAACAATCTACAATCAATCATAGATAATACCCTTTTAGTTTGTTTTAGATTAAATTCTATTACTCATTAATACTTTATACTTAACAAAATAGAGTAAAGTAAAAAAATTCGATATTGCAAATGGTGTTTTTATTTACTGGGTATAGTTGCAACGATTTTGTTCAAGTTGAAATACTTAAAGCATTTCAAATCACAAAGTTGTAAGAAAGCAATATAAAGAATCAGAACAATATTCGAACTAATCTATGCCTCAAACATACCAAGCTTATACCCAACAACAACAGAAATAAGTGTAGTGATGATTATAAAGAATAATTTGATTTCTTTTATCGCTTTTTTCATAATCCATGTGTCTTGCATTGTTCGATCAACGATGCTTTCTTTTCCGGTTGCCATAGCGACATTTTCTCTAGGAAATGGCATATCAGGTAAAGGTTTACCAAGAAAATTACAAATAGGCCCCCAACCCTGAAAGTGTAACTCTAAAAGGTTAAACTTTGTTTACCTAAACAATTTCTTTTCTATTCAGTCGTAATCTTAAGCCATAAGTTGCTTTTGTACCGCTAAATGTTTAGTCGTTATTTAACTAAAATGAATAACTAAGAAATGCTTACTTTAGGTAGTTTCAAAAGTACATTATTTATCAAAATATATAGATTTTAGAACAATAACAATTTGAACTATTTCTTTATATAACATACTCAACAGTTTTTATTTTTTATTAAATAATTCTAATTATAGTTTTAAATATACTTTTGTCATAAGAAACCTATTTTATATCTTTAAACAACTACTTAAAAATGATTGTTGAAAAATTTAAAAACGAACTTACTTCTTTCACACTATATTCTAGAAGTTGGTGTTTGGGAATCACCTCTCGAACGTGGCTGTTATGATTTTTTAAAAATTTTTGCCAAATAATTTTCTTCGGCTCAAATGAACCCTTTGATTTAATAATTTTGCTTCAATGCGTTTAAAATTACAAATTTAGACAAAAACTAACCACAGTCATTTCAAAAATCAAATCTTGAAGCTTTATAAATCTATTAAAACTTGGAGAGATAAATTTGAAGCCCCCCATATACCAATATTTTTTTGTTGCATAATCGCACATTCCTTTAAAGCTCTTATACCAGGCATCTTCATCTCTCAACATCAAAATAACCTAACAAAGATGTAAACACTAAAAGTTTTAGTAAACTGATTTTTCATTTAATAAAGCCATACGTAAGTTCAACTAATATTCTAAATTTTCAAAATAATTGAATAATGAAACTCAATCCACTAACCTTAGCATCTGGATAATATTTATGAAACTCATCAAAAAAGTATGAATGAGGTAAGTCAACAACGGCATCTACATCTTTATAGGTTTCCATCATCAATTTATCGAAACTATCTTGTTTTCCTGTTAAAGTTTCAGTCCAATCATCTAAAGCAAACTCGATCGCTTCTTCAGCATCGTAAACTGAAAAATAATAAGAAAACATCACCAAACAAAATATATGTTTCACAAAACTATTACAAATAGGGTTTCAAAGATGTTTTACAAACTAAAAGTTCAAATATTTATTGGAAAATAAAATAGTTTACACATAATATCATAGTATTATACAGATATACAGATAATAATATGCAGATAATAATATACAGATAATGATGTACAGATAATGCGATTATAATCAGATCAACGTCGATTGACGTTTTTCTTGATAATAACTTTTATTTTAGCTACATGTTATCTCAAACCCAGCATCTAGGAGTTGGTTAAAAAGTTAATTCGATCATTTTTATTTCAGATACTTTTATTTTTATGAGAAAGTATTATTTTGTTGGCCACGAACTTTAACTATTTGTTTATAACAAGCAACTCCATTGATGCTTGGCTTATAGAAACAAAAATATTTACTTCAAGAAGTTTCAACTGAAATGATTTATTTCAAAAACAAACCATTTTCATAACCCAGAATTCTCAACGCTTTTGCAATCGACTTTGTTCCTGTCTTAGGAGCTCCTGCACATATAACTTTCATGTCGACTTAATTTGATCAAACTCTGTTGTTGAAAAATAATATTTATAAAAAATTATAGTTTAAAGTTTAACAATTCAAAAAATAAAAACTGTTTCTAGATAAAAATTTAAAAAAATAATGTGCAATTAATATACTTCCAGTAAAAGTTTCAAATTGTGAAACTTGTTCATATAAAAACTTATCAGTTATTTTTGGTCTATTACCAAATAATATTTTAACTTCTGACTACCTTGGTTGATGGTTTATGCTGCAAAGTTATTTGAACATTTCAAGTGGCTTCTTAAAAAAGTGAAACAGATGATAAATATTTATAAATATTTAGTAATTATATAAAAAAATCAATCTATGAACACTTCAGTGACGAATCCCATCTTGTCGGCATATTGCGCCACCTACCGAGCGTGGAAATTATCTTCTCCAGCATAAGTAATTAGTGTCACTGCCTTATAGTTGCTTCAGGTGAAGCAAAGTGCTTGGAAGTAAACCACAGAAAAAACTGACAGTTGTTGACTTTTATATCACTGTTCTAGGTTACTGTCCCAGGTCACTGGGTCACGTCATCGAGCAATGGGTCAAAAGAAGCTTTCCACTATGTTAAACTCTCTTTTGCAAACAGGAAGGAAGTATAGCTGTCAACTTCCTCTCGCTTTCTGCTCTGGCCTACCAAGCTCAGCCCAAAAAATAAACTTTTCCGGTTTGATGTAATAACTTTATTTTATAAATAAATCTTGTGTTATGATTTATGCCGAGGAATATTTTAATTACATTCTGGTAGGACAATTGGTATTGTGCAGATAAGAAGTCTTCAATCTTTTTTAAATGTAGTTAGGTAGATCTGTGCGGCACTATAAAAGCTTTTCTACAGTGAAAGTGAGGAAACCATAAAGGCGTTACAAGTTTCAAACTAAGTTTAATTTGCTCACACAACTATTTATATGGTTGATGTTTGAGCCTGGAGCTGTATTAAAAAGAAATATCTTTTAGGTTATAAAACTTCTTTGATAAATTAAAATAGCTTTATTCAATATAACCGAAGGCTCAAAGTCTTACCCCACAACTATTTTTGTCTCTTAAGCAAAATAAAAAAAACGCAAAAATAATTTTAGATCATCTACCATATTTTCTTTTATTAAGCAATTAATTATTTTTCTCAAAAAATTATACTGAATGCAACTAAAAAATCATTTAAATAAGCAAAATCCTTACCTTTTTTCGCTACTTTTTGGGAAAAAGTTTAAAAATTAATAAAATGTCATTATGAATTTAAAGGTTGCGCTATATTCGCTATTCAAATTGTAAAAAATCATTTAGTAAATGATAAAATTCAGCTCTGATATTATGACTGAAACTTTAAAGTATGATGCATATATCACAAACTATTCTGGACTTAGCATAATTGTATTTTATCTAAACTGTTTATTGAGAAGAATAGCAACCTTAGTAATTATGTCAATACGTCCTTTCTCTTTTTAAGCTAAGCTTGACTGACAACAATAAAAACTTATTGCTAGAGGACAATTCAAGCTTTTTAAAGTACTGATTTTTTTTACAAATTAGACTTGTATCTTTAAAATATCTAAGCATCATCATATAACTGTGTGGCTTACTGAGCAAAAAATGTGTCCTTTTAAACTCATTTGTAGCGATTTAGTTAAATATTAGCCTTTCTGCTCTGTCAAGTAATTGTGTATTATGCGACGGTATTGTAACTTTTCAGCCTTTTTATCGATAGTTAAATGTTGACATCAAGAATAAAATTAGTACTTTCTTCTAGCTTTTCTTTACATTTCTTTTTTAATTTATTATTTGTAAAAGTTGTTTTACCTCAGGTCAAATATCGTTTAACAAACCTTAAAAATTAGCTGCAGAATTCAAAATATCTAGAAACTGATTTAATTACGTAAAACTTCAATAGTATATAAAATTGTTAAATAAACATAAGACTTGAATAAGTTACATATTGATAACTATGAAATGTCATTGCTGTAATTTCTTAGCAGTAGAATTTTTCAAATAGCTAATACTTTATCATAAGATTAGATTTTTAATTTTTTACTATCAAAAACCTCATTAATTTGCTGTCAACAATGTTCAAAATTAAAAAAAATGCTTGGCATTACGCATTTGTTTTATACAAATAAATTTATTTATTAGAACAAATGCGAAGGAGGGTGCTTAAGGAGAGTATCTCCCGCTAACACACAAATAATATCTAATTAGTTGGAAATATAGAAAGAAAAAGATGTAACACATGGCATTTTCGTTGTCCTCAAAACATATAACAGTGAACAATTACATAGGGTGTTAATAATATATAAAAAAGAAAAACTCACAGTTTAGAAACGGCAATGTTATGACGGTTCAACTTCTGCTTGAACAATGCGAGTAATTCTGACATATCAATGTCTGATAACAGCTGGTTCCAAATAATAATTGTGCGGTATGAGAAAAACTTGCTCTGATTAACGTACCAGGTGAAATGAGCTTATTAAGATGTAATGTGTGTCGTCTGAGTTGATATAACTTGAGGGAAGGACTAATGGAAAAGAAACCATCAAATTTAAAGTCAATTGAATTATGGATAATTTTAAAAATAAAAATTAAGTCGTATTTAACTCGTCAAATTTCCAGAGTATCTAAATTGAAGAAGCTGAGACAATATTTATAACTATCATATTTAGTATTAAGTTTCCTACATACCAATCTCGTAAATGTGGACTGAACAGATTTGATTTTTATATGTCATAATCTTGGTATAGCATCCATGCACTTACATTGTATTCAAGAATTGGACGTATGTACAATTTGAAGAGATTAATAAAGAAGTATGTAACCTTAAAATTAAAGGTGTAACAACAGTATAATAAGGTAGCCAAGGATGATTGATTTTGTATAGATTTTGGAAACATAATTGTGCCATTTAAATTCAGATGATAGGGTAGTTTCAAGGTCTAATTGAAAAGGAGAAAATATTAATCTATTTAGGTGTGATGTAAATTCACATGGCACTATTTATCAGACTATTAATTTTATCAAATTGAAAATTTTAGTCACTTAAAAAATTAAATAATTTATTTTAGAAAAAAAAATGTAACTCAATATAATCGAATAAATAGTTTCTCACAAACATTATTAATTCACTGCAATTTTTTAAATTTTTTTCTCGATAAGCTTCAAATGTCATCAAAATTGTAATCCAAGGTCATGTTCGCGTAGATAAACACTAGACTTGTAAATAAAGGCTGACCTTTATTTTGGTTAATTTTCTAAAACTAAACATTTTAAATATAAGCGATAGTATAGGATTTTTTTAATGATTTATTATTAATGTAATTATTAGTTTTTACTCTAAATTATCACGCAAAATATGTAATACATACGGTGATGTTTTAAAATAAATATTTTTTATTTGTATAGACTAAAATAAAAAAATAATTTTCTTTTGTTTCAATTATATTGCTTTTCGTGTTTTTTTGACATCTGTTCCAATCATAGAACTCAACACCTTTAAAATTATTTACAAATTATTTTTTATATAACCTAGTTTTTTGTTTTTGAAAATAGTATAAAACTATTAAAAATAGTCAAGAATATTTAGTAATATTGACTGAAACTATAGACACAAAATCAGAGTTTTTACATGAATTTTTATTCATAAATTATTTTCATACAATATGTTTTTGTCTTTCAAACTATATTAATTGAAAGTAAATAATTACTAAATGACTTTATTTGCTTTATCGGATGCTCAACATAGAAATGATTGTTGTTTTACCTGCGAATTTTTTAAGTTTTTTAAAAATACTTTAATCAAATCCAGTTGAGTTGATTTTTTTTTGCTTGCAATAATTTTTCTCCATCAAATAGACGAAGTAAAACTTGTTTGTCTAGTTGCGTCTAGTTGGTTGAGAAGGTTATTATACTTGTAGCAGGAAACCAGTTATTCTGGCACTAGCGTATATTCTATTGTATAAAAAACTTTCTGGTTATTTCTTATATCAGAAATAACTGATCATATATCATACTCTTTACACCTATTGATCTGTTTTTTCAAACAGTTTGCTTATCTTCAACTAGAAGAAGCAGTCATTTTATTGTCTCTAACCACTAGAATATATCCCAAAATATTAAAAGTGATTATTTTAGACAAAGTTTTAGTGGATTGTTCAAATAAATTTTCTTGTATTTTTGTTAGTTTTCTTAAACTATCCTGAAAATTTTTTATTTGTTTTTTTCTAAAAGATTTAGTCTAAGCTGTGCTTACTAATTTAGTTTAGTCAACTTTATTTACGTTTTCTTTGGCAGTAGATTTTTATATTAATAAAACAATTTCTTCCAAATCTTTTCTTTGTTATTCTGAATCTAGGACTGGACGTCATGCCTGCTAATAGAGAAAGTAAAGTAAGTGAATAAGAATTAGAAGTTTATTAGCTTTTTACGTTTAAAAATATTGAAAATGTTTTACCAGCATTTTATTTTCAATTTTTTCAATAATATTTATTTTAACTTTATCTTTTTTCTTGTTTAAAGTGGTGTTTAGTTTTATATGTACTGTAATAAATTTACCGTTTTTACTTAAAGCTAGAAATTCTCAAATTCAGGCCCAAGCTAAAGATGGTGTTATTAAAATACAGTTCAAATGTTAGACAGTTTTTACTAAAGAGCCACATTTATAAATTTACTATAAAAGGCTTGGGCTCACAAGATTTTAAAAGTTTTAATTTTTCATAAAAATATTTCTATTAATAAGTACAATAACTATTCTCAAATTTTTATGTATTTTAGAGTAATTGAAATCATGTTGTTTTATTATTGTTAAACTATTTTAGGAGCTTGAGTCTATTTTGATTGGTCCTGATGGGTGGAAAAGAGCAAACAGCTTTCTTCTATCTGAGAAAGCCTTACATACTCAAACTGTTTCTCTAAGACTTGAACCTTATCTGAGAAGACTTGTTTACAAGGTATATTAACACAATTTCAGAAAAAATGAAGATTTGCCAGCTTTTTTATTTATGGTGTAAAGATTATTATTGGGCTAAAAAGTTAAAAGATGAGGAAATACTTTTTATACTATTGCTTATTTATCAAATAATTTTTTTCTATGATAGTTTCACTTTTGATGTCTTAAGATATTTGTTGTTCTTATAATGACGTTACTAAATCTATTTTATAGATACTTTTATCAGATGATTTGAGCGAATTGAACATCTTTTTCAAGATTATGATATATTTATGTGATCAAAATGATGTTAATGGTATACATGTTTTAATCAAAAACGGTATTTCTGAACTGTTTGGTAAGTTGTATTTTCATTTTTGTATATTTTTTAATATTAAATGTGTAGTGATTTATCTACTTATAATAGCTTGTAACTGTAATTATGATTTGCAACATTTGATATCAACTACAGCTTGTATTTTAATAATTACATACCTATTGTTTTAAAAGCTAAATAACACTTTTGTTTTGACAGATAAAATTTTTCAGAAGCTTTCACTAATGCTAGTGAAACAGGGTAGTAATGATACAAGTAATAATGAATTACTTGAAGGGTATTTGGACGCTATAATGGTAGGGTTTGTTTATCTATGAGCTCTATTTCATTTTGAAACTATATTAGAGGGAAAAGATTAACAATAATTTTAAGGCTGTAAAGAATAAAAAAGCTTTCTACTTTAATAATTAAGTTAAATCTGATGATAATTTTTGGTGATAAATATCTAATGCTTAACAGTAGAAATTATTACTAATGAAAAAACATGTATTATGAAAACTAATCAAGTAACTTTACAGAGTATGGTGCAACGAATGAAAGACAATTGTGAATGGTATAAAGCCCATTTAGCTGATCTAATTCGTTTGGTTGCTCATCGCTATGGAGATCCCTGTATCAACTATGGTGTATGTTTCTAGAATTGTATTTAGATCTGAAATATATAAGCTTTTTTATACATATTTATATAAGCTGATATTTTAATAAAATGTTTTTATCAAGGTCATGAACAACCTTAACTGCATATTATCCTGTCTGTCTAAAGAGTCCAAGTACACTATTAGAGATTATCTCAAGAATGACAAACTTGCAATTTCTACCATGTAATTTGAAATAATAGTTTAAACTGCTAAAATAAGCATGTAGATGAATTTTGATTATCAAATGATAGTTTTGTTTTTGATAAAATATCTTGAAATATTTATTTCTGTTTGATAAGATTAGTAGAGTTGAAAAAGTTTAACATTTTTATTAAAGATTAATAAATTCTTTCAGAAAAGAATTGGTCGGTAATATTGCTTGCCCTGGAGATTACCAAACACAATCTGAAGTTTTAGAGTTTGTTGTTCGAGCTTTACCTAGTGAAACTAGAAGTAGATTAGCTGTAGAAGTCTTTAAAGACAATGAAACCCTTTGTAATCTCTTCTCGAACCTTTCTCATAGTAATTTTGAAGAGGTAGGTAGATTTATAACAACTATATTAATATTTGCAATCAGGCTAACTTTAGCTTACAAGTCGATCAGCATTTTTATATATTTTTTTGTTATTTTTAGGCAACCAGGTTGTTTCTTTTAGAAGCTAATGCTTCTGCTCCAACCCGAAAGTATGTAGCATTCAACAAATTCAATTTATAATTACTATTTATTGTTGTATCTTTAGCTTCAATATTTTCTTTTACTCTTTATGTTTTTCCTCTAGATAGATATTTATTTCTTATTAGGTTGACAAACAACTTTATTCAAATCTAATCTATCTTGCCAATTTTGCTTGCAGAGTTTTTTCTTTCACCTACAAAAGTTTGGTTTTAGGAAGCAAATCTTTTACTTGTAACTTGTATTCTTGGATGGACGTGAATCGTGCAAGTGATAAGGTTTGCTTCAAATTCCTACTTGAAGATATGGTGAGATCTCCTTCTAAACCTAATTATTCCATTAATGCCACTCACTACAGGTTACTACATCTGTGTTATCACTTCCCAGAAAGGAAATTTTAGAACCAACTATCACAAGTTAGTTTCCGTTAATAATTTGAACTGATATTTCTAGTAAGATAACAATTATTACTGGTGGGTTGGGTTTTACACTCATATCCTTCTATCAAACCCTTCTATAATTACTTTGTAGAAACAGATGATGGTTTAGAGGTGGCTTTTCAAACAGTCCGGCCGCTCTTAGAGTACGATGAATTTCTTGATGACCAAAATCACGCTGTTGTGACTTTTATTGATTCTGAAAATTGTGTGCTGCAAGAACTTGATGAAGTTTGTCGAGAGTTTTTTAGCTTTGAAGAAGAACCTGATGTGAGTCTAATGATTCGATTTTCAACTCACTAAATGTCTCAATAATTCAGTTTTTAATTGATCACGAAAGTTTACTTGCAGTTTTTTTTATTGCAGTCTCAAAAATCAGCAGAAAACAATTTTAAAGAACCTTTGAAATCGAAAGTTTTAACAAGTGCTTCAACAGCTGACGAATTTTCACAAGATGTGATAGTTAGTCATTTGTTTATCAGCTGTAGAAGTTCAAACTATAAGATGAGTTGTTGTGTTTTACAGAAAAATAGTCAAGGCTTTCCGATCAAGATGAGTAAATCTAAGTTTAAAGTTAAAGGTAAATCTGATTATTTATTTCAAATAGAAATTGTTCACTGAATTTCAATTCATTTTTATTTCAATTGTTAAATTCGCCATTTTTTATATTTGATGAAAATTCAGCTGATAAAGATTCTCGTTCGAGTAATAGAACACTTACTAGTAACACATCACTTGCTGGAATGTCTGCTCGAATCTGCAAAGTTGTTACTAAGGTGAATCCTGATTCAGTTTAACAGCTTGCTTATTTTGATATTATCATAATTAATTGCGGCTTTTAAATGCATAATTATTATAGTTTTATTTCTATTAACAACTTCATTTTCTTACAAGCCTGATTTGAATAATTCCAAATCATCCTGTGATCTGAATATGTCAATACCTGAGATTGGATATTTTAGTGGTAAGTTCACATTTGTTTAATATCTTCATGTGAGTCACAAATGTTTATTTAAAGTCAACATCAGTAACTCTCCACCAAGAAAGTTTCCTAGCAACGAAGATGAAGTCGATGATATTAGGTTGGTGTTAATCAGTTATTTGTTGATTTAGTAAAACTTGTGAATTGTTATTTGTTACAAAATTACAAATGCAATGACTTTTAGAAACTTTGATTTAATCAAGTTGTTGTTGATTTTTGATTTATTTGATAAATATGCTTATTCAAATTACTGAAAATATGTTATTAATAAATTAATTGATTCATGAATTTACAGTTCATCTCAAAAAAATAAAGCAGAAAAGATAAATACAGCTGAGAAGAAAAAGCAAGATCTCAAATCTAAACCTTGGATGAATTCTGATCAAGAAATTGAAGAGTCGTCTGTCGAAAATAAGGAAAATGGTGAGTCGCTAGATTTCAGAGATTTTGTTGAAGTATGAGAGTATGGTTAAAAATTTGTTACATGTAACAAACAAACAAATAAATATTTTCAAAAACTTCTATCGAATTGTGAAACTTTAATGTTTGATTTCAGTTTAAGATGTTTATTTCTTACTATGAAAATTATTACTCTTACAGGCTCCAAACCAACTCTGAAATCATCTAAACAATCTGTTAAAGAGACAAACAAGGTCTTTATTTGTTGCTTGCTTTTAATTGATGTTGAAGTCTAAACATTTTTCAGCACAAAGTCAGATCAGCTTCAACTGAATTGGTATCAAAAAGAGTTACTCGAAGTGGAAGTACTAAAGCCAAACAAGTTGAAAAAGGTTTCAGTCAAGAATGTGAAGATCAAACTCTTAAAGATATTGAAGAGAATTTCTCAGAGGCGAAAGTCTTAAAAGATTGCACCAACACCGTTTCAACTAAGACGAAAGATGTTGAAAAAATATCGCAAAAAGGAAGAAATCAGAACAATAAAGTGAATGCGAAAGGAACTAAAAAACAACTGATTTTCAATGAAGATCAGATCAAGCCGTCCAACGAAAGAAAAATAAAAGATAGAAATGTGAAAAGGAATCTGTTTCCTAAAAATGATCCTCAATTAGATACTGTTGAAGAAAAGAAGACTGTGAAACAAGTTGCCTCTCCTGCATTGACTAAAATTGTGCAAGATAAGATGGCTGAAGAAGTGAAAAGATCTTTTGAGGTGCAACAAATTACTTGGGTTTGTCTGTCATCACGCATTTGTATTTTTTAAATATTATTCTAATCAATTCATGAGGTTTAAAATATTTTTATTTTATTTGTTTTAAATCATTGACAACCTAGTTTTCAAGTAACTAAAATATATTTGACTTAATTATTTTGGAATTATTTTTCTTGTTAAACAAATAGTTTTCGGTGAGTCATTCATAAAAACCAACAAATGCTTTTATGAAGGAACTCAAAAAAAGCTTTTCACCTCGGCCATCAAATCTAATTCGCCCGCTGAAAGCTAGCTCTAAAAGCAGAGAAAAGGTCAATTTAGAACAGATAAAAAACGAGAAGCACAAACTTTTGATGCTATTTATAATTTTGTAATTAATTAATGTATTTCTGATCATTTAAATCAGAAGCTTTAGTTCGGTTACGATTCAATTGTTTGTAAACAATTCCACAAGATGATAGATCAGTTTTCAGCTACTACAGACACGAGAGAGATACACAGATCTGTTTTTAGTCTTAGTGATTGTTTTTAAGAGTTTCAACAATATAAAATTCCTTGCTGAGAAATAATTGAATTAGAACTTGATAATATTTTTATGATTTGATTTCAACCATTTACCTTTTATAGAAATCCGAAAAAACTACAGAAAAAGGTTCAGAAGATGAAGACATGATAACTTCAGGTATAAACTTGTTCACAGTTTCTACTCAGTATCATGTCAAAAGGTGTTTTCTAAACAATTGTTAAGTAATTTGTAGTTTTATTAAATGAAAAAAGTATTTTGAAGTTTCTGTCTGAAATTTCTATTATTATTGCAACCAGAAACGAAAGCATTCAATGAAGCTGAAGTCCAAGAAAGCAGTATTGATGTGAGCTAGTCTGATTTATTTGAAACTTTAGTATAAATATCTCTCTTCCTGCAGAAAACCTCCAAAAATAATTCTCAAAATCAATTCAAAAAACCATTTATTGAAAAGAAGAATGAAAGTAATTTGTTGCAAAATTAATCCAACTTTTTCATCCATCTTCTGTTGTTATTTAGAACGTGAAGTGAAGAAAAGAATATTTGATTCATCTGATGAATGTCCATCTGACACTTCATCTGGTAATTTCTAACAAACAATTTGCTGCTTTAAATTCCATCAAATAATCCATCTCCGCAGCTAACTCTTGTGATGATGAACCAAGCTGGATATGTAAAAATAACACCAAGAAAAAAAATGAAGAAACTGGCATCTTTACGAATGCCCGGCCGCATATAATGACTTACGGTCCAACCAAAAAACAGACAAAGAACTTGCCAACTTTGTTTGTGGATAATCAGTCTGCAGCTGATCCTTACGCTCTGGATTTAATTTCACCTACCGTTAAAAAACACCAGAAAAGGAATGTTAAAAGAGCTGTTTCGAAAAAGGTCAGTTGATGTGAAGATATTAATTGTATTGTAAGATTACAAGTTTTTATTAAATTGTTGAATAAATAGATGAATTGTTTTCTGATCTTCATCTTTTATAACTTTTAAATATTTTAGAAATCTTCTGCTGGTAATAATCGAAAAAAGAGCGTTGATGATAATTGTGAGGGAGTAGATGAGAAAGTTAGTCCTCTTTCTTAAATTATTTCCTTTTTGAAGTTATTTCATTTAATGACTAGCTTCTTAGAAAAGTATTTCTGTTCAGCTTAATGTTAGATGCAATTTTTATGAAGTATTCTTATTTGCTACAAAGGTTTCAGTTCGTGGTGACAACAAGAATTTGAATAAAAAACCATTTACAAACAAGATCAAGGAACCAGCTGTTGCTACATCGATGGTTAAAAATGTATTTTTAATTTCTTTCAAAATCATTCGTCTTTAATTCAACTATTTTAACTTTTCAAGTTGAGAAAAAATGAAAAGAAAACTTATTATAAAGAAGTTAGAGATTCTGAAGAAGACATTGATGACGATGTTGATGACGTAGAATATCATCCTCCAAAAAACGTTGAAGTAAGTTTTATAAAATCATATTAATGACTAAATCTTTGAACTTTTTCTATTTTAGAGCCAACCAAGTCCGGAAATTGAACGAGAGAAGCCGACCGTGAGTTTTTGATCAACATATCAGATAATTAAAGACTTTTTTGATGATAGATTGCAGTTGATTCACCTATTTTGAAATTCAAACCTCAAAATCTGAATTTTTCATTCGATGATATCATAGCTGAAGACCTTGTAAGTAGCAAATAAACTTCCTTTCATTTCATAATTCCTCTTTTATTAGAGTGAAGATGTTCATGTGATTGTTGCTCCCACCTCACAAGTCACTTCTAGCTTTAAGGTTGCTCAAATCTATTGTTTATTGTAATATTATTATTTCTCATCGTATCTACAGACTCCTAAGCTAAATAGTGTAGATTATGAAAAAAACTACTTCTCTAAACAACTGTCTGCTGCTAAAGCTAAAAAAATCAAAACGTTCAGTCCAGTTAAAGGAGAAACTTTTACTGAAGTGAGGATTTCAAGAATTATCTTGCTCTATTGTCACTAACAACTTTTCAGGACATAACTGATCAAGAAGTACCAAATGAATTTGCTGTCCGTAGTAATATAACCCCTAAACGAAGTCTGCGTAACAAGGATACGGAAACACACTCACCAAAGAAAAGAAGCAGAAAAATATCCTTTCATTTACAAATATTAAAAGTTGAATTAAATATTTCAACAGAATATATCATTATGCTAATTACTGATTTATTACCAAATAACTTCTATATATTTCTCAACATATATTCCTCATTTCTTACTTGAAAGATGTCGAAGAAAAAACCAGTGAAGTAAAAACTATTAGTGACATTATCAAAAGATGTTTGGTATATAATAATGAGAAGACTGAGTTTTCCGAGTAAGCCACTAGTTTATCAGCTTTATTTTCTTCTCACCTTTTCATATGAACAATTTTATAAAATAATTTTCATTTAATTTGAGTTGTTAAGTTTTCATTTTGTCAAATATCAATCGATGTAATTTTTATAAACAACATTTGTATTTTTCCCGCAGATCAAAAGCTAGTCGTGTAAAAGATAGTGAAAAACCTGTCAGTATCTTCAATTGTGGTTAATATTTTTATAAAAAGAAATTTATTTGCAGAGCTATTCTAGTAAAGAAGGTTCTAACAACAATGAAGCAACTACTTTGTGAGTATCTTAACTGAAAACATTTTCCAACCTAAATAATCATTTAATGTTGGAATAATTTATTTTCTCAAAGATACAGGAGTAAGCAAGTCAAGGTATCTAGTAGAATAGTGGAACAAGATAAAATGTTGAAAAGTTTTCACAAAGAAGCTGAAACCCTTGTTGAAAGAAAGTAAATGCAGTTAACTAACTAATTTCATCTAATTAAGAACATTCGTTTAGTAAAAATAGCGTGAAGAAACTCAACAAAACTTTGTTGGGTATGAAAAAGGAACATAAATTAGTAAAACAAAAGCTTCAACAGCTTCATAAAAACGCTGAAGGTTTTCTCAGTGTTTATCAAAAGGAGTATTCTAAACTAATACATAGAGCCATCTCCAGGTATTTACTAAATCTTTAGCTGTTGATGTTACATCAAAGATGTTGCAGTGCGGATGCTCTAGAAAAAGTTCACAAAAATTTTTTGGATGAAGAAAGCCGAAATTTTGGAAGTTACCAAAAGCAGCTTGCTAAATGTTCCCATATAATCGAACAAGAAATCCATAAGGAGTTTGAATAAAGCTCTTTCAGTAAAAGATGTTTAGTTCTTTTTATTCTTCTGTTTTTTTTTTTTGAGTTGAAACTTATTGTCGTGGCTCAAAATTATAAAATTTGTTCGGAATTCTTATAAAATCGAAAAATGATTTTATTTAATTGTTTTGAAATATAGTTGGCTGAAGCAACAAATAGATAATTACACTTGAACAGAAGTAATCTTGTTCTGATTAATGTAGTAGATAGGAAGTTGATACTGTAGAGCAGTATGAAGAAGAAATTACGGATTGTAAAAACTTAAATAAATGAAGAAGTTTGTAGTTTTGTAGAACATTGAGATAAAGTTAACACTGAGTCTTTGTGATATTTACATTAATTAGTTTCACACCAAACTTTTGTGAAGAAGGTAAAATCATTCAATTATCTAACTTTAATTTACTTTTAAAACCATGGGTTTTACTTTCAATTAAATTCATATATATCGGCTATAAATTAATAAAATTATTTGCGGCTAATTCTACTTTTGCAAGAACTTATTTTTTTGTAATAATAAAGATGAAACTAATAGTGCAATAGGAATCTTTAGTATACTATCAAAGTTTGTTTAACCCAGATTTGTAGCATTTAAATTTTACCATTATGATAACTTTAAGAAGAAAAATTGATCTTCGACCGAGAACGGCCATGCAGAAAGCCAGGATAGAAATTATGGAGATCCAGTTGTTGCCCATGCAGCAGGAATCTACGATAACAAGGTATGAAGTGGAACAGATGGACTGACACGGCTACGCCCGGCTGGCGTCGCATGAGCTGCCAGAACGACACTGAGTACAGTGATAAACTGCCTACGAGGCTTCAGCTTTAAATTCGGATGTTTGTGTCTCTTAAAAGTGTTGTCATTAACCAGACTATCAAAGCCTTTCTATCCGGGTTTCTTGGACTTTTCTTTGTATCGAATATGTGTCAGCCTGGGCTCGAATCCAGGACCTTCCGCATATCAGGCGGGCGTAATAACCACTGCACTTCGGAGACGGAAAACTTTATATCCTGCGATTAAAAACATCTACGCTGCTTTTGACTCTTAATTATTGGTATTGCTATTTTTGATACAAAAATATTTTATTATTTATTTTGAAATAAGGTTGAAATGTTATAAACTTTTTTATTTAAGAGTACTGTTTATAAAAAAAGATTATTTTTGTTATTTTAGGTTGTATTTATGTTACATCATTTGTCGAAATATACTTTTTATGCTTTAATTAAAGCGGTAAGGGTTTCCGAACAACAAAAAATAAACTTTCTGTTCTAGAATTCTCTATAAATTACACACGTGCTTGAAGTCTTGCTATGGTCCTTTTGACCTACAAGAACCAGCCTATACCGTCGCGCTACTTGCTTGCAAATTAGACTCTTATTTTTCAAGTTCATTTTTGTTTTGTATCATTAAGTAGAATTTAATAGATTATAAAAGTAAACTGTTTTTTGACTAATTTTGTCATGTATGATTTTTTTTCATCAGTTTCATGTGAAAAAAGTTTTAAAGAAATAAACTTGAACAAAACTTTTTAACGAATTGTACAAACCTTACTGGCTCTAATGTTCTACTTAACGATTTTAAATTAATAATATAAATGTTTATTCTTTTTTTAAATTATTCTAATCTAATTCTATATTTAATCTCAGGTAGAAAAGTTTATTAATATAAATTTATTATATCTTCATTCCTATAAATCAGCTAAATTAGTTTTTTTTTCAAGTTGAATAATAATTTTTCTTTAATGTTTTTACTTTTAAATTTTAATAATTATTTAAATTAATAATTAGTTTTTGGTCGATAGTTATATAAATTAAATTTTTTCATAATTATTGAAATTAATTTTAAAATTGTCTAAACAAATAAATCAATTATTTTTTAATTATGAGGTAAAAAATCATAATTTCCATAATAGTTTTATTTTATTTCTTTTATTTTTTAGGTTATTTCAGATTAAGCATTTAAATCAAAATCTTTAAAATGTATCATTTGTCACGAGCAGTAAGAAAGGCTGTTTTTTCACCGGCAGCTTCTCAGGCAGTTGCATCCAGATGTTATTCTGCTAAAGATTTGAAATTTGGATCTATTGCTAGAGAAGAAATGATAGAAGGTTGGTGTCCCTTAAAAGAATTTTGATAATCTTAATTTCTAAGATCTAATTAACTTTTAATTTTTTAAATTCTATAAAATTATATATAAATATATATTGATATATTCTTTGGTTGATAAATTTATTTATTTAAATGAATGCTTTCTATTATTTTGATTTTATTTTTGATTCTCAATTTAGGTGTTGATTTACTTGCTAATGCTGTAGCAGTAACTCTTGGTCCTAAAGGAAGAAATGTCATCATTGAAAGCTCTTGGGGTGCCCCTAAAGTTACTAAAGATGGTGTAACTGTTGCTAAGAGCGTAGAATTCAAGAACAAAGGAATGAATATTGGGGCTAAACTAGTACAAGATGTTGCCAACAACACTAATGAAGAAGCTGGTGACGGTACCACTAGTGCCACTATACTTGCCCGAGCTATTGCTGTAGAAGGCTCTGAGAAAATCTCTCGTGGTGCCAATCCTATTGAGATGAGACGTGGAATTCAGAAAGCTGTTGAAGTTGTTAGAGAAGAATTAGCTTCAATGTCGAAACCAGTCACAACACCAGAAGAAATTGCTCAAGTTGCCACCATCTCTGCTAATGGTGATAATGAAATCGGAAATCTTATCTCAAATGCTATGGAGAGAGTTGGTCGAAATGGTGTTATCACAGTCAAAGATGGAAAGACACTAAATGATGAGCTAGAAGTGATTGAAGGGATGAAGTTTGATAGAGGCTACATCTCACCTTACTTCATCAATTCAGCAAAAGGGCAAAAGGTCGAATATCAGGATGCCTTTATTTTATTTTCTCAAAAAAAAATCAGCTCAATTCAGGTACATCAATTTGTTGATTTTCAAACTTTTTTTTTCAACTTTTTTTTACTTTTTAGCAAATTGTCCCTGCTTTAGAATTGGCAAACGGGCAACGTAAACCACTTATTATTATTGCTGAAGACATTGATGGAGAAGCTCTAACAACTCTCGTTGTAAACAGATTGAAGGTTGGCCTTCAAGTTGCTGCCGTCAAAGCACCTGGTACCTTCTTGCTTCTAACTATAAATTGGGTTTTATTTTAACGGAAAAATGTTGTCAAGGTTTTGGAGATAATCGAAAAAATACTCTAAACGATATGGCCATTGCTACTGGTGGTCGAGTCTTTGGTGATGAAGGACTCGACTTGAAAATTGAAGAGGTTTCGCTCGGAGATTTAGGACGAGTTAGTCAAAATTCAAGTAACTTTTTGACTGTTGTCAAAAAACTAAATGCTTAACAGGTTGAAGAAGTAGCCATCACTAAGGACGATTGTCTGTTGCTACGCGGAAAAGGAAGCGAAGTCGACGTAGAAAATCGTGTAAACCAAATCATCGAACAGATGGATGCTACAACTAGTGAATATGAGAAGGAGAAGCTAAACGAACGAGTAGCAAAGTTGGCTAGCGGTGTTGCCGTTCTCAAAGTCAGTTGTTTCTCCAACATTTCAATTTCAAATTGAAACTCTTCCATCCTAGGTTGGAGGAAGTAGTGAAGTTGAAGTGAACGAGAAGAAAGATCGCGTCACAGACGCTCTAAATGCCACTCGAGCTGCTGTGGAAGAAGGAATCGTGCCTGGAGGTGGAGTTGCTCTTCTTAGATGTCATCCAAAAGTCTCTCAACTTCAAGGAGTCACAAAGTAACGATATTTGATCCAATTATCAACTTCTTATAAGATTACATCTCAGAGACGAACAAATCGGCATGGACATCATCTTGAAGGTGCTCCGTGTTCCTTGCACACAGATCGCCAACAACGCTGGCAAAGAGGGTCAATTAGTCACCGAAAAACTTCTCACTCAGTCAGGAGATTACGGATACGATGCCAGAGAAGATAAATATTGTAACATGGTCGAAAGTGGAATCATTGATCCTGCTAAAGTAGTCCGGCAAGGTATCTTGGATGCTTCTGGAGTCGCGTCACTCCTCACAACAGCTGAGTGTGTCATCACCGATGAACCGAAGGAAGATGCTCCTCCAATGCCAGGAGCAGGAATGGGTGGCATGGGAGGTATGGGTGGAATGGGAGGAATGATGTAAACTCATCTTCCACCTCCCAAAAGATGTTTTAGTCAATTGTAAAGAAATGATTGGAGTCTTGAAGATCCTCTTCAATTTCTTTTAAATGATCTTTTTGTTGTAATTTATAATTCGAACTATTTTTTTTATTTATAAAATTTGTTAAAGTTGCGAATAAGTTGTTGGCTGATGACTTGGTTTAGTTCATTCCTGGTAACTTCGCCAATTATTTAAATATAATACATGAACATAGCAGCTACTACCTGATTTTCTTTGTTCATCTGGAGTTATTTTTTCAATCATTCAAATCTTCACTTCATCCCCAATAATAAATCTTTGGAATAAAAATGACAGTTTGTTCAAAAATCTCCGGTTTTTTTGTGTCACCATCAAAATAGTCTTTGGAGCATTCAACCTCAGCAGAAAAATTGTAAAAATGTTATCTAGAAGAGTTTGTGATGTCATCCAAAAGTCCGCAGACATCCAGTGAAGTTTTATCCGCTTCATTTTCCTTGATTTTCGATCACTAATTAGTTATTTAAGCCTGAACTCGCATCTTAGATGAACCTAAAACAAATTTACATCATTGGTGTAAACTGGCTTGTGACAATTATAAAAAACTGATCAGCAAATACAAGTGACCTGTATATCACATAATTTTATAAATAAATTTATATTAAGAGAAGAAATGACCTGCTTCGACCAAGAATAGCCATACTGAAAGCCAGGGCAGAAGTTATGAAGATCCAGTTGTTGCCCATGCAACAGGATTCCACTCTCCACGCCAACAAGGTTGTGTAGGGGAACAGAACCGTTGTTACGGAGACGGGCAAATTTATATCAGATCAGAAATATCAGCTAGACTTTGTCCACACTGTTATTAGGGTTTTATACAGAAAAGGTTTCACAAAAGATAATTACCTTCTTTTCAATTATGTGCTTTATGATGAAACTCTTAAATTAGCTTTAGATCAAAATTGAAAGACTAGAAAAATTTACAAACAAGATTTTGCCGAATTAGATTCATATTTTCATTTATAAAACTTCCTTAGTTGATATGTTCTTAAAATCAAGAATATTTTATATTGCGTGTACTAAAATCTATTCTTTCATATATCAGTTCGCAGTGAAAGTTTTCGAAGACTTGTTATAAGAAGGTTTCCTAAGAAACGTCAAAACAAAAGTTGATACGAATAAAAAACAGAAGGAAGAATTGTGTAATTTGTATCAAATTAAATACTTCATCAACAGTTTTGCTTTTAAAATATAAATTTACAAATAGTTGAAGATCCTTATCAATGCTGTTGAGTATTTAGCAGTTTTTGTTTCGTCATACTCCAGCCATTCAACATTTAATCTCTTTTTAATGAATCGATTTCACCATCGATGAAAAAGTTGAAGTCGTGAATAAACAAACGAAAAAAATGAGCTCTGAAAGCTCGAGTGACACCTCAACTTATGAAAATACTGAACCAACTTATTCAGAATCTTCAAAAGACTTTAATTTTGCAGATGCTGATGAAATTAGAGAACCGAAAACTATTTTGTATAACAATAGTGCTGACATTATATACAACGAGAAGACTGATGAACAACCATTAGACAAAGATTACAGCGAGATTACTATAGAAGAAGTTAATGAACAAA
Source organism: Pegea sp. RAD2-039 (assembly GCA_034620365.1). Taxonomy (NCBI): domain Eukaryota; kingdom Metazoa; phylum Chordata; class Thaliacea; order Salpida; family Salpidae; genus Pegea; species Pegea sp. RAD2-039. The sequence continues at coordinate 349,635 of JAQGEQ010000061.1, read as the reverse complement.
ATGTGAAAACTGACGAAGAAATTAAAAAAGAAAATAAAAGAATTTACAATCAAGCATTACGAAAAGCATCCAGAAAAAATGAAGAAGAATTGTTTAAGAAGTTGTTACCTCAAAGTAAGCGACTATCGACGTAAATAAAAATAATCTTAAATAAATTATAAGATTTACAGAAAGATCATACAAGATGTTTAAAACCATTTATCATCTAAAGCAAATTGTTTTATAAAATTTCATTTGTCAGATTTAAACTAAAATTGAAATTTGATAATTTGTAGAACTCTTTATAATTAAACCGTTTTTACAAGTAAATACTTCTTTTCTAACTTTTAGATATTAAATAATGTATTCTACTTAATAACATCAAAAGTAGAACGCATAAAGGCTTTGACTAAATGTAACCGTTTCATAATAATCATTATTAAAACTTTTTCCAGGAAAACTGAGTCTTCCAGTAATCTTTGGAGCATTTGAAGCTACTGATGATATTTGCATTCGTAGAACTCATAGTTTTCATAGAATTCAAGACCGTATAGTGAAAGATAATAGAACAGTTTTTATAAACTTGTTTGTTGCTCCATCAAAAGAAAGATTAAGAAATAAAATTAGTAAAGGTGAACAATTGTTCATTAAGTTATCAGTTTACAACAAAAATATTTTATTAGTAAATTAGTTTACAAATCAGTTTGTCGTAGATTTTCATATTTAAAAATGTAATGACTTGATAATTATGTAATAATGATAATAACGATGATTTATATGATTGCAGAAGAAGAACGGTATATAATACAACAACATACTTTGGACATTATTCAGTAAGTGCTCAGTTCTTACATATATATATTTGATCAAATTAAAATCTCATAATACTGTTTGTTGATGTAACTGATTCTGTTCATGTCTAATAATTTGAAAAAGTTTAAGACTTAGAAACATTCTACAGAAGAAAACCTTATAGATCACCAAAAGATTTAGAAAGATATCAACGATACAAAATTTATAAAGAGTTTAAAAAAGAGCAGCAAAAGCAGAAAGAAGAGGAATGGCTTTTAAATGAAAGGATTTACGGACAACAAAAGCTAGATGAATTATTTCAATCTGACTTATCAACTGATGCAGAAAGTGATTTGCAAACAAAATACGCAGGCAGCCGAGGTTATTGGATGTTAACAATAAATCTTCTTTAACGTTTCGTTAATAACTCTACAGCTAATAGGTTTAACAATTTTAGTTTGAAAGAAACTTTTAATGGTAATCAGTTCTTAGTTTGTTAGATGTGATTTTTATCATAAAAAATCTAGTTAAATATTATAAAATGTTTTTTACTTTGAAAGCAGTTTATAAAGTTAAGTTTGTTTCATATTTCAGGATATAGATTTGTATGGAGAGAAATACTTCAGTTTATTTTAGTATTTTCTTTTTTAGTGTTTTCTATTCTTTACTAAATAAAGAAAGGAAAATTACTTTTAAATAAAATCAAATATATTTCAAAGTACTCAATATTGTATCGAAATCTTCAAGTGTATAAGATCTGAAAGTATTTTTTAAGAATTTTAGTGTTTGTAGAACTTTATTAAATTGGATTAGGCTGTAGCAGAAATTTATTGATTCTTTCTAATGCTTTATTCTTTAAATTTTTTATTGCAACTTTTAAAAAATATAAATTTGAATAATTGAAAAATTTAACAATAAAATTAGAAAAAACATTCCAGTTGAATAATCTTAAAATTTGTCAAGTTAGTTTTTTATACATTCTAATTTCCAAATACTAAAAGAAATCGTTTGCCATTAAAAACTCAATTTTAAAATGTATCTTAACTTAAATAAAAATAGTAATAAATAATCATGACACGAGCATAAGCCTACATAAGTTTCATATTTTTAGATAAAAAGAGTGCAATTGAGAAATAGTTTTTCAATTTGCTTCAAAGTATTGTTTTAATTCCAACACATTCTTTGGGATATCTTTTGAACTTGTTAGGACTTTTCCAAGCATCTTCAAATTGTAAATCAAATAATTTAATCCAGAATAAATGATTAAGTTGATAATAAATATGTAGTGTTGATGATTATTAGATTTATTATTAGAAACAAAATCTCTAAATATAATTTAACAACAAATAGTTTTAAATATAAGCTATATGTTGTTGTTGACTTTGCTAGTTTAGATAATTCTTGAGTTTTTGTAAATGATTAATTTACCTTTAAACCGTTTGTTCGTTCCGTTTCCGATAACTTGTAATAGCCATTAAGCTTTAAGTACGCCGAATAACGAATTTTAATTTTTATAATATAGTAAGTTAATTCGACTTTTCGGCTATTGTCTAATTGATCTTCAAACTTCTTAAGACACTTTTTGAAAACCTCCTCAGCCTTGACAAAATAAGAAAATAAAATTTAGGTTTAAAGGTAGAGGTAGATTAAAAAGTTACAAACAAATCGTAGACAGTTTAGCAAACTAATTGATAAATTGTTCAATAACCTTTTGAAATAAACTTTGTTTCATATATACTACTGAAAGATGCTTTCTTAGGCTGAGGAAATTGCAATCTAAATCTTCCTCAATTCCTTTTTCCAGCATCTGTTCTGATTGAACCGTCTTGCCAACTTCATACAACGCAGCAGCCTAGGTTTTGATGTTTGAGAAATAACTTATAATAATTATTTACCTGATCTTACATGCTGAGATAAAAGTTCGACGTTTTTTGGTGAAAGTTTTCTTAAAGCAGCGAAAACTTGTTCGCTTTCGTTAAAGTATCTTCGATGGAAAAGTTTTGAAGCAATTTGCCAAACCTTATTTTCATGTAAATCATGTTTTAATAAGGCTCTAAAAGTAAACAACAAACATTTGTTTGGTCGTAAATGAAAGAGTCACTAAATATAAACTTCACTTATCTCTATTTTTGGAAAAACTAAGGACACTAATTTTATGACACAGATGATTTTTAAAGATGTTCAAACTAACTTCAAAACACTGGTAACAGCGGTTCTAGGATTTCCATCATTGACTGCTTTAGCTGCAATTTTGTACATGATCTCTGCACTTTTGTTGGAACCAATTTGATTTATAACAAGATCAACCTCTTTTGCAGTTTCAATATTATCTAAGATAAACAGTAAGATATTTATCACGACGTTTACATGTCTTAAACTAATATGAAAAATATCAATTCATAAGATTAATCTTCTTTCTATAAAGTATTTCGACAAACTTAGTTTTGTTAGTATTTCATAGTATCCAATTAAGGAGTTGACAGCATCTTCACCACATTTTGATAAGTCTGGGACTGTTTCAAAAGCATTTTTATTGCATATTCTACAGAGCAGAATCTTGTAGCAATATTGACATTGTTTCAGTTGCTCTTTATTTGATAGCAGATTAAGTAAATAAAGTACTTCAGCTATTTGTAGATCAGCAGTCAATTTAAAAGATTTCAGTAAGATAAGTTCTGATTGCTTGTATTCTTCATGGTTTCTGTGATATAAAGCAACAAGTTACTAGATAAAGTTTGTTCCATTTTAATTTTTCTTACATATAAAACTTAGTAAGAGACAAATACGACTGAGATATGTATGGAGAAGTTTTGATTGCCTCTTTGTAGAGTTTTTCTATTTTTTTCTGAAAATAAAATGTTGATAATTAACATTTTGCAGTTTTATGCAATTTACAGTTCACCACAGTTCAACATAATTAATGTAAAAAAATAAGAACACAGCAAAGAAATAAATAAATACAAGTTGAGTTAAAAATAAAAAATAACAAAATATTAGAAGCTAAAATTTGTATTTCACGTAAAAGTGTTATCTAATTTGCCCGGCAAAATGTTAACCAACTTGCTTATAACCTTTTCACCACCAATAATTTCGAGTAAGTATGCCAAGTTATGCATTGCGTCGGGCTTAGGGTACAACTCTAATGTTTTTTCATAATGTTTTTTAGCGTTTTGATATTGCTTTCTTGCAAACAGAGTGTTTGCAAAGTTATACTGACATTTTGCGTTTTCAGGATTCCATATAACACAAGATCTGGTAATAGATAGAGGAGATAATCTAGAAAATTGAAATTCATACTACTTTGAAGAATCTTTACCTGTGAAACTTGTATTTAGAGGTCCAATCATCGTTTCTACAAACAGTTCTCAATAAATAAAAAGTCAAATAGACAAGAAATGCAATTTGAAAACAAAACTTGTTTCTTGGGTAATGCTGTTTTACTGAAAAGAATATTTTTATTATTTACGATGTTAAAAGTGTTTTATCATTTACGATCCAATTATTTGGCTGTGGAAAATGTGATATATTTGAACTGTATGACAGAAGATTATTTCACCGCATGTGTAAGTGTCTTTTTTACCAGGCCTAGACATGCTTGTGATATATATGAATCTGCTGTAAAGTACTGTTGTTTCATGTTCGTTATTGTTTGTATAATAAAGCTCTCTTAAAGAGTTATTATTATTGTTACAATATGCAAATTATACAACTTCAATTTATGTTAGAACTCCACTTCATCAAACCCAGTGGTTTCAAGTTTCAAAGTTTTGATGATTTTAGCCGCTTCATATCATTCTTACAACTCACATTTAAAGTAGATAAATACCAACAATACAGCAAAACCAGAACTTGGCAGATAAAGATTTCTCTCAGCTACTACAAATCCAACAGGAAAGAAAAGATTTGATGATGGAATAAAAGTGATCACGAGAAGGAGCGTCCCCAGAAATAGAGGCTTCAACTCTGGAGACTTTAAACTATTTTTAAAAACCAAATTAATTGTTGTGATATATTAATGAAATACCTTTTCATACAGAAGACATGCTTGAATATATAAAAAAGCAACAAGAAAAATATAGAAGAAGATTGAGATAATATTCCGAAAATCAGTAACCCTTGAGATTAGAGGAACAGTTCCATAAGACCAATCATAGCAGAGAAAATAAGGAAAGAATAAAAGACACATGTTTATCCAAGGTAAGGCAGCATATGTCATTATTCTTTAAAATAAATCAAATTTTTACTTAAATCTTTGTTTGAAATGTTTAAAATATTCAAATAAAAGAAGAAAGTTTTGCCTTGTTGAAAGTTGCCTTGTTTTTGCTGCTGGGTTATCCATTTCATGAAAGTTTGGCAATTCAAAATTCATTATCCATAATCGAAAATAAATCGTCAAAAAACACTAAAAAATAATAAAAAAGTTTAAGTTTTAGAAAAACTTTTTCTAAAAACTTTAATCAAAACGCTTAAATGTGTTAAAAAATAAACGATTTTAAGTATAACCAAAAGCAGAAACTTATTTTAATGATATTCAGATACTAACAAAAATAGTTAACACAAAAATATGGATAATACTAGAAAGAAAATTGCTTCGATTTGGTTTTGTATTCAAGCAAATGATTTCAAATGTGTTCATCAACTTGATCGCAATCAATAGTGGAAACACAGTTATTCCTAAAAACAATAAAAAATATCTGACTTAAAATTAAGCATATTGAAATTCTTTATTAATTTTATATTTTCTTTACATATTCAGGACAGTTTAGAATTTGTTGATTAATTTGATTATAAATTAAAAAAATCAATCTACACTAAATTGTAAAACTTTATTAGAACTATAAATCCTATAATACTTAAAGTAATTCGAGTTACACTTTAAAGCATAATAAATAAAGTCCAATTTAGACTACCTGTTTCTTTACACAAAGTTGAGAACAATGATAAGATGATGACAAAAAACAATCGAAAAACTTCGTAACTATGGAAATGAGACTTCTGCTTGAAAGCTTTCTTCTTATCCAATAACTCTTCTGCTTTGATATCTTGTTCGTTGGACTTTGAAGATTTGATTAGAACTTTTCGATGTCGCAACTGTTGATAACCTGGTGCAAATTTGAAATTTGTCTGACGAGTTTTACTTTTAAGATTTAGTCAAAGTTATTATATCGTAGTAAGACATAAACCTGTGGTAGATATGGATGCATCCAAGATATTTGAATCTTTAATAAAAGATACTTGCGAGCCAAATAAATCTTTTTTGTCGTTATAAAGTAAAAGAGCTAAGAAAAAGAAGAGAGAAGAAAGCAAATCTGCTCTTCCGACCACTGCATTCACCTAATAGGTATAAATAAAAGTTTCATATTAAAAAAATTCAGTTTTAGAAATAATATTTTGGTTTAAGAGCTAATTTTATAGATCGTACCGCTTCGGTATGAACTGGATGTAAAGCAAACAAAACTCCTGAAATCAAAGGTGCATCTAATCTTGTTGAGGATGTTGTAAAAATGAGTTTTTTGCAAAACTTTACAAAAAGAAGCGAACAACTGCAATGCAGCAAAATATTTTCTGCACGAAATGCTGCACTCCATTCACTCCAAAGGAAATAACTCAAACTACAAAACATATTAACAAATATCATTAATGCTTCATAAAAACTCTTCATCCATCTTAAATAGATTTAGCTTGATGTATTTATAGTAGAAAGCTATTTAGCTGTTTTATGAAAATATTCTACACTCTCAATTTCATCATCAAAAAAAAATTTTGAATCGTTCAATATGATTGAAGTCAAATTGTGGAAGTCACCGGAAACTGAGAATAGTGATTGGTCGGTAAGATTTGTGACTCAAAGAAGAACTCAAATTGACTCCCCAAAAATCATTCTTCCAGAGATTACTTGATCCGATTGGACTCTGGTTGTAAAATGTTCATGAATTTTAAGTATATTTTGGTAATGCAGCTTTTTAAAAGATATTTCAATAATCACAAGTAATCCGTCTGACTAGTTATGATCATATTGAAAAATGACATTCCGAAAATTATCACTAAAAACTTTTTATTTCTTTTTTCAATAATCAAATTACAGAAAAAAAGATAAAAGTTAAAGTAATATATGCAACTAGCAAAATATCTTAGTTTTAAAAGTCTATTTTAAATGAACTTGTTTCATTTACTTTACAGACACTTTTGAAAAATTCAGATGTAACTCACTAAAACATCTTTATTTTTTATGATTGCTTTTATATCATCATGTAAAAATTCACTTTTCAGTGAGTTTCCATAAGCTACCAAAGAAACAACTGCAACAATCAAATATTCCTTATACTTGACATTAAAATATTTCTTATCCATTTACTTAAAATATATCTCACTAAACAAGTTTTTGCAAAAAAACTAATTTTGAATTAATTTTTAAACAAGTTTCTATCGGTTTGCCTAAAGGCATGGATTAGCATTTAAACTGAACTTTTATATTCTAGATGAAAATGGCTTTAATATGTTTAGTTTTAAAATCTTATACAAATTTTGATTAAAACTTAATGTTATTAGTTTAATATATTGGTTAAAAAATAAATTCGTTTTCGAAAGTTAATAAAAGTCATTAAAATTAAAAGTTTTTCTATATGACCTATTGTAGAAACATGATAAAGTCAAATAAAGCGCAGTTGTTCGAAAGAATTTATAGATTTGTTGTTAATTCTCCTCTTAGCTATAGGAAAATGCAAAAGCTGTTCATTCACCCCAAACAACAAAATATAAGTTTAAATGGAAAATTTCAATGAGTTAAATCATTAGTTGTATTTAAATGGCAAAGAAACTGGATTTAGATAATTAAAAATTGTTTAGTTTGCAGTTGAAATATCAATTGACTAATTTCATAAATTACCAGTGCCGATGATTATTTGTACCTTTTATTTCTATGTTTTATCAAAACTTACTTTTTTGTTAGTAGTATTAGGAAAAATCAAGCTGTAGGTTATCATTTGTTATCATATTTCGAATATTGTGTCAATTCTTTATTTTGTCTTGTTGAAACAAATATAAATTTAAATATCATTTAAACAAGCAATTACTGATACCAGCAAGTTTAAGGCAATCTGAATAACTACAAATAACAAGTCTGCATTTATAAGATGCTTGAATATTTACAAGGCAAATTTTTAAAGAATCAAAGCTTGGTTTTGGTGATGAAACGGTTTTAAAGATCTAATCAATACAGCTTTTGTCTTGAAAATTGTGTGCTCTACTTGTGGTTCAAAGTAACTCTGACAACTCTTCAAATTAGAGGTTTTCATCCATCATATGAACAAACAGCTTCTTGCTGTATTGAAATCAATTTTATTTTCAGTTATTTCTAGTTTCCTTTTTCTCATAATAATACTATGAAAGTAAAGGTCTCTTATCAAATAAAAATACTGAATCAGATGTTGAATCAGATGCCGGAACATACTGGAAGAAATAGTTTCCTCTATGTTCTGGAGGCAACTTTAGGTTTTTAAAACCTTTTGATGAAGATTCCTTTTGCCTACTGTTAGAAATTCGACATGGAACAATGGACCAGTGTAAAGTGACAAAAGTGACTACAAGAAGTTTGACTAAAAGTTTTATTATTTGTAAACTATAACATCGAAAATCTTATATTCGGGTATATTGGATATTTTCTATCTCAAAACCATTTAACTTGAATCATTTTTATGATTTTGTTAAAAAGAGTTTTTAGATAGTTATACAAAATGATAAATTCTAGTAAGTAATATAAATAGTGATATTTTCAACCATTCAATATCACCAACGAGTTTTTATCTAAAACCATCTTCAACCATTCAGCTAAATTTGAAAAAAAATTCCTTAACTAAAATGATCGAAGATTTGTGATACAACCATATAAATGCTGTTAATTACTTATTTATTAACGAAATAGACTAAACATCTCTTAAGTCGATATAAAAGGGACATTGCCTTCAAAGGAAAGGGGTTAATTCAGTCATATAGAGTAAACAGAAATTAATTTTTATTTGTAAACTACTACTACAAAATTTGAAGAAGTTTTTTTCTGATAAATACATCCTATATGAGTCGCTTCAAGGTCATTTCATTGGGTTGAAGATGATAAAATTGGAGAATCAGAGCAAACAGTCTTCACTGCTGGGGTAAAATGAATAAATTAACTTTTATTCCTAAAGTTTTTTGTGATTTTTTTATCATTTAAGTTAACAACAATTTAGTGATGATTTCGAATAGTTTTAAAAGTTAATGAAAATAGTTGGACTACTCACAGCATATGTAGGTCATTAACTTCATAATATTAGCAATTGTTAACTATTTGTAAAGATTACCAAAAACTTTAGGAAGAGGAAATAATAAAAATAAAAGAATAGAAAAAATAATAGTTGAGTGAAAAAATAGCAATCTGATGAAGACACAACTTTCTATTTATTATGTTGTAGCAAATTACAATCTTAGAAATTATCACAGATATGAGTAAGACTACATCTTGTTATATCAGAATAACTTTGTTGGCTTCAATTATGTGATATCAGATATTTATTTTTGAAGATTTTTCTGTAATGTTTTAAAAATAAATTTTTAAGTTTATAAACAAAATCTTTTTAATTTAATCAAAATTTTAATTCATATGCAATTGATTTGACAAGATATTTTTGTTAAATAAGATATATATAATTAATAAAATTATATTATATATGCATATGTTATATTTATATTATTTGCGTAACTGTGTGTTAGCAAAAGGTGTTATTTTCAGACACATTTCTTCACGTTTATTGTAACAAATAAATTTCAAAAAAAAGTTTCTTGAAACTATAATATCAGATGAGAAATGAATTTTCTAAAATCGATTTTTATATATTAATGTCGCATTTGAAATCTTTAATAAATAAAAATAGAGGGTCCTCAAGTACACCGACATGAAATGACCCAGTGAAATGGACAGTTTTCAGGGAGCCTATTTGAATTTCAAAGGACCAAGCTACAACAGTTGGATATTTAAATAATTGAACACTTGATATGGATAGTTTTATTTCATTCTAATAATAACTATAAATTTGAGTTTGTGCCAAGAACAGTTATTTGATTATTTATATCCAAATACAACACGTTTCACTAGAAATAAATTTTATTCGAAATAAGTTGTTCAAATGACGACGAGTAACAAAATGTTTTAAAAACAAGTTTTAATTAACTTCTAAGAAGTTATAATTATTCAAAAATTAAGAAATAAACGTTATATGAAACAACTTTTTAATCTTACGTAAACCCGAGTAACTATTACAGATAAAATTTGTAAATTTCATAGTTTAAAAAAGTTTTAAATCTTTCTAGCAAAATGAAAAGTGTTGAAAATTAATCGTAAAAACAATTGAACTCTCTTAGATTTTAGTTAGATGCAAATTTTTCTAGATAAGATCAGATAAAACAATAAAATAAATGAGAAATTCGTACTACTGATCATTGAAAGATCAATTTGTATAAAAATAGTTCTTCATACGACTTGTTAAATTATTCTGAATTTTATTTGGCTAGAACTTATTGAAATTTTGATGGTACGTTGAAAAGCCTGATGCAAATCAAACTTTATCAAAAAATGTTTTGATTGAAGATTGAAAAGAACTATTTTTTCTCTTTCTTAAACCACTAGCTTTTGCTTTTCCTAAAAACTTCGGTTTTGTGATTCTCTTTTTACTGGAAGAGATTGCTGAAGGAGTTTTAACTGAATCAACTGAACTATTTTCTTCATCTTCTTTTTCTTTAAACAACTTCAAAATTTTTCCTTTTTTCTCTTTAAGATTTGATCTGACTTTTTTAAAGGGATTATTAACTTTCTTTTTAGGACATTTAATCTTTTCTTCTTCTGTTTTAAGATTCATATCTTCAACTTTAACATGCGATGAACCAACATCAGCTGTAACTTTACTTTGGCTCTTTTCAAATGGAACTTCTATTTCAGTATCAGAGTTCATCTTTGTTTTGGAATCTGATTTATTAGAGTCATTTGGTAATAAATTTTGCTCAGACTGTTTAGAATTACTCAAATTTGAATCACTATCAAATGAATGATCAGAATTGGTACAATCAATAAGAGGATCAGTCGAAGATTTGTCTAACTCCGTGAATAACCCACTTCTTGTTTTTCTCTTTTTTTCTGACATGTGATTCACATCATCAGATTTTCTTTTATTAGTTTTTTTAACTTTATTGTAGTCGACAATTATATCAGATTCAATATTTTCACATCTACCAATTGAATCTGATTGGTGTATATTAGAATCTTTATAAACATCAACTTGATTGTCTGCTTCTTCATCTTTTGTTGCTGTTTTCATAAAAAATCGACTTTTTACAACCACAACTGGAGACTTTACACTCTGCTTAGAAGGTTTTATATTTATTGAAGCAACTTTTTCAACAACTGATGGACTTTCTTGAGCAGCAGGGGGAGTTTCTTCAATAGTTGATGGGATATCTTCTGTATTTTCTTCTAAACGATTTTCTAACTCTCTAAATAATTTTAATGCTTTTTCAGAATCCACTTTTTTGGAGGGTGTCTTTTGGATAAAATGATCTGATATATTTTTGGAGCTTCGGGTAACTTTACCTTGTAACTTAAAGCCCCCTTCAGAAACCTTTACATCATCAACATCAGTTTTTTCCGTTTTCCAAATACTTCCAACTCGTGATGATGTTTTTAAAGTTTGCAACCAAGCATCAACATCGAAGTTAGATATCGGTTTCAGTGTCGATATATCAATATTACCAATCGAAATTTGGAAAGCGACCTCAGTTGGAATTAGTTTTCCAGCAAAAGGCATTTCTTCTGCTGTTAGACCTTCAGGATAAGGGTTTAGGGGAACCAGTTTTCTATTTACTGGGTCAAAAACTAACTGATAAAGAAATGTTTTTTCAGCACATTCAAAACCTTTTACATATTCAGGTTCCACGGGGTCAATTCCTTTAACATATTGGTGAAGACCTCTAGCGACTGCATATCCATTTTTACCCTTAGATTGTTTCAAAGCTCGGCAAGCCTTCATGATACCTACATTTTTGATATTTGGTAAGTAATCACATCCTGATAAAATGCACATTTGTCTAAACTGACTTTGTGTAAAACCTTCTAAATTTCCCACGCGACCAAAATTACTTTCACAAACACGCTGGCACCTACCACTTAAGTCAAGTTTGAAAATGACAGTATGGCAACCAAAACAAAGCAAATCAGAATCCTCAGTAATAATCGCTTCAACTAACTTATGTTTTAGTAAATATGCTAATTGCGCATCAGCTTCATAAGGAGCAACTATACAATCAATTCCTTTTGCTCTTGCTGCATCCATAACATCAAGAGCTAATTTAGATGTTACATTAACACATCTGGTAAAACAATCTCTTGCAGCTGAAAATTTGCCTTGTCTTAATAACCTTTTACCTTCAGCTAAATTTTCTTTGCGTCTTTGTCTTCTTTCCAGCTCTACTTCATTTTTTGCTTCTAAATTACAACCATCAAAAACTAGAACAGGAGTGATATTATACTGTAAGAGTAAGTTGATAAACTTCATACAATACTTTACATAAAGATCTGTCTTTTCTCCTTTGGCTAATTTATCAGCACATGAAAAGCAACCCTTATGTATCCAGCAATAAGTGTCAATAGCAACTCTTTGACCAGAATACTCCTGGATATGGATTTCATCTATTGCTTCCTTAAGAAAATTAAGCAATCTTTTAATTCCCATATCAAAATTTTCTAATTTCACCTAGAAAATAAAACTAGTATAAATTAAGTCATTTTATAATCATAAATAGTGGGACAATATAAAAAATCCAGGTAAAATACACTTTCTAATCAAAAATTGAAAGTGCATATTAACATATGCAAGATATAAATTATCTCAATCAAAAATATTTATAAATACTTCATTAATAAGTTATATTATGCACAATTTTTAAACTTAGTGTCAATATTTTAGGTTTAGATGAAAAATATCATAAAAAATTATATTAAAAAATTATATTTTTTATTAGAAGCTTTACAGAAATCAAATTATCAAATAAGATAAAATTGAGCAATTAAATAGATAGTGGAGTTTTAATTTAAATATTTAATAAAATTAAAGTAAATTAGAAAAAAATTTGATAATAAACTGAAGATAAATTATAAAAACATCATAATAACAAATATAAAATTAATGAATATAAAACACAATATAAACTATAAGATTTTATTCTATTTACTAAATTAATGATGAATATTTTTCAAAGAAATATACAATAATCTAACATAATAATTTCTGATTCTATAAGAAAACTTCTTATATAAAAATTTTATTGCAAAATATTATAAACGACAATAAAAATGTTACTAGTGTCAGATTACTTGTGAATAAATGTGACAATAAATCGTTGGTAGAAACGACAACTTCGACAGACATTTAAACCACATGTTTTAATTTCTATATTTCAATTTGGTGATTTCATAAATGTAGTATAGGAAGTTTTACAGACAAATTATGCAGTTCGCCCATTCTCATAAAATACCTTCGAATACAATTTGGAGGCTTTAAAATCATAAAATTGAAACATTGAGCTTATCTCAAATTCTCTTATCTAACCTTAAATTTCAACTTGCAAAAATTTTTATCCAAAAGGTTAAATATTTAACATTTTTATGTGTGATGTTTTGTTAAATACCTGCAAAAAGATTTATGAAACAAAAGCATTTTTCTATTTATGTTCAAAAGCAGTTTGGATACAGTTATACTATGAAATTTTTATTTCAAAATCTTAAATGTGTTTCTTCTTAGCAGGATAAGAACTTTGATTAGTAATATCAGAAAAGCTAGTTTGAACTCTGCCAGAGGTACAAAATTTCGGAATGAATTTAATTGGATAAATTTAGCAACCTGAATTAAAAATAATTTGGCTATTAAAATTAATCGAAGAAAAAATTACTTCTTTGACAAATTTTACACTCAGACGTGCTTAGAAGTCGTGCAGCTGTGCGCAATAAAACACTCTTCTTAATAGTACGCTCCTCATAGATAGATTCAAAAAAGGATTCCACAATTGACTTTTATATTTAGCAATTAAATTCTATTAGAAACTATAATTAAATTAAAGTTTGTATTTTAAATTGAGCGAAAAATATAAAAAGATTTTGAAATTTTTACTAATCAAAATGCTAGAACACAAACTAATTAGTTGAAATTTACTTTTTTCAAATCTTATTTACTAGTTTGTTGATAATTTGTTATTATAAATTCTTTTGCGTATTTTCAAGAAAATTGAAACATTAGAAAATGCATCAATTGAAAACCAGCAGTTTTCATAAACTGTTTTTTCTTTATAATAAATACTTTACTAATATTTTTTAAACCTAATTGTATTACAGAAATGCAAGAGGTATTAATTAATCAGCTTCAGATGAATAAAATCTCTTTCACTTTTCGCAGCACAACTTTTCTGATGATGAAATATTTTGTCTTGAAAAACAAAATATATGACAAAATAAATGCAAGCTTAAAACTTGATGCTTCTAAGAATTATTTTTATCATTGATTTTTATAGTTTTCATTTTATTTCTAAATTTATTTCAAAATTGTTAACTTACTGTATAATCTTAAACATGAATTAATGTCACAATATATGTGCTTTAAATAATCTACAATTGTAGTAATCTGATCTTACGTTGTTTTATAAAAGTTAATTTTATCTCTTATAATTTCATCATATTTCTTAGAAAAAGAATTTTGGTTTAACATCTTTAAGTTTCCATAATTTTTTTGAATTTAAGATAAATTTCAAAACATATTTATGTTACTTCCATTTTTACTATGTCATTGTAGATTACTTACAATTAACATGCAGTATCTAATAGTATAAGTTCAAGTATACTTTATTTATCTGGTAATTATTCATTTTATTTAATTTCAACATTTTTGTGAATAGCATTGAAACATTCACTTTGAATTTTTTAAATCATTTATTTTCAAATTTATTTATTATATATCTTCAATTTATCATAAACAGTCCATATAATTCAACATAAATATATTAAATAACTGCATAATGGATTAAATAAATCAGTGACTAGATAGTTTGTAGATATTTGCGAAAATGAATTCTCAGTAATTTGTTTTCATTTAAATCTAATTACCTTTTTGCATTATATTTTTGGTTTTATCATGTTTCAATGTTTTTATTTTCTACACAATTAAAAATTATTTTTGTTTAAAGGTAACCAGTTTTTTACTTCTAGATTTATTATTCTATTTAAATTTGTTAATATCAATATTCAAAAATAAACTTAAAGTAGCATGATAGTATAAGTAAATTTATGACTCAAATTTTATTTATTCTTCCATTTGTAAATAGAAAATAAATATTAAAAATATTATAGATTAATATTCTTATAAGGAATTGTTTATAAGTATTTAACAATGTAGTTTTCAAAGTCTATTTAGTTGTTTCTGTTGCTTACTTTTATAATATTTAAAACATATTTGCTGCTATTATTTTTTGTATCTTACTTGAATAGCTAACTATACATTCTTGATTCATTTTCCTTCTATGGAGCATTTAGTTATATATTTACAATTTAAACTGTTTAAAAATTTGAAGCTTCTTCAGTTTAAGTATTTTGTTGCTGTTAAGGGTTGGTTAGAGGAAGAAAAACTTTGATATGTTAATTACTGATTTGGTTAAGTTATATTTTGATGAACCTTTCAAAACTAATATAGCTGTAGAAGCCATTGCTAAAGATGTTATTTCAGGAAAATATCGGATATTGGAAGTTATTGAGGCCCTAAAAGATAAGATTATCAGTACAGATACTAATGATAGGTCAAAAGTTTGTAAATTATTAGAAGAAATTTTAGGTGTTCTTCCTCATACAATCTTATCATCACTTGAAATATCATCATTATGTGAATTCTTTTGTGGAAAATTGAAAGATCATCATTCTCTACATCCTGCAGTTTTAAAGTGTTTGTTCATTTTATCAAGAAATAAAGGACTAAATGCTGATGATGGCAAAAATATTATTACAACATTATTTCGAGAGGTACTTGTTCAGTCATGTTTTCAATCTGTACGAGCTATTGTCTACCAGCTTCTTATCAACATGTGTGAAAGCTATTCTAAAGTTGTTATAAGTTTAGGTGATGACTTTATTTATAATCTTATTCAAGTGGTTGAAGGTGAGCAGGAACCCAGAAATCTTCTTCTAGTTTTTGAACTATGGTATCAAGTCCTCACTTGTGGAGTTTATTTTTATGGTTTCAGAGAAGAAATTTTTGAGGTAGTTTCTTGTTATTTTCCGATTGATTTCAACCCTCCTTCAGATGGACAGTTTAGTGTAACAAGTGAAGAATTAGTTTCTACTCTAAGGAATGTACTTTCTTCCACTAGTGCTTTTGCAGAGTATTGTATTCCTTTAATGTTAGAAAACATAAAAGCTGACAGCAATGATTCAAAAGTAGATGCTATACTTACTTTGAAGAAAAGTATATTAAAGTATAAAAAGAAAGACTTAGAGCCTTTTTTAAGTTCAATTTGGTACATATTAAAAAGGGAAATACAGCAGTCAATATCATCAGATGTTGAAGTTGAGAGTTTAAGTCTATTAACTGAGCTTATAAGGATTATTTCATCTTGGAAAAATACAATGACTAACTCAGTAGGTGTAACTTTAAAGGATTTTTTACAAGATATTTTTGATGATTGTTTACCGAGCATTAAGCAACAAAAAACTGATAAACAAGCTTGGATGTCATATCAAATCCTAATTGCTTGCCTAAAAGGTTCTTTTTCATCATGTGACATAATTATTGGTTCTATATTACCATTAGTTGTTAATGAATTAGAAGAAGGTTTGAAAGAAGTTGAACTAAATCCTGATTCTTTGATTTTTATGTTAGATAAAATACAAACACCCCTAAATATTATTGTTGATATTTTAACTTCTATTAAAAAAAAGAACTATAAAGTTGAATATATTTATAATTGGAATTCCATTTTGTCTTTACTTATTACTATAATGGATAGAAATATGAAACCTCAGCTTACATGTACAGCTGTTGTATGTATAGCTGCTTATATATCTGCTGGTTTGTGTTCTATTGATAAGTTAGAAAAAATTATAGAAAAAATTGTAGATGAAGTTATTGAGAAGGGTTGTAATGAAAAGCTATGTCATGAGTTGGCGTTAACATGTGGAATTATTGTTGAATGTTATCCTAATGCCATAAAAGGACTTCTTCTTCCTGCTATAAAAGTCAAATTGAATAAGAATGAAGAAAATATTGATCCGTCACTAAATCTTTTGTGCTCAATCTGCAATGACAAAAGTGTCTTAGAAGATGTAGTTTCAATGATTGTTGAAAAGATTCAATCTGAAAATAACTATTCAAGATGTGAAGATTTTCTTAAATGTCTACAGAAAATAACAAAAGAGTGTTCTGGTTGTAGTTCATTGGTGAAACTTTGTGTACTGCCACTAATAAAGATGTATATTGAGGAAACATTGCTTGAAACCCATAAAGATAAAAAACATCTTTCTGATCTGAAGCTTTTATCTTCAATAGTATATAATTGCTGCATAAAGTTAAAGAGAGGTGAAGATGCCACATCATTTACTGATTTGATCTTGGATATTTTTTTAAATGGTAACATCTCAGCAATTGATATCAAATCCGAAGATAAGTTAGACTTCAAACCTTTTGATGGTAAAAATTCTCCCATATCACAAGTTCAATCAGTTCATTTGATAACTTCTGTGATTTGTTCACTTAGTCCACAAATTGAAATTTCTCATATTGAAACTTTGAAAGAAAAACTTTTGAAATTACTTTTTGAGAGTTTGGACCAGCCAACTTATGTCACTTGTAGTAAAGCCATTTCATCTTTGGTAAACAAAAGCTCAAATATAACAAAAAATGAAGAATATATATCTCAAGTTAGTTACTATATGAAAAATAGCTAAATAAATATTTTACAATTTAGTAAGATGCAATAATAATAAGTTTATTTACAGATTGAAAGTGAGCTAAATGCTTCATCTAATACAACTTGTAAAGACTTCAAACTTCGTCAACTCACATTAACCACATGGATCACTAAAGCTTTGGCAATGAGAAACCATAAAAAAACTGGGGTATTTATTGACCGTTTAATAAAGTTGTTTTCTGACAAAGATGTTGGAGAAATTGCTGCTGCTTGCTTTGATATTATCATGCATGAAAGCGAGGAAGTAAGATTTGAAATTAATATTTTTAATTTTCTAAAATTTATCTTGTCATTGTATAGTTGCTACTAAATAATAAATACTCAAATTATTCAACAATAAAATTCTTTTATAGTTTGTTAGATTTGTGTGTGAAACACTTAAATTATAATCGATTAGTTAAATGTAAGCTTTCTTTCTTGGAGATTGTTTTTCAAATTTCAATATTTCCAGTAAAATGAGACTAAGTCTAAAAGTCAGTTTCGGTATTTAGCTTTAATTCTAAAACTTTTTTGTTGTAACAACAACTATGTAACTTTCTTCTTATTTGTTTAAACTTTTTATCTATGATTGATTGTTTTCAGGTGTTTAGATATCAAATAAACATTTTAGTATTATACTCAGGTTCTTTCTTCATCAAGTCATGCTGTCAAGAAGTTGATGTACAAACAACGATTTTTTTCCATTTTTATGCCAAAACTTCATCAATTTTTTGATTCTAATAATTTTGAAGATGATAAAGTCACTTGTGACACGTTTAGATCAAAAACTAAAGCAAATTGTCTTTCTGCCCTGTCTCATGTACTTACTTATATGCCCCAACAAGCTTTAATTATGCAAATGAAGCAGCTACTTCCTCTTCTAGTTCATTCACTCAAATCTCATGAAACAGTGTTCCTCAAATCTGTTTTAACATCATTGTTTTCACTGATGAAGGTAGAATCTACTCAATCTTCTCCAAACTCTTTAAAAATCATTTTAATTCGATTACAGTCTGCTCCTGATGTTATGAAGTCTCATGTAGACACTTTGATGAAGGATTTTCTGCGACTAACGACTTATGCTGAAAGTTTGGAAGTTAGGAGAGAGGTGGGTTGATTCAAATCACTTGTTGAGTGTTAGCTAGTCTATCTGTTTTGACAGAGTATCCGTTGTGTTGGGATTTCCAGCATCTTTCCTCCTCATATTATTCTTCCATTAAAAATAGAAGTCTTGAAAAAGTTATCTGAACCTCTTAACGACCCCAAAAGAGCAGTACGATCCGAGGCAGCCAAGGCTAGGTCTCAATGGTTTTTATTGGGATCTTAATTGATACTTCACTGCTTAGAAAATGATTGATTCCAGAAAAGTGCTCGTTTCATATAAGATTTAATTTTTGACAAATTAATATCAACAGATTTTCATTCAAATTGTATCAATGTATTTCGAGTTATAAATTTTGATTATCATCTATTTACAATTGATAACAAAATGCTCATTTTTATGATTGCTAATAAATATGTCAGTTTGAAGATGAATCATTCGATTTATTTTTATAAAATTATTTCCGCTGAAATCAGTTTATTTTTAAGATAGAAATAATAAACTATTGATAATAAATATTTGTGTTTTTATCAAACTAACAAGATAGATTACAGAAAAGAAATAACAGATAAAGAAGAAATCATCTTTAAAATGTCGATTTTTATTGATGTATACAAATCTTGAATAATTGATATGTTTGAAAATATTTCAGTTTAAAATCAAATAAAAAATTCACCGAAAAAAATGAGTTTTTAATCTTCTGGCTTCAAATTCTCACTTTATCTACATCACCAAGATACAGTTATGACGTCACTATCAATGTTATTTTGATTTGTTAAAATTGCAAAATGTAGGAATAGTTAAGATGGTTGGTGATGAGTTGTCAGCAAACTTTACCGGAAGATTACGTTTCAATCCCACTGACTTCATCTCACATTCTATTGAAGGACTTCTCACTACAATATTTACAGTCGTTGATGTTTGGCTACTTTTTCTCATATTCTTCTTTCTAGCATTTGTTAAAGATCGCAGAGTCAATGCTGAAGTATGCAAATGACTTTTTCTAGTTAAAAAATTAATCAAAAAAATAATTAAGATTTTTTTAATTATCTTTTTAAACATTTAAATGAATTATTGATTGATAATTAAATAAATCTAATATCTCAAAAAACATCAAAATATTGTTTTGAACTCAACCTGAAATTTTAATAATTGCTTTTTATGAAGCGAATACCGATGTTTCTGCCGGTCAGACCTCCAGTTGGGTTTCGTATGTATGCCTTGCTGTTGGAAACTGGTCAAAGTCCGGCAGGTGGAACAACCTCCAATATAGTTGTGAGAATTTGTGGAAGATTAACTAAGACCTCATCTTTTACTTTGACATGTTCAACCGAACACTGTCGTAAAAGTAAACGTAATTTGTTTGATAGTAAAAATAAAGACCTTTTTTTGGTCTCTGTACCACATTACCTGGGAGACATCGAAGCTTTTGAAGTATATACTGACAGAGGTGGTAGTTGTCCACCGTGGTGAGTTATTACTTTAAAGTGCTAGATAATACTTAAAAAAGATTTCAAAACCTTGAATTAATTTTTAAAATATATAATTTTTTTAAAATTTATGAAAAATAAATTTAAAGAATATTGCTTTTTAATACAAATAACTTGATACTTTGCTTGTTCTTAGAAAAAACTCGACTTCTTACATTACCAGTTTATTTTATGATAAATAAATTAAAATTTATACTTTTAACTTCTAACTTCTATAAAACTTTTATAGGTTTTTAAAAAGTATCAGGTGCATGTGTTTAGGAAATAAAAAGTGCTGGAAAAGTGATATAGGTGCTTGGCTTCGTGGTGATAAAAAACCTTATCATCTATCAGCTACAATGATTGGTGCTCTTAGTACCAAAGACTATATGTGGAAAGTGTTTAAGCAAAATCATAACTGGTTTTTTATCTGGAGCAGGTTATTAAAATTCTTTCAAAAATAACTAAAGTTTAAAAACCATCATTTACTTATTGAAAAACATTATATAATTTTTTTAGATAATATAATGTATATTTACTAGTTTCACAAAAATGTTTTTTGTAATTTTTATTTGGTTATCTGAAAGTTGAGTTTAAAACATTTTAACCAAAGTTTTGTCGAGTATTTTCTTCATATAAACTTTTTAATTTATTTTTATTCATCGTTATTTCATTTACAACATACAATATGTGATTTGTTTAACAGAAGTCTGGGTTCAAACTTCAAATGTAAACAAAGATGGTGTATATTTTGGACCAGTATAAGCCTTGGAATGGTCTTTTGCCATTTTTTACTGTATGATATTGATCTGGTATTAAACGTTGCGTTAAAAAAGCTAATTGCACCAAGTTTTACTGGGAACGAAATGATGCTAGCTGCCTTTACATCCGCAGCGGTGGGGGTTGGAGTTGGTTTGGTATTACGGATGACAGTAAAACTGACAGGAAGTGTTTTTGGGTTTGAACGTGTTGATGATAAAGATGATTTCAGCCATTTATTGAACTGTAAAAAGTTGGTTTATTGCAAAGGGGCGGTTGTAAAATTACCATGTAAACAAAAAGCTGATATATGTACAGCACCTCCTCTTGATCTGACTCCAACACAGATGAGAGCGATTAAGCATATAGTTGGATGTGAAAATCCCTACTGTGATTTACGGAGCCAATTTCTTGAAAGTGGAAAAACCTCTTTTGAATGTAGTGCTAAACATCCAGAAAAGTTAAAGGCCATATTTGAAAAATTGAAAAATGTAGAATCGAAGTCTGTTGAATTTGTTGAACCTGAAGAAAATTTTAAAATTTCACAAGTATTTAGCACTGAAACTACAAAAGCTAATGACACATATATAAGCAATGATACAAAGACTTCAGGCATAGATAAAAAGAATAATGAAACTATAAATGATATTAGCCCTCTTGAAACAGATTTAACTTCAAAAACTTCTGAATTAAATGTAACTGAAGCAGAATATAAATCGTTTTTAGATAAACTGACTTCCATGATCAATACTAGTAGTACTGACAACGACGATTTTGTTCCTAATGCCAAAACTACAAATGAAAGTGGTTCTTGTGGTTCACCAACTTCAGCAACTACTTCAATACCTGCAACTTCAAAAGGATTGTCCACTAGCTGTCGGGCGTCAACAAGCTTGAAGTTATCGAAAGAAGATTTAGTCAAGATCAATAAATCTTTAGAACATTTATCTGATCAGTCTCACAGCACGAAAAAAGTGTCTGTAATGTTTGAAGCAAATCGAGAGAGAGTTTGTAAAGATGCAGAGCCTCATATTCAAGTCTTATGGCAATCATCAGATACATTTAGTGATAAGAAACTACAAAAGCTCGGTTCAAGAGTAGAGCATTTACTGATGGACGATCAAGCATATACAGGATCTACATATAAAATCCCAACCAACAAATCCTTCTCGTCGGTACCCAACTGCTCAGCTAGAGCAATCAGCGCAAGTGAAAATGAAGAAGAGGATATCATAGATAATAGAAACAAAGAAAAATATTTTCCTGAAAGTTCTGCTGGAAAAAAACTTTTCTATTCAAGTAAAAAAGAATGTCACAAAAATTGTAAACAAAATTATATCTTAAAAGCACCAGGAGCAATGAAGAAAACAACGCGAGGAACACCGGTTCAGAATCGCTATTATGACTCAATGTCTGATAATGAATCCGATGTAGAGATTGCAACAAGATCTGCAAGGACTCTATCTGAGATAAAACTCAGTCAAAGATGTGACAAAATTTATAAATCAGCGCCTTTATGGTGTGATAAATGGAGAATTTGGGTTCAAAACCCCAACGATGCCAAATATCATTTGGAAAGAGTTAATGAACGGTATCACATCACAAATGATCTGAGCGAGACAAATATAGTCGGATCATACGAAGAAAGATTTTCTGAACTGATAAAAAAATATGCAGAACACGAAAAATCAGCGCGACTTGGTTATGTGAAATACCCTTCTTCAATCATCCCAAATATATTTTCTTATACAAGTGCTCTATTAGGAAGTGGTGCTTTAGGATTTTGTGCCTTTCAAAGAAGTTTTCTTCCTAATACAGACGCATTAACCTTCTTCTACGCTACTTGTCTAATTATATTTTTTCATTGCTTCGTTTTTAGCACGCTCGATGCTTTGTTTTGGACTTTCTTATCGAGTTGTATCAGACGTCATCGAATGCTAAGGCGTCGAAAACAAAACGCAAAAAAAATCCGAAAGTTTGAAAAGATGGTTGAACCTCCTTGCCAAGAAAATTGTTATTGTCATTTGGGTAAAGATTGGAAGCAGGAACATAAAGGAGAACCTTTCAGTCAAACCTGCAAACATCTAGAAAATCGTTGTAATCCTGTAAAGAAGTGCTGAAAGCTCCTAAAAAATTGTTGAAGAGCTAAGGTTTTTGTTAAAGTTGTATTTTTGTTGAAAAAGTTTGAGTCAAAGAAATAAAATAAAAGAATAAAAAACACTTTTTCTGTTGTTTTTTTTTCAGTTGTTTATTGTAATCCTTGTTAGAAATGTCAGTAAGAAGTTTATGAACAAAGTGAAATTTATTCAATCAAGTTTTTGGAAAAAATAATATAGTCAAAAAGTTTCTATATTATAAATCTTACAAATCTGAAAGTAGAAAATAAAAAATTTGAAAATAAATAGTTTGTTTGCATGATTTGCAGCTTTAAATAGATAACGAAAATTGTTACTAATTTAAAAGTTCTCATTCGAAATTAACCCGCTCAACAACTTTAATGTCACCCAGTGGAGTAACAGCTTTTTCAATGTGGTATATTTGGGTTTGGAAACAGTAAAATATTTTGCCGCTTGCGTGAATGTATGGTGCCCTACTACTTTATATATTTTAATATATATTTTAAAAATAAGAATTAGATCGTATTTAATCCTTCCAAGTTTCAAAGTATTTGAATTTAAGAAGCCAAGACGTTGTTTATAACTATTGTATTTAATATCAAGTTTCCTGCATACCAATCTCGTAAATGTGGCCTGAACAGATTTGATTTTTTTATATCATAATCTTGGTAAAGCATCCATGCACTGACATTGTATTCAAGAATTGGACTTACGTACAATTTGAAGAAATTAATAAAGAAGTATGTAACCTTAAAATTAAAGATATACCAACAATATAAAAGGTAGCCAAGGATGGTTGATTTTGTATAGATTTTGGAAACATAATTGTGCCATTTAAGTTCAGATGATAGGGTAATGTCAAGGTCTAATTGAAAAGAAGAAAATATTAATCTATTTAGGTGTGATGTAAATTCACATGGCAATATTTATCAAACTGTTAAGTTTATCAAATTGAAAATTTTAGTCACTTAAAAAATTAAATAATTTATTTTAGAAAAAATTAAAAATATAACTCAATATAATTGAATAAATAGTTTGTCACAAACATATATTTGATTATTAATTCACTGCAATTTAAAAAAAAGATTTTCGATAAGCTTCAAATGTCATCAAAATTGTAATCCAAGGTCATGTTCGCGTAGATAAACACTAGACTTGTAAATAAAGGCTGACCTTTATTTTGGTTAATTTTCTAAAACTAAACATTTTAAAAATAAGCGATAGTATAGGATTTTTTTTAATGATTTATTATTAATGTAATTATTAGTTTTTATTCTAAATTATCACACAAAGTATGTAATACATATGGTGATGTTTTAAAATAAATATTTTTTATTTGTATAGACTAAAATAAAATGATAATTTCTTTTGGTTCAATTATATTGCTTTTTATGTTTTTATGGTACTTTAATTATGATACAAGGGAGGTACTAAACAATAATTATGTAGTAAAAAATAGTAAAAGCTCATAGTAAAAGGTTGTTGCATTAAAACCAAGTATTGAAGGAAACTGATTGTCAGTTTCAACTTAAATTTGGGGTTTGTACTTATCTCTTTTGCTTATAATATATTTCTTTTATAAGACTGTATTTTTCAAAATTAAATTAGTTGAAGTTACAACATTAAACATAGTTAAGGCCTACTCAACTTACATAGTTGAAGCTAATGTTGTTCTAAGTAAATGCAGATTGTGACGTCATTAAGGGTTTAAGTTGTTATTTTTTAAATATTGTAACTTTTTACTGGTTCTTCTATATTCTAATTATTTATTGGTATATAATCAATGATGATGACATTAAAAGGCTACAACCTGGATTAAAACGCCTTTTTACACAATTTAAAACAACTCTTCTAGGAAATAAAAACTTATTGGAAGCATTTAAAACTACCGACTTTGGTTTTTCGAATTTTATTCACGCCAGTATTTACATGCTTTCACGAAATCACTTCCGAATACTTCACATACAAGAAGCAGTTACTTTCTACAACATTTATTCAGAAGCCATCTCCAGAAAGATTTTTTTGGGTTCTCTTCAAATGGCTACTGGACTTTCCGCAGTTTTTCTTGGCTTTGAGTTTCAGGGACAAACCGAACTTCATTAAATGTTTGAATACATTTTTATCATTTTAATTACTTTCTAAAATACTATATATCTTTATCAAATCTTCATTTTTACTCAAAATCTTACTTTCTTCTTTTTTTAAATATTATTACCACCAGAGCTTGATTCAATAGCTTCATCTCTTCTCACATATCTTGATATGCCACAACTTTTTTCAATTTCCTCAATTACCCTCAGTTGAGACTTGTTTAGCTTAAGAGTAAAACTCGTAAAGTTGTTGTTTCTTTACGACTCTTCAACGTAATCCACGAACACAAACTGCTGGTTTCTTTCTTATCTTATTTATTTCGTAGATTTCTAATTTCTTTATTCCTTATTTTTTTGTTCTTTAAAGATAAAATCTTAAATTAGCTTTACTCTAAATAAAACTTTACTTTATTTTACTTTTAATAAATACTTTAAATACTAAATTAAATGCGGTGTTTTTTAGATTCACATTTCGTTAAAATGACTAGAAACTAGTTTTTATGTGTAATATACAGTAAAATATAAATATGATTTCAACTGACTACTAAATACTACTATATACTTAATAATAAATAATAATACAAAATTTGCTGAAAAATACTGCTAGAAAAAGCAATTGTGTTTGCAAATTGTCTAGCCTTCTGTAAACTCATTTAAATAATCTTGAATATGAATAAACTTGTTATTTGTACCTTTTTAAATTGTTTCTTCTTTCTTAAAAAATATTTTTTTGAGTTACTTTGTGTAGAGTCAACTATGAAGTTGAGTTCTTCGCCAAAGGTTTCGTTTTTTTAATTTTCGCCATTTTAATAAACTGTCGGAAAATATATTTGTAACAAAATATCTTTGATGTAAAGCCATATTAGAGTGTAGATTTTTAGCTTTGATTGAAAGATGGTAAAACAATTTGGCTTTTTACAAAATTGCCACTTGTAACTTTATGTTAAAGAGGTTAAAATAGTTTTATAATTTACAAAAACTTGATTGCTTAGTGCAGTCTTTTTTAGTGAATTTAAAAAAATTTAGGTTTTTACTTAATTTCTGTTTCTGTAAAGACTTTTTTTTCATTTAATTTATATGAATCACTAAAAATAGGGAAACGAATTAAAAAAATTTACTGAAATTTTATAAGTTTGAATGAAATGAAGTTTGAATGAAATGAAGTCTGAATGATTTAAAATTAAATAAATTATACAGATCTTATAATAACAACAAAAAGAATGTTAGAAAGCAGATAGTGAAAATGTGTGAAGTACCACAGTTTAATATAATTAATGAAGAACAATTTGAATCTGGGATGGAGCACCATCTAATATCTGATGTCCAGCATGGCTTTGTGAAACGGAGATCTTTCCTGATTCAATATCTCACTTTTCTCAATGAGCTTACAGCCTATTATGAAAGTAATAATTCTTGTGACATCATATACCTCGATTTTGCTAAAGCGTTTGATTCTGTCCAACACAACAAGCTCATTATTGTATTGCAAAATTTAAAAATCAACATCTTAAAATGGATTGAAGATAGAATCCAAAATATCAGGTAGAATCCAACATACTAGTGTTGAAAGATCTTTATCTACTTCTAGTCAAGTCACCAGTGCTGTTCTTCAGGGTTCCGTTCTGGATCCCCTTCTTTTTTTAATTTTCATTGAAGACCTCATTAGAGGAGCTGCATTAATCTACAGTATGAAACGATAAAAAATCTGTAAATAAACTTTGATTATTTTAATTTGCAAGGAGGTAATGATTTTAAAATCATTTTAAAAAATTAGTATTGAGCTTATCAAATTTGACAGAATAATTTTATATTGCTTTACTAATTTTCAGATTAAAAAAGCTTTTTTGATCTATCAGTAACTTAAAATATCTCACATGGTACTACATACTAATGAAAAAATTGTCTCTTTGTATTATCAGCTCTTATGATATTTTATTAATAGCCAATTAATAAAAAACTTTAACAAAAACCTTCTTTATTTGTGTATTACAAATTGTAGGACTTTCAAGGAGGCACGAATCCATGAGTACTAAAAATTAGCAGAAAATATATTAGTGGCAACTCTGGATGAAGTCAAACAAGACAATAGTAAAATATTTTCTAAAATGTTATACACATGTAAGCTTTAGAACTGACTAATAACATTTTTTTTTTTTAAATATTTTGATTTTCATATAAATATTCATAAGCAAACAGAAAAAATGTTAGGAGTCTAGTTGATCGTTAAGTTTAGTGCTAAGCAGCTAAAATTTTAAACTGCTGAAAAAGAATATTGATATATAATTAAATGTTTTTGTATGCTTAGAAAAAAGAACGCCATAGGCAATAAATTTGTTTATAATGTCTAATATATTTTTTACTTGAGATATAAACTTATTATCTGAATAGGATTTTTTTGAGATTAAAATTCGGTTAAAAGATTATCATTTAACTTATTTTCACTACATTTATATTTAAAGCTCTTATACGTAAGTTATTTTCGAACAAAAACTATTTTAGTGACACGTCAGTAGTAGTTCATGCGTGTACTTTTTGCTCGAACGCAGTTTCGGGTTTTTCAGTAAATATCCTTTTTTGTTTCCAATGAAAGTTTTGTTCCAGCAGTTGGGATATAGGCCTCAAATTGCTTGTTCCATTATTTTGTAGAATATACATTACAAATTGTAATAACTTTGTGTTTTAATGTTTAATAGTTTAAGTCAAGTATTCTTATTCTGTATAGTATTTATAAAAGATTTTTAAATATGTAATTTTTGTAGTTATGAATTATAACTAAATTTGGGTTTAACGTTTAATTAAACTTTTTCAATTTTTGATTTAAGTATTATATTGAAGGGTTTTTTTACTGCATTTTCTTGATATTATTATTTGAAGTATTATATTTGCATGAATAAATAATAAGATTTTTTTGTGGTTGTTTAAAGTTAAAAAAGCAAATAAAACTAATCCATATGTTATTAAAGCCACTTAATTATATTAATATTTTAATATTTTTAAATATTAGACCAAATATACATGATATAAGGTATTATTAAACTGTTTATACTGAAACTCCTAAAATATAATGCAGCTCACAATTTTAGCCTTAAATTTGGATTTAATTTTAAGCTTTTATCTTCTATTGATTAAACTTAATGTATTTAATTTTTATTAAGTAACTTATATTTTAATTTTTCCATAAAGTTCTTTTTATAAATTTATATTAAAGGTTATCTACTTTTTTTAGATTAAGTTTTTACTTAATGCAACTTTTTTATATTTTATTTTTATTTTAAAAATATTCTTTTTATCTATTTAAGTTAGTTTAATTACACTTTAGTATCAGATATCCATAATTCTGATGTCTACTTTAAAATTAAAATAAATTTATATTTGGAGTCTTTATTTGCTTTCCATTCTTGTATAAGAAAACAGAAAATAAGTAAATATAGAAAATTCACTGAAGAAAAATCTTTATATTTAAAATGAAATGTATGTTTAACTTGGTGTTTTATTATTTTTTGTTTATTAATAACAATTTTAATATATTCCATGTTTGCAATTTTTTTATACTTGTTACTGAGTTTATAAGTTAGATTATTTATTCATCTAGTAAATTAATTATAATATAAACATAATTGTTAAATAAAAAACCTTTTTTAATTTTTTAAATGTAATGTATTCAGCAAATAATTGTTTTAATTAAGCTATATTTTGTATATTTCAAAACAAACTGTTATTTTTTTAATAGATTTTTTTCATAAATTTTTTAAGCATTATTAATTGTCTTAATAATTTATGACTTATTATTTAATTATTTTTAATTTAATACTTTTTAATTATATATTGATATATAAATATAATATTTGTTAAATGTATAACTTTAATTTTTTAGTTTATTATTTACATACAAAATGGGTGTTGAAGATTCTAGTTATGATATAAAAAGCTTGACAACTCTAGAAGAAATTGAAAAAGCTTTTAAGCAAGTCAGAGAAGATGAAATAAACCAATATAAAAGATTAGATGATATACTTGGAGAGCAACCAATGCTAGATGAGAAAATGAAAGAATTAACAAAAGTTTTCCCTTCATTAGATGTTGTTGATTCAGATATTAAACAACTTTGCTTTACTATCAAAGGGACTTCTTCTCTAGCTGAAAATATTAGTTCAAAAGTAAAACTTCTTGATTTAGCCAAGTCTCAAGTCTTTAAAGCAATTCAAAGAGTTGATGATATCTTAGATCTGAAAACTTGCACAGATGGTGTAAAGGAAGCAATGGATAAAAAAGATTATGAAAAAGCAGCAGCAAATATTCATCGATATCTGTGTCTAGATGAAAATGTGATTAAACAAAGTGTGAATATTGGATCTGAGAGCACAAGCATTAATGCTTCTCTAGAAGTACTAAAGAATGCTAGAAAAGAAATGTCTCAAGTTGTTTCAGAACAATTTGATATTGCTGTACAGAATAGTAATGAAGCTGATGTCGAAAAGTTTTTCAAAATTTTCCCTTGGTTGAAAATGGAAGATGAAGGTTTGGCTAAGTTCTCTACTTACCTTTCTCAGGAAATAGCTAAAAGTACAAATGCTAATTTAAAACAAGCTCTGCAAACAAATGTTTCCCATTCTCGTTATAACTTTGTTTTTGCTGATATTTTAACTCTACTGTTTGATGGAATTGCCAGAACCATTGAGAAGCAACAACCACTTGTAGAAACTTATTATGGACCAGGAAAACTGTTTGCCTTAATGAAAAATATTCAAAAAGAATGTGATAAGCAAGCTAATTTGATATTACAAAAGTTTCTTGAAGTAAGAAATTTTGTAGAAACTGAACGTTTGGTTCAACACTCAATGTTTGTAAACAATAAAAAAATGGAAGAAGATAAAAAGTTAGATCCTAGAAAGCTAGAAATCTTATTAAATGAAATCACAATCATTAGTTCACATGCTGAATTATACTTGAGATTTATAAAACGTCGTATAAAAGCAGATATCGAAATTGTTTATCCGAATCTTGAAGAAAGACAGGAATCTTGGAATAAGTTTCAAAACTGGATAAAGAATTGCGACCTTTCATTATTTATTCATAACGTTATAAGCAAATATATAATAATTGAAGAATATTATATGAGAGAGTCTATACATAAAGCTATTAAACTAGATTCATTTGAAGAAGGCAACTTTACATCTAGTGTTACTGATGATATATTCTTTATTTTAAGACAGTGTATTAAACGTTCTATATCTAGCTCTTCAATTGACTGTGTCTGTGCTATACTCAACCATGCTGTTAGTATATTGGAAACTGATTTCAAAACAATGATGAAAAAGCGAATTGAAGATGGGTATTTTTCAGGTGGTGTTCTGGATAATATCAGCTCAGCATATAATGTAATGCAGTCATCATTTCAACAGGGCAAGCTTCAAAGTGTCGACGAACAGACTAAAGAAATGCAACAACTATTTGTTAGAACAATGAACAATTGTGAAGTTGCTAGTGAACATGTGTTAGTGTTGAAGAATAGTTTGGACAAAGATATAAATAAAGTTTTTCATCAACACTTAGACCTACATAAGGCCAAGTTTGAAAGTTGCTTGGCAGACTTAGGAGCTTTATCTTACCAATTTAAAAACATTCTTGAATTAGCCTTAAGTGAATTACACAACAACGCACTAAAACCTGAATTTAAGCCTCTTGTTTCTAATTTCTTATCAGTAAGTCACAATATCACTGAAGATGATCATGATAATTATGAAGCAAATGATCCTTGGGTTGAAGAACTTATTTATAACTTAGAAAGTCTTTTGAACAGGTTTCAAAGCTCGTTGCTTCCTGGTATTTATGATCAGTTAGTTAGCTTTATGGTTAATGAAATTGTTATACAGTTAGAAAAAAGTGTCTTTAAAACTTCTTTTAATCGGCTTGGTGCTTTGTTTTTTGATAAAGAGTTGAGATCATTAGTTACTTATCTAACTGCTTCTACGTCTTGGTCTGTTCGCGACCGGTTTGCTCGGTTAAATCAAATATCCACAATCTTAAATTTAGATGCTGTTCAAGAAATAGATGATTATTGGGGCCAAAACTCTGGTGCCCTAACATGGAGGCTAACGCCTGCAGAAGTTCGGGTAGTACTTGCACTCAGGGTTGAATTTAAGAATGATGATATCAGAAAGTTGAAACTTTAGATACTTTTATTTTGTTGTTGTTTTGTCTTCACTGTGTCATCTTTATATTTACTGTATCTCAATTTTCTTTCATGTTATCAACATTTTATTATATATCATATTTTCTACTAAGTTCATCTAATACTTTAATAATGAATTGTTGATAAGTGTATCAAGTTTCTATTTAACTTCACAATTATTTGTATACGAATTTTCACACTGGAAATATTTTCTTTTTATATACTAGTTTATATTTTCCAGATATTTTGTAAAAGTATTGAATCAAAATGAATATTTTTCGATTGACTGGAGATCTTTCTCATTTATTGGCAATAATTCTACTATTGCTAAAGATCTGGAAGACTAGATCATGTGCTGGTATCTCTGGAAAGAGTCAAGTTCTCTTTGCTCTTGTGTTTGCCACTCGTTATCTTGACATCTTCACCAACTTCATATCAGTTTACAACACTGTAATGAAATGTATCTACCTTGGATGTGCTTTCTTCACCGTCTATCTCATCTACATGAAGTTTAAAGCTACTTATGATGGTAACCATGATACTTTTAGAGCTGAGTTTTTGGTGGTACCTGTTGGAGGTCTTGCTTTCCTAGTCAATCACGATTTCACTCCCTTAGAAATTCTTTGGACTTTCAGCATCTACTTGGAAAGTGTTGCTATCTTGCCTCAACTATTCATGATCAGCAAGACTGGTGAAGCAGAAACCATCACAACCCATTACCTATTTGCTTTGGGTCTTTATCGTGGATTGTACCTCATTAATTGGGTTTGGAGATATTATTTTGAAGGATTCTTTGATCTTATTGCAATTGTTGCTGGATGCGTCCAGACTATTCTCTATTGTGATTTCTTCTACCTCTACATCACCAAAGTGTTGAAAGGAAAGAAACTCAGTCTTCCAGCTTAAATCAAACGCCAATGAGAGCTGATAAGGACGAAAAATCTCTGGTTATTTTTATAGAATGAGTTTTTTCAAGCACCTTACTTTAGATTCTGTGGGTTTATGTCAACCTGAGGAGTATTAATTTTTGGTTTACCCTTATTACACAATTATTATTCAAAAGATGTAAATGGTAAAATTGATGGTCCTTATATAAGATTTTTACTTGTCAGACTGTTTAATTCAACTTTTTAAATATATGAACTATATTCTATATTCATATTTTGTTTAAATTTTATCTTTTCATTCTATTTTGCTCTCTTTATTTTAGCTATTATAAATTAACCAAATAGAAGGTAAAATTCACTTTAAAAATTGTTAAATATTCACTAGTTGCATGTATTTACAACAAGCTAAAGTTATTTTTGACACTTTTACTGTACAGTATGTTATAATTACAATGAAAGGTGTTTTTTAAACTACTTTTTCATTAAACTTTGTGCTTATATCACTCTATATATCGAAACTGATTGTATTTAGTGAATAATTTTGATAGTAAACTTCTTATAACATCTGAACAGTCATATAGTTTCATCTAAAAATGTATTAGGTTTAAATTTATATTCTTAGTTAATTATTTATTGCTTTTAAAAACTTTAAATCTAAATATGGGGTTTTTATTCTTTTCTTGTTACATAATCTTATGATACTAGAGTATATTTTCACAAACAATAGCTTTTAATTGGTTAAAGGTGGTGGCTTTTAAATTGTTCTTGATTCATCTTGTCGTTTGATATATTGAGGGTAATTTGCAATTTATTTCGTGAAATAGTTGTCTTCTACCTTCTTAAAAATCTTTATTTTTTAATGTATAATACGCTATATGCTTTTAGGTTTAAATGTAACTTTGACTAACCTGAGCAAGTCTAAAATTCATTTATTTAATGCTAATATCACGTTCTCTTCCACAAATAGATCTTACTTCGATAAATTAAGATGGTTATTTCAGTGCAAGATGCTCTTAAGCAGATTGAAGATGAAAATAAAAGAGCAAAAAACTCTATCAAAGTTGAGAAAGATATTGACCCTGAAATAGATGCAGGGAACATGCTTTTGATTGACACCAACCCTTTAGATGAAGCTGGCTTAAAGTAAGTTTTATTTGAAAACATATTTGTTGTGTGAGATTGAATTGATAAAATTTCGAGTTCTTTGTTTATCAGATCGAATCAAGAGTTATGTTTGAAAAATCTTGCTAGAGACAACACACAATTACTAATCAACGAATTGTGGAAGGTTTGAAGTTACATGAGTTTTGATATTTTATTTAATTTGATTCTTTTTCAGTTACCAATTGAATGTAATGAC
This sequence comes from Pegea sp. RAD2-039, assembly GCA_034620365.1. Lineage (NCBI taxonomy): Eukaryota > Metazoa > Chordata > Thaliacea > Salpida > Salpidae > Pegea > Pegea sp. RAD2-039. Next base: position 315,907 of record JAQGEQ010000061.1, on the reverse strand, counting down.
GAAGTATATTTAGCAAAAGTAAGTTTTATCGATTTGAAAAAATCGAAATTGTAAACGATTATTTTGTGGAATTATGAAAACATCAGATTAATTATTTTCTACTTACAGTTACCAACCCCCTCAACTTGTCTGCCACGTGAAAAGCCGGTGAGTGTATTTCAACTTTTAGTGTTTTCCTGACAACAAGTTTATCAATCAAATATTTGCTTCAATATCTTTCCAACCAAAACTAATTCTTCTAACAAATTTCTTTACTAAAATATTGTTGATTGCAGATTCCAAAACCAAAGCCTTTAACCAAATGGCAGGAATTTGCCAAGCTTAAGGTACACATCTCTCATTATCTTGCCAACTTTACCAATTAATTTATTCAAATTCAGGGAATCAAAAACAAGAAACGAACCCGGATGTTATGGGACGAAAAGACGAAGGTACGAATGAGTTCGGGGATGTGGTAGTGGTTGATTGAGGTTTATGTTTGTCTTTCAGTCATACAGACCTCGGTGGGGTTACAAACGAGCTAATGATGACACGAAAGAATGGGTTATTGAAATACCAAAAAATGCTGGTTTGTTTCATACATCACTCAATTTGAAGTTTTTAATTTTTACTCTTCTTCATCTAGATCCTTTTGAAGATCAGTTTGAAAAACGGAACACCGCAAAGAAAGAGCGAGTAGCGAAAAACGAACTACATCGCTTACGAAATATCGCGCGACGCAGTGGAAAAAAGGTGCCAGGAGTCGGCGAAACCCTGATGCCAAATAAAGAGAAATCAATAAGTGAAGTATGTGCTTGTTGGTAGCTTCAATTGATGCCACGTTTCATCAAGCTTACAAGTGGCTTCATCATACAACCCACGCACACTGCTGTTTTACAACAACTTGATTATTCATGAATAATTTATCTCCTGAAAATTGTCTCTGTTTATTTAAAACGCTAAATCTATCTGTTGTTTGCTGAATGAATAACCTTTGAACCGAAACTATTTTGTTAATATTCTACTTTGGCGCTTTTTAAACATGTTCAAAATATTTGCTAATTTGGTCGACTGGTTAAGAAGGTTTTAGTTGAGTTGTTAATTATTCAACCATTACATATTCTCGATGCTTCATTTGCACTTATTTCTCTCTTTTGTATGATTGAAACTGCTTGTTGATTATTTGTTTAAATTTCAGCTTGGTGTCGCTTATCATCATGCCAAGGTATCTACTGCCTCTCTCGGACAGTTTGAAGATAAAATGGTAAGATCACCTCACCACTAACTTGCCATTTTCACCATTTTAAAATTTATCAAATTTCAGAAAGGCGAGAAAGCTGAACGAGGAAAGAAACGGAAGGTATTTTGTTTCTTCCTGTCTTTCACTTGTCACTAACTTTTTCTGATGTTGACAGTTTGATCCTTTAGTTCAGAAGAATGGAACAGAAAAAAGTAACCAATTGAAACTTTTAGAAGAGATGAAATCAAAGAAATCTCGTCTAAACGTTGTCAAGGTTTGTAAGCTGATGTTCTGCTTGAATAAATGATGAAAATGAACAACTTTGCAGGCAGTCAACCGTGAAATGGGTCGGCAGGAGGCTACTGGGTTAGTTTCAGTTTTCCGAGGACTTTTATTTCTCAATTTTTATGTTTTACAGCAAAGGAAGAAGAGGAAAAAAGGGAAAGTAAAATAGAAGTGAAGAAGATGACTTCAATTAGGAAATATTTTAGTCTGATAACTTTTTGTGTGGTGAAGACTACTTTTGCTTTTAGAAATTATCAACAAGAATTTTTTCATTTATTTATCCTCATTTTTGAATAAATTATGTTTGATACTTTGTGTTTGAAAATAGATAAATGAAAAATCTACAAATTCATGGAAAATTGTTTTTTATAAATCTTTAAAATTGTTCAACTAACTTCATAATTATTCATTTATTTTCAGATTTTTGAAGAAAAATAATTGAAAATAACTTGTTTTTAACAATTTATAATTTTGACACATAGATAGCTAGCTCTTGAAATAAAGTTTTTAATTTGAGGCATAAATGACATCTTTAAGTAGTTGATTAATGACAAATAACTTTCAACTTGTTTTCTACCAAATTTCATTCTATTTGAATTAAATTTTTATTATTTGGGAAATTTGTATCTCATTTGCGGGTTTTTTAGTCTTGACTAAAAAAAGGATTTTTGTAAATCAAAACTTCAGTTAGATTTATTGCTACCTACTCACTTTTTTCCTAATTTTTTACAAAACTTCTAAACTTGTTTGTTTTCCAACTAATTACCTTAAAAAGGTTCCTGATGCATAATTAACTTTAAAAACTTTATTATTTTATTTAAATTACAAAAAGTCTGAAATTTGTTATACAAATAACCATTAGCTGCTTGAACAGTCGTCAAAGAACTGCCGACTAACAATTGCTCAGTTCAGCTTTCTTGGAGTATTTTGCATATGTAATTGACATTTAAATTAATCTACCTCTAAATTGGATGATTTTCATTAAACAATAGCATTTTTACATTTAATATCATATTCTAATTTCTTAGATTTCTTCAAAAATTGTACATTTACTAGATAATCAAATAACTAAGCATCTGGCTAAATAGTAATAAGTAAATATACGCATATACTATAGCTTAAAAAAACGTTTTATAAGCTTATGTTAGTATTTTGAAATTACTGAAGTATGGTAGGTGCTATTTTTTTGTATTAATTTAGATATGTTGTTTTTTTAAATTTGAAATTAAAATTCAATCTACCTCAAATCCGTAAAAACGAATTCAAATCACACTTCTTGGAAAGTATTTTACAAAAATAATGCTTTTTGATAGGAACTTTATAAAGCAAATAAAAAATATCAATCATAGTTTTGTGATTAATCTACATTTTCCTTGCTTTAAATAATTCTTAATTGATGCTTAGTGTCCTTAAAATAAGAATCACTCATTAATTATCTTTCTCAAAAATGCAATAAAAAAATGATTTATTTCACTATATCTTTGCATTTCGGTGATTTAATGTTTTAATTTACTATATATTAGATTGTTTTTTTTTTAACCAAATACTCAAACTTTATTAGCCACTTATGTCATCATCCAAATTGTTAAATTTCAAATTTCTTTTGTTTATTTATAATATTTACTTAATCAGCGTAAAATTTTTTACTGAACGTGCAAGATTTTTAAACACTAAAATAAAATATAAAATTAAACTGTAAGGAATTCAATCAATACAAAAGTTAAATTTTTACAACACTTTTATGTTTTAATTTAAACTCAGATATAAAATATTCCAAGAAATATGCAGCAAATAATATTACTTTATTATTTAACATTTTGTTTAATCACATTTACTTCCTTTCAACTTTCTATTCAAGGTGAGTCAAAACTTTAAGATTCTATAATTTTTCTATTTCTGCAATTTCTTTTATTAACATACCAAACTTATTTTGTTAGTGTTCCTAGTTATTCAAAGTTTGTATTAAGGTAACTTAAATTTTGCTCCAGAAAATCTTGAAGAATTAATAAAAAAAGTGAAAGATTACGAATTTATAGAACCAAAACAAATTAATAATTTTGAAAGAACTTCTATACAAAGAAATAAAAGTACAAATTTGAATAAAGTAAAAGTTTTATAGTCAATAATTTAAAAGCGAAATGTTGATCACTTACTATAATAGACGGATCATCATCCAGCAAAAATTAGTTTCTATTTTACTTACAACAAAACTGAATATACAATTGATCTAAGATTGAACAATTATCTTCTTGCAAATAACTTTTCTTATTCTGTCTTGTCTGATTACGGATTGAAGTCCTATAAGCTAAACAACAAGGTAATTAAGTTTGTCAAGAAATTCAGATGATGATATTACTTTATTTACTTAGGAGTTTACTCACTGTTACTACTATGGAAGCATTAGAGGAATTCGAAACTCACATGCTAGGATAAAAACTTGTTCAGGTTTTGAGTACGTATTTGTTTCTAGTTGAAATTATCAACAGTTTCTTTTTATGCAGAGTGCTTATAAAGTCTATTACTTATTTTAAAAGAATAGTTTTCCCTTTTATTTATGCTTAAATGATAATTAAATAAAGATGAAATTATTTTTGGCGGAGTGTCGACTAATATATCTTTTCTTTTTACTTTAAAATGTTCGATTATCTCTTTAAAAATACATTTACGGAGTCCTCAATCTTCTATCTTTAGTTATTAAATACCTTTTAAATGAGTCATACTTTTTATTTAAATTTCTTTTAACAAAATGTATAAAAAATTTAAACAACTTTTTCTTTCAACAAAAGTATTTTTCATGAAATTTTGTTAATTGTTTTCCTGCACTATGACTGCAATACATTAACAATATAAGCTTTCTTGTTGTAAAGCAAATTTTTCCAACATTTTAATATTCTTAAACAATATTATCTCATCTAAAATCTGAAGTGTATTTTTTATCTTCTTATGAAATTCTTCTACCTACGTTTAAAGTATAATGCTTGTTACTTGCTTATAAAGTCATATTTGTATTCCTATTTGAGATATATATTTTTTTAAGTAACTTTTTGTGGAAAACCTTAACAAGTAAAATATTATTAATTTTGTTTAGTTATTACCAAAACTTATTAGTTATTCTTTTATTACTTAGATTATCTTTGAGATATTTTATTTTTTACATCTGACCGCTGGAACAAATATCTTTTTTCCTTCTAGAGGCTACATTCAATTTCCAAATTATTATTTAATGATTCAAAAACTTGATGACGGTTCTTATGTTGCTTATCATGGAAATACAGAAACCAAAAAACGTTTTTGTGGCACACCAGATGAATATGCCTCAAAAAGTAACTGAAAGAACTTCCTGCTAATTTTCTTTAATATACAATTGCTCTTCAGTTGATAGTAAGATAAATAGAACAAGAAATATTAGAAGCAAAAGACGAGCTAAATCTGTTGATCAAGTCAGTGATGAAATCCTTTTCGTTGAGCTAATGATGATATCAGATGAAGCTGAGGTTTTCTGTCTAATTCATTCACTTCAAACAACATTTTCAGCTGACTTCTAAACAGACTAGTAAGTATGTTGGTCGAAGAGATGAACTGATTTCTAGAATTGTTGAAATTAACAACTTTATTGACGGAGAATACTACAAGTTAGGAATTCGTATAGTTTTGGTTCATCTTGAAATCTGGGAAAAAAACCCAATTCTAATCAATCAAATCCCAGAAAAGGTAAGACTATGTTAATTGTTGATACAAATTTTAAAGTTTGATTGTTTTATAACAGAGTGTATCAAATCTGGTTAAATACTTTAGCAAACAAACTCGTGAGCAACCAAAAAGCTCACCCTGGAGAAATGTAGATATTATACATGTTTTATACGGTGGTAAATTTGTTGATTCTACTCTTGGAATGGCAACTGTTAGGACTGTATGTAGTCCAAAAGCTGCTGGTATAACTCAGGTAGTATTTTACATCGTTTTAAATTTGAAACAAGCATCATAATTAAAATATATATTGTAGATGGTATTTATAGATAATAATATAAATAGTAAACATGTTTATTACTTTGATAAGATAATTTCAGTTTTGTAATATCTTCTTCTCAAGCACTTCAAAGATGTCCAGATGTAAAAACGCCAGATTTTCCTCCAAACTGTAATTTAGTTCGGTAATTTCTGTGTAATCATTTAATCAAAATTTCTCCTTCTGTAAAAGTAACCTAGGAAGTTTAGGGCATTTGAAATTCTAAAACTGCAAGTATTATAAGATGCTGTTAAAGAAAACTGATATTTTGGGTCAATTTAATACTCGTAAAACTGGTCATCAAACAACAGCTGGTCTACTTACTAAAAGTTTACCTACTGAATTAAAATCTGTCATAATCTTATGATATCTTTACTTGCTAACAGGATAGTCCCAAACCATTTGATGTAGCTGGTACAATCGCCCATGAACTGGGACACAACTTTGGAATGGAACATGACACAAATAGTTGTAAATGTGGAACTAGATCTTCTGACTATTGCATAATGTCGCCTATTTATAGGTTGGTTTCTTCCCTATCATCTACAAACTCAAGTTAATTTATGATATTTTGGTTTACTAGAAACGATGAACAGAGGTTTTGGTCGTCTTGTAGCCGTGAATACACCCGATCTACCCTTGCTCTCGGTATGGGACATTGTCTTACAAATATCCCTGATACGGGTCGAATAGTTGGTGGTCCGGCTTGTGGCAACTTTTTTGTAGAAGAAGAGGAAGAATGTGATTGTGGAGAACCAGACGAGTGCTTGAGGTCCTAAAAGTTCATCAAATCCTAATTACGAATAATTAGTTAAATTTTTTGTTGTTAATATTTATCATCAAATTTGATAAAATTTTCAAATTATTTTACAAATTGATTGAAAATGAATTTGTTGCCATCATCAATTTACACATTTGTTTGTAGCTCATGTTGTGATCCTTCAACTTGTAAGCTCAAGTCTCCAGCTGTTTGTGACGCTGAAGTATGTTGTGAAAATTGTCAGTTTGCTGCTAAAGGACAACAATGTCGCGCGTCTTCGAATCAATGTGATTTGCCGGAGTTTTGTACAGGTTCATCTCACTCCGTGAGTCATGTGATCTTTACAAAATCTTTGTTGAGTCTCCACTTTACTTGAAGATATATTTTTCTACTTTTAGTGTCCTGAAGATTTTTATATCAAAAACAGTTTACCGTGTCCTTCTGATCCTCTTCACCGTTGTCATGACGGCGTGTGTTTGACGCGCGACCTACAATGTCAAGCTGTCTGGGGAGATGGTAAAAATCTACAAAAAAAAAATTAAAATTTGAATCTAATATTTAGATGCTGTGTCTGGCCCGGATGTTTGCTACAATGCTATTAACGAAAGAAATGATTATAATGGAAATTGTGGAAGATCTGAAGATGGTGGTTTCAGAAGATGTAAACCGAAGTAAATATTCGTAGAGATTTGTTACTTCATAAATTGTTGAAATTAAATCAGAGATGTAAAATGTGGGAAGTTAATTTGTCAATACGGTTCCAATCGACCAATGATGCTTATGGAACGAACATATTTCAAGAACATCATCCAAGGAAAGTTCGAATGTAAAAGTCTTGCTTCGAAAGATGTGAGATCAGATGAATTTGATTATGGACTCGTATATGATGGTACTAGTTGTGGATCTGCAAGTGTAAGTGACTTTTCTGATCATTTATTTAAACATTTTCTCTTTATGTTAATTTAAAACAATTTTTTTATAAAAGGTTTGTTCTAATAACGAATGTATTGAGGCATCTTCTTCAAATTGTTCCTCAAAATGCAATGGTAAAGGAGTAAGTAGTCCGACCACTTGGTGGCGTTGTTTGATTTCTAACTGAATTTCAAAGGTTTGTAATAACAAGGATAATTGTCACTGTGACATTGGTTGGTCTCCTCCATTTTGTGAGAAGGCTGGTGAATTTGGTGGAAGTGAAGATAGTGGTCCTGCTACTGGTAATCAATTCGTCTTTTATAAAACTCAAAATTTCAATTTGTTGTATTTTTAGAAGATAAAACTGCAAGTTCCTGGCTTGTCACTTTGATAGTTGTGATTGGAGTAGTTTTTCTTTTGATTTGTGGATTATGCTTCATGTATGTCTCATTTGTCATCTTCATCTTACCAGGGAGTACACCCTCCTTAAATACCTACAAAATTTTCACAGTTGCCCGAGAAAGGGCACCGGGACCGATTTGCTTGTCATTGACAACAAGAAAAGACCAAGCTTCTAATATTGAGCAACCTTTAATTATTAAAGTTTTTATCAAAACTTCCAGAAATTTAAACTGGGGTCTTAAATCTTCATCTTATAGTCCTTTAAATTAAGATTAAGAAGCGATGAGATGGATTTGCGGTCAAGTTGATTGCTAGGAGGCTTTTTAGGTGTAGATGTTCGAATACGAATCACCTAGCAACAAACTTAATGGGTTAGAGTAGTTCAGCGCGCGCTTATCTCCACTATTATTAGAGCAAATGCGCATGTGTAAGGGTAGCATGAATGCCTCAGACATGTTTATGCTTCGAAGCAGTCTAACGCTTGACTTGTTTTCGCCTACGCTCTGACGAAAGCAGAACCTGGTAGAAAAAGGGGTGAAGAGGGCTTAGACGTAGAAAAATGCAATTTGCTTCTTCAAAATGTTGTAAGTTTATTTGACTCATTCATTGTTTTAAAATTAAGGTTCCAAGCACAAGTAGGCGGATACCCAAAACCATCAAGTGGAAATGAAATAGAAACTGAATTTAGAATTGAAGAAAGCTTTGAAAAAGTTTGGAATGCTTTTGTAGGAGATGTAGATAAAGATTATAATAAAAATCGACGATTTTGGCATCGTTAGAAATAAAGAAAAGTTTTTAACGAGAATTTGTTGCAAAGAAATCTTCTTTTTGTAAATTTATTCATTGTTTTATCTTTCACAATAAAAATTGATGAATAATTTGTGAGATTAGAAGGATAGTGAGTTTTTAGAAGCAGCTGATAAAAAATTGATTTAAAAAAAAACTATTTTTGTAATAAAAACTGTAGATATAAAAAATTAAAAGTAAGCCATCAAAAGTCCTTATGTTAGGAATAAACTGGTTTTAATAAGTCCCAAGGTTTAGATATATTTGCAAGTTGCTGTTCTACTAATCAGTTTGCAATATTCTTATCTGTAGTGCTAGGTGATGAGTAGTTAACTCGATTCATTGTATTTTGAGCTCGTGGATTCCGAAAGTACGACATCACTACAGAAATTCGTTGATTCCGGGTTCATGGGGCGTGTCACTGAACAGCGGATCTAAAGAGTTAGGATAGTTCAGCGTGCGCTTATCTCCACTATAATCAAAGCCAATGCGTGAGGGTACCATAAAAGCCAACATAGACTTTCAGTGCGGTCCAGAATTTCTGTACGGGTCGTTTTTGCAGATGCGCGATTGACAGGAGCACCTGGCAGCAAAAATATATATTTGTACTTACTTGTAGTTCATGAATCAAAAATGTTGATGACCACCTTAATATTAAAACCCTAATCAACTTGTTATTTAATTAAGCTGTTAATCAAAATAGATTACTTTCAAAATGCTAAGTTAGAGATTTTCTTTTATCTAAAGAAGTTGATACTAATATACATAATGCAAAATATTTTACAAATTCAAGCAAAAGTATCAAACTTATTTCAAAACAGCAATTCTTCTAAGTTCAATAATAAGTTTGTGTCATTTTTATTAAAATCTTTTTCAACACACATAGTTAATTTGCTGTTTAATATTTGATTAAAAGTTTTAGCAAATATTAGCTGTTGGCAAATATAAACTTTTTCCATATAAACTGAATTAATTAAAACTTTATTACCAAAAGCTGAACAAACTACTTAGAAATAGAAATTTGTTGTTTTGTATTCATTACCAAAATTTACTGAAAACTTTATTAAGTTTTGCTTCTTTTCTAAACTAATTTATTTAATTCAAAATCAAACTTTCGTTTTCTTGCTAACTAATATTCAAAACTTTCTAAACTTTAATTTCTTTACAAAACAAACTACTTTTATCTATTATATTTGGTTATATCTAGTAATTTCATGTTTAGAATAATCTTCTAAATTTAATTAATATTTATTTTTATTTTATTATTACATCTAAAATTTTCAATCTCATTAAAAAATGTATAAGGACCAGTTTCGAAAATGAGGGTTTCAAAAACAATGAAATAAAAAAGAAATAAAAAATTGTTAGAGTTTCTTCTTTTTCTTTGAAGCTGCTTTTTCTTCTCTATCCTTCATTTGTTTGCGGAGTAGAGAGCGCCATTCGGAGCGATCTGATCCGATATCTTCCCATTTGATAGTATTGATGTTAAGTACTTTCATATCGCACTTATCAGCATCTTTAAAGCGGAGGCAGGGACGGCTGATGTTACTCTAGATCCCTTTACAATAGATCTTTTTGGGATCCGTCCGTCATCCATCATAAACTTGACTTATATGACCTTAAATTCTGTGCTTTATCACCTCACTGTATATTGTTATCATGCCAGCAAGCTTTAAAACTTCTTTACTCTTGTTAACCTTCAACAAGCTCGCTGGCCTACAATAGTGTACTATAAACAAAAGCTCTATAGATGGCAACCTTCGTTTCCATAGATAGTTTGAGATTATCTTAAACCCTGGAAATGAATCGTACTTTAGCGATCCGGCTGCTGATCTCAGTTTTTATTGATACTGATGATTCTATTTTTGAGCTGAGATAAACAAAAGTATCTACAGACACAAACTCTACAGACACAAACTCTACAGCCATCTACGTTGATTGATTATTGAACCTCGACTAAAAGCTGATTTTTATTTTTTATTCTATTAAAATCTTTAATAATTCAAATATCTAAAAACTTTTATTTTCTTTACTTCTTTTACTACTATGACGTCACAAAAAATTATTTTAGAAATCAATTACTTTTAAGATTTGTAAAAGAAATTTTAAATACTGAAATAAAAATGGAAAACTTCCGAAAAGATCCCCAAAAAAATCTGAAACGGAAAGAAATAACGGCATGCAAAGTAAAAGGTTACAGATTAAGGAGCAAGTATTTGGGAGGTGGAATCACAGGTCGAGTATTTCTGGCAGAGGTTCAAGAAGAAGTTATTTCCAAAAATCTCAGACTGAAATTACTACAAAAAAACGACGAAAAACTGAAAGTAAATATTTAGAAGTGATAAAAAAAAGGAATTAATTTTGTTTTTCGATGATTAGGTCGCAATTAAAATCATCAGAGTTGATTTAGGTTGTAAAAAAGTGAAAAAATTATGCAAATATGTTTCAGAAGAAGTTCAAAACTTGAATTTAGTTTATGGATCAACAAATTTGGTGGGTTTCTTACAAAATGATTTCAAATAACTTCTTATTTTGTTATTCAGATCATGCTTCTAGATACTTTCATATCTCACAAACGAATTTTTTTGGTATTTGAATATGCAAATAAGGGAAGTTTAAAAAACTTGCTCTATAAACATCTCATATCAACCCAACACAAGTTCTTAACTGAACAAGAAGCCAAAGAAATTTTCCAACAAATCACCACCGGTCTACACCATCTTCACTCCAACAATATAGTCCATAGGTACAAAAAGCTGTCCCTGGCCCAACTAACCACCTCAATTTAGGGACATCAAGCTAGAAAATATCTTATTACTGGACAAGAGACAGGTGAAGCTGGCTGATTTGGGTTTCTCTGTCCAATTACCAGTTTGGAATTGGGACGGAAGTAATGTAGCTGAGATGTTTAGTGGCACGTTGAGGACCAGTATGTGTGGGACACCAGCATTTATGGCCCCGGAGATTATAAGGGGCACCAGTGGCTATCAACCTCTATATGCTGACTTGTGGAGTTTGTGAGTTTTGTTTTATGACGTCACAAACGTTTTATCGTCACCTTAAACAGAGGCGTCGTGCTTTTCACTCTTCTCAACGGGAAATACCCTTTTGTTGGAAACACAATTGGACAGATGAGAAAGATCTTTAGATCAAAAACACGCCTTCATTACGTCACTAACGTGTCATCAGGTGGTAAAGATGATAACTTCATTGATGACGTCATCGGCGTGATCGATCAACAACGTAAATCGTTTTTGATGCAGAAGCGCGAGATTTAGTGGATGCGTTGCTATGCGACAATCCTTCTCAACGGATGACAACTCAGAAGATCTTGGAGCATTCGTGGATGAAGGATCTAAGTCCAAGAAGTTCACAGGTTGGTCACTAGGTGACGTTTCTATTTTCATTAATTTTATTCTTTGCAGATCTACAATCAAGAAGATTTAGAAAAAGCGCGGGCAATGCCGAGTGAGTGACGTCATTGGTGGTGACGTCATCATGTGACTCGCGTTCTTTGAGCAGTTTTCAAGTTTCAAACGAAAATGGTTCGGAGTTATCTTCTACAAAGATCTGAAATTCTTCAGAATGCCAAAAACCAACTCACATTACAAAGGATCGCTCCCAACATTCGATCTGATCTCTGCGTCAAGATCAACCCAAAAAAGTCCAAAATCCGGGAGTTATGGTATCTAAATTCAAAAGAGCAAAGAGATCAACATCCAAAAAAGGAGTTACCGACAGAGATCAGTTGGGAGTTAATCTCATCTACATCCACTCTTCCAAATCATCAGAAGATTTGTGTTCTAAAAAATCTTCCACTCATTGATAAATGGAAGAAGATCTCATCAAAGATAAACTTTCTTCCGAAGACTGAGATTGAGAAGTGTGTGACGCTATTCAACACTGTGCAACTCGACTCTATGACGTCATCAGAACGTCATCGACCTAAATATCAGTGGCAGAAGGCAAATGGACAAGTGTCTAGGTACGACGTCCACGGTGTACCATTGTATCGTCCTCAGTTTGTGGATGGTGTCCAGTTAATGGTCCAGCCTGTTGAATCGACCCATTTCTCACAATCTGAAGTATTAGTAACTACAGATGTGGTTAAGGGGCAGCAGTGTGACCAGGTTTGTAGTCACTGTGGTCTTGATTAATTGAGTCCGTAACTTTATCATTTTAGACATCAGATGAGAAAGTATCATCGAAAGGTTTGTTGAAGATCCGATGATTCGAATTAAAAATAAATAAAATTTCTGATTCATTTGTCTCCAGAAAGCGATTTGATCGAATCTTTGAGTTGTCAGAATCTCAACTTTCTTCAGCTTGAAGATCAATCATCAAAAAGACATAAAGAAAGTGAAAACATGAAATTTAAAGATGATGGATCTTTTAGTTTAATCTTCAAATTGTCATCTTCAGAAGATTTTTCATCTAAGATTTTAGAAGTTGAAGATTTCAGATTTAAGCCTGAAAAAATGTTTCCCAAAAATAAAGAGATTAGTCAGAAGATGTCAGAAAGAAAAAAGAAAGTTTTGAAAATAGAAAAATGTGAGAAGCAAGAAAATAAAGATGGAAAAACAAAAAGTAAAAAATCGAATTATTCAATATCAGATGAAAAGAAAATAATGTTGGAGAAGTTTAAGATGGATGAGAAAAGTGTAGTTTCATCAGATCAAGAAATAAAAAAGAAGATAAAAAGAGAAAAAAAGAATAATTTAAATATAAACAAAACAAGTTTAGATGCTTCAAAAGAAAACCAAATTTTTAATAAAAAAATAAATAAATGTGAAAAAGTTGAAAAATCGAGATATAAAAATAAAAATTTGAAAGAAATGACTTCAAAAAGTTCGATGTTTGTATCAAGTCGTGAAAGATCAGTGGATTTGGCATCTTTAGATTTAAAATCGGAAAAAGAAATATTCAATGATAAAAGAATAAAGCTGAAGATGTCTAAGGGATCAAAACCACAAGAAGAGGAGTTGAAAGATAATTTTATTGAAAAAAAAATGTTGAAAGTTTCGAAAGTTGAGAAGATCGATAAAATTAAAAGTTCATCTTCTTCAAAACAATCCCAAAATCTTAGAAAAGAAGATTCAGAATGTGGAAGAATTTGCAATCCATCTGAGAGCGAAGACAGAGATCTCAGTGAACTCAGTAGAAATTGCTTTCAACTTCTTGAAAAAACAGAAGAGTCTTCGGACACGATGACTCATTGCTCCAAATGGGATCTGATTGAAAGATTTGAATTAGTTTCCAGTTGTGAAAATAAATCATCCAAACCATCTGGAAAAGAGAATTTGTCTGATTGTTCAAAAGGTAAGAAAGTACTAAGTTAAAAATTGTAAAAAAATTCAACAGATGTAATAGAAGATCACAAAACAAAATCTTCATCTATTAGAGATATTATTTATTTTTATAAATTAAGATTTGTTGTTACAAAATAAAGCCTTTTGCAGTAGCTCAGTTAAACACTAAGTGTGAATATTTGTTAAATAAAATTTGATTAAATAACATAAAATCAAATTTTAGATGGATTCAGTAAAGAAGCAAGATTGAAGAATTGTTTTAATAAAAATGAAACAAACAAGAATAATGATTCTAAACAAAACGAAGAAATTGAATCATTTAAAGATTTAGTTAAAAATGTTTCTAACAAGAAAACTTCAGTTTTTATAGAAAATTCCACTTCTTCTGATTCTAGTTGTTTTTATGCGCACTGTTCTTCAAATTCTGACAGTAACAATTTGTTGTTGTCTCAACTATCTGTAGATAGTAAAGAATTACAACAACCAGAAAGTGGAGAAACATTAGAAGAATTGTCTGCTTGTAATTTTGATCAAAGTTTTAATTTAATTTCAAATTTATCCAATTCAAGCAACGATGAAGAAAAAATTAAAATAGAAATCTCTGGAAGATGTGGAGGCACAACTTCAGAAGATGATAAAAAAGTGAATATTTCTTCTTCAATTGTTTTATCTGAAGATCAAAATATATTGAAAGATCATGAAAAGTTTCAAATAACAAAAATGCAAGATTCATTCAACAATTCTTTTAAATCTTTCAGTGAAATCAGCATCTTAAAAAAAGATATCTTAAAATCTTCTACTGAAGAAGACACAGAAATGCAAAAAATTGACAAAAAATATTTCAAAAAATCAAAATCGCCTAAAAAAAAAGTGATTCATAAAAAATGTTTTAACAATACTACGTCACTCAACAATGACGTCATTTCTTTAAAATTTTATGATGACGTCATCGCATCACATCTTATCAATGACATCATTACAACAAGAACTAGCAATGACGTCTTATCATTACAGTCTAGCAATGATGTCATCACATCAAGAATTAGAGATGAAGTCACCACCTCGAAAGATAATAATGACGTCCTCACACCAAATCTCAGCAATGACGTCATCACATCGCAGGATAATAATGACATCATCACATCAAATACCAGCAATGACGTCATCGCCTCGAGGGATAATAATGACATCATCACATCAAAAACTATTGGTGAAGTCATCTTATCAAATCTCAGCAATGACGTCATCACATCGCAGGATAATAATGACATCATCACATCAAATACCAGCAATGACGTCATCACCTCGAGAGATAATAATGACGTCATCACATCAAAAACTATTGGTAAAGTCATCTTATCAAATCTCAGCAATGACGTCATCACATCAAGAAATTGTGATAAAGTCATCATATCAAATTTTAGTAATGACGTCATCGCATCAAAAACTAGCAATGACGTCATCAAATTTAAAACTAGTTATAACTACATTTCATCAAATCTTAGTGATGACTTCATATCAACAAAGTTAACAAATGATATTATATTATCAAAATCTGAAGGTGACGTCATCACATCAAAACGTATGAATGACATCATTACACCACGGCTTGTTAATGACGTCACATCATCCGATTATAAAAGTGATGTCATATCACGACTCGATGATGACGTCATACCATCACGTAAAATGATCAACAACTTCTCAAAAGCCGTTAATCATAAGACATATTTTCATGAAAAAAATTCTGAAATCAATCAATCCAATAGGAAGCTAAAAAAAGATGAAAAAGAAAAAACGAAAATTTATAAAAAGTTGATTGATAGAAAAAATAAAAATAAAGACCAACTAAACAGCAAAGATCAAAAAAAGATGAAAGCAGAAACAAATAAACAACTACAAAAAGTTAGGAAACAGCAACAAGTGGTACAAAAAGAGAGAAAACAGAAAGAAACAGATCAAGAAAAAGGAGAAACTTGTGCTCAACTTTCAGAAGATAAAAAAAGTCATTTCAAAGATTATGAAATATTCAAAGATCAAAAAATAACTTCAAAAAAAATTGAAAAAGTTAAGAGGTTAGAAAAAAACAGTTTTAATATCGAATACCAAAAGTTCACAGAGTTTCAAGATTTCCTAAAAAACAAAAGAAAAGATGAAGAAGAAGAAATATCTACAAATAAAAATTCATCTTTCTACAGATTAACGAAAATGGAAATATCTAAATTCTTCAATAAATCTGGTAGTGATCAAAATGTGATGATGTCACTAGATGTCACTAAGAACAAGAGCAAGAAT
Source organism: Pegea sp. RAD2-039 (assembly GCA_034620365.1). Classification (NCBI taxonomy): domain Eukaryota; kingdom Metazoa; phylum Chordata; class Thaliacea; order Salpida; family Salpidae; genus Pegea; species Pegea sp. RAD2-039. The sequence goes on along the minus strand of JAQGEQ010000061.1, from coordinate 299,933 downwards.
AAATCTCAACAAACATCAACTTGGGACTTTACTAATTGTCCAAGTCAAGTGAAATACAAAAGTAAAGAAACAGTAAAGACCAACTTACAAGACGATAAAACAACAAAAATTGACAACATGAATTTGATGAACTATTCATCAAAAAGTTTGAATACAAGCCAACTAGCGGAATTAATTGCTTCTGAAAAAAAAGAAGTTTACGCTAGACTCAAGAAACTGGGTTTTAAAGTTTCACATGAAAATAAAGTTAAGGGGAAAATCTCAGGAATTGAAGAGATTACTAAAAGGACTGCCAATGATAAAAGTGAAAATAATTTATCATTTCATCTCCATTTACCAAAAAATATTCGTTTTCAAGCCTATACTGGAAATAATCGAACAACTTTTAAAATCAGAGCAATTAAAGACTATCACAAGTTGGATTATTTTCAAAAATCAGACCATAAAAGTCTTTCATCAAAGCTTACTGACGTCAAAAAAGTAAATTTTAGAAGCTTAATGACTTTTAAAGAGTCTAAAAAGTCGTCAAAAGCAAACCGTAAGAGCAAAGATCTTCTAAAAAATTATTCAATGGATGATTTGACTTCTAACAGAGATGAAATATTGATGAGACTAAAAAAAAGGATATCTCATATCAATCAAAACATTAATGATATAAAAACTATCTACAAAATTTTGAAGAGCACCTGAAATATTAACTTATAATCTTTTAATTTTTAAATTAGATATTTTTATAAACTTTTTGCTGTTTGATTTAGATAAGAGGTTCCCAGAATTAGATACTCAGATGTATGTTACATAATTGTTGATTGTTCAATCATTGCTAAATTCTCTCCTTACTATGTCTTGTGGCTGCCTCGAGAGAGGAAAAAGCTATGGGAGTAAAATCAAACACAAAATCTACAATCTGTTCACCCCAATGTCACTGTCCTATAAAATATTTTTTATTTTTTTATTAATTTAAATAAAACAACATTTATACAAGTTTTAAAACTGTTTTTCACGTTTGTCAGTATAGAGCTAAGTTAATTTAATTAATTTAATTTAATTAGGTTTAGAAAAGAGTTTATTTCTATTTTCTGTTAAATTTTGTCTAATTTATTTCAAATGCAATTAAAAGCCTAATAAAGTGCTAGATTTACTTTACATTTACAACTCAATCTTGTAAAATAGGAAGACGGACTTGTCATTAAATATTTTTGAGAAAGCTTCTTAAAAGATCTTTATAAAGGTCCGACTCCTTGAAAATTTATGTACCTCTCTCATCGTCAACATCTTTTCTGTCATCATTTCTTCAAAAAGACAAAAAGGAAAATGTTCAACAAATAAGACAAAACTGTATATATACAACATTTAAAAAAGTTTTTTAAGCTGAACAAATTTCAAAACGAGTTCTTAGCTTTACATTTTTATTGATTGATATAAAACATTTATTCAAATGAGGCCTGTTTATTTTCTGGGCTTAATATACATAACGTCTAAACAATAAACTATGTCATGCATGAACAATTTGTCAATCCTTTTTTCCTGTTTTAAATAAAACGAGCAAATTGGCTGTTTTTACTTTTTCTTGGTAACAGTTTTTAAAAATAAGATCTATTTCAAATTTTGCCAATGTTGTAACAACACGTTACTAGTTTTCATATTTCTATGGCTAAACGTTATTTGATCAATTTTGTTGTTATTTAGTCATATATAGTTTTATGTGCCTGCTTCTTCTGTATATGTTATTGTTCACTATCTACTACTTGTTTACTTGTATTGTTATCAAATAGTTTATTGTGATTTTAAAATATTAAACAATTTCTTAATTTGAATTTCTCTGATTTCTAGCTGTAACTAAATTCATATATTTTATAAATGAAATCTTTTGCTTTAACAAGTTAATACTTTAAATAACTGATTATTTTTTCTTGGATAAGTATATTTTAGATATTTGTGTATACTATAAATAAAATTGTAAAACTATTTTTTTTTGTGTTCAAAAACTTTGTTTTTATAAAAACATAAATTATTCTAATCAGTTATCAATCAATCTAAAGATAAAAATAACTTTTAGAGGACAAAGCTCTTTGTAGAAAACTCTATATTTTGTATTTTTATCTATGAAAAGGTCTTAATGTAGAAGATCTTATCTATTTATATATCCTAATGGTAATAAGTTCTACAAATTAACTTATTTATTATAAGTTAAAAGTAAAATTATAAAATAAACTTATAAATGAAAATACATTTACTTATTAATTATATTTTTTTGAATTTATAGATTTTTACTGCATCACTAATAAGTTTTTTTAATTTGTTTTTGATCAAATATAATGTGTGGTAAGTACTTATGATAAAGTCAAAAAGATTAATAATTTCTTTTAATTGTATTTATTCATAGCTATAAAAAACTATTTCAAAGTTTCATATAAATTATTCCAAGAATTGTATAAGAATTATTTAAGTTTTATTAATAAACTTGTTTATTATAGCAAATATTATCAACTTTGTTTTATAGCTAAGTTATAAATTGTTATTCTATTAATTAAAATTTCCTTTTGATAATAATTCATTACCTAAAAGTTATTTGATTTCTTTTCAACTTGTAATTTAATCATTATTAATACAAATTTACATCTTTAATTTTCAATGTTTTCTTGAAATTATTCTTTTTAAAGGAATATTTGCTTATATCAACCATGGAGTAATGAGAGATAGGAAGTTTATTCTTGAAACTTTGGTAAATGGATTGAAACGTCTTGAATATCGTGGTTATGATTCTGCTGGTATGTTAACTGTCATATATTTGTTATAGACTCATATAATTCAACAAATGTTATAGCTAGAAACTATAGTTTCAATTCAATTTGTTTGAATTTAGTTAATTAATAAGCTTAATATTAAGTTAGCTCTTAAATGAAATGTTATGTTTCTAGGGGTTGCTGTAGATGGTGGTTCTTCAGAAGACAAAGTTCTTCCAACTGTTCTTATAAAGCAACGTGGAAAGGTTAACGCTCTTGAAGAGAAAATATTCAGTAAAAACTTTGAATTGATCAATTTTTCAAATTGTAACTTTTTCTGTCTTTGTTGTGAAGATTCTGACTTCTTGGATTTTGAAACTGAGTTTTTTTCTCATACTGGTATTGCGCATACTAGATGGGCAACTCATGGCGTTCCCAACGCTATTAATAGCCACCCGCATCGATCTGGACCTGATAATGGTGAGACATACTGTAAACTAGTAAGCAATATATCTGATTAATCACAATTGTTGTTTCAGAATTTGTTGTTATTCACAATGGTATCATCACTAATTACAAAACTATCAAGACGTTCTTAGTAAGTCAACAAGTTTATCTTTCACCAAAGCTCTGTTCAAAATCTCAACAATTGAAATTGACTCATAAAAATGTTTTCTTTGTTTAAATTTGATGTTTATTAACAGATGAGTCACAATTATGAGTTTGAATCTGAAACAGATACTGAAGTTATCGCAAAATTGATTAAATATCTTTGGGATAATCGTGAGCGAGCTAACATCTCATTTATAACTCTTGTTGAGAGAGTTACTCAACAACTGGTAATCAACTTTTGTTTTCATTTATCTAATTTGAATATTCAATTATAAATTGAGGCGTTGTCTATTTGTTTTTATAAGATAAAATATTTGTAGTTTAATTGCCTTATTAAAATTCTACAAACTTTCTGTTTTCAGTTTTATTTGTTTAGTTGTTGATCTGTTTTTTTAATAATTCAGCAAAATTTAATCGATTGAATTAGATGCAATAAAAAAAGATTACATTTTTATCCAATAAAATTTGCATAATATCAAATTGTGAATTTTTAGGAGGGAGCTTTTGCGCTTGCTTTTAAAAGTAAACTGTTTCCTGGTCAATGCGTTACTACTAGGTTTGTATCTTCTGTTGGTGATTTTAAAATCTTTAAAATCTTCTTCATATAGACGAGGAAGCCCTCTCGTCATAGGGATCAGTAGTAAATCAAAATTATCAACAGATAATATTCCGATTATGTATAGTTCTTGTAAGTTTTAATTATTTTATATATTTTGAAGCACTTGAATTTTGTTGTTATGATGTTTCGGTTTTATGAAAAACTTTTGTTAAAAAGTCAAAGATTTTAATAAATTTTATTTTAATATCTCTAAAACTTGAAAGATATTTTTAATTTCTAAACAAATCGATTTCTTTACAATACTTTTTTTTCATGTATTTTAAGAAAAACTCTTGTTAGTCATTCTACCTTCAAATAGTTTAAATTCAGTGGAGAAACTAAATCTAAACTACAAATTGTATTTATAAAATTAAATTGAAGTGTATTTAAATGTCAAAACTAAACTTTTTAATTGAAGTTCTTATTTGGCAAACTTTCAACTATTTAATATACATTTTTTAGTGGTATAAATTTACATCGAATTTTAGGGTTAAATTTACATTCTTATTTGTTCATAAAATGTAAAATGAACAACTTTTTCTATTTTTCTATTCTATCCATTCAATAATATCAGGTGGACAGAAAAGTTCATTAAAAAGTGACCAGAAAGGCGGCAAACAGTCACTAAGTGAATACTTGAGACCTGAAACAGCTCGTTTCACTCAAATTATCGATAAAAATAGAACCAAAGAAGACACGAGTGGTTAGAAACCAGATGCTTTCACTCATCCCGGAGCAATCTTTAATTTGAGATTTAATTCTTAAAAAATGATGATTTTCATCATAAATATCTCAATAATTCAAATAATTATTCACCATCACCTATCTACTTACACAAATTGCTTGAACAACCAACTTTCAAACCTGCTTCTGTCTTTCAGCTGCTAAATCCAAGGAGAACGTCCGAGTAGAGCGTATGGGAAACGCGGCGAATCTTTATCCTGAAGATGAAAATGAAGGAATTGAATATTTTTTTGCTTCTGATGCAAGGTTTATTTTCTTATTTGAATTTTAAAGAATTTTTTGATAAACTTTCACAAATTTCAGTGCAATAATTGAGCATACCAAACAAGTGATCTTCTTAGAAGATGATGACGTCGCAGGAATCTATAATGGAGGTAGGATTATTTATAGATCTTGCTGAGAAGATCATCTGATCCTTGTAGGTTTATCAATTCATCGTTTGAAACGTCATAATCAAAATGAAGCGACAACACGAGCTATCTTATCTCTTCAAATGGAGATGCAACAAATCATGAAAGGCAATTACTCATCATTTATGCAAAAGGTGATCTATCGGTGATGTTTGATTTGAAGAAATATTTCGATTACTTCTCGTGTTCATCTTCACAAATATTTGTAGGAAATCTTCGAACAACCAGAATCTGTAGTGAATACTATGAGAGGTAGAATGTTGTGGGAAGACAAGAGAGTTGTGCTGGGAGGTTTAATGGATCATATCTCTGATATTAAGAGATGTCGTCGCATCATCATAATAGCTTGTGGCACAAGCTTCCATTCAGCACTTGCTGTGAGTTTCAACTGAGAAAAAATTATTAAAATATAAAATATATTGATCAATTGATAGACCCGTCAACTACTTGAAGAAATGACTGAATTACCAGTGATGGTTGAACTTGCGTCTGATTTCTTGGATCGCAAAACTCCTATTTTCAGAGATGATGTTTGCTTCTTTGTCAGGTGAAAGATAAAAAGTTGTAAAAAACATTGAAATGGTTGAAATTTCAACGAGTATTACACCTGTATTTACTCACTTATATCTTTTGTTGTGTTTCTCATCATAAAATACTTTATTTCACTTCATTTTCCATCTACACTTTCTTTTTTAATATTTCCAACACTTGTTGTAAATTTTATGAGAAGTTCAGTTAATTATTAATCAAATAATTGAAATATTCATGAAGTAGTTGGGTTTGTATCAACAAATCTTATCAGAAATCATATGAGAGTTACAAGAACTTGCCTTCACAGCGAGAAGTTTGTTGGTTTTAAAGCAATCTTGAGTACAAGCGGCAAAAACAACTTTTGTATATTTAGTGATTAAAGAAGTATTTATGTGTACCTACTTGAAAAACTTCAACTAAACTCACAAGCATGTTGCTTTTAAAAGCTTTCATATTTCAACAAAACCAACAACCACTTACTAATCAGTTGTGTTCAACCTTTTTACATATCTTCATTTCTTCTCAACTTAAAATTGTTTCTTGAATTGATAGCCAGTCGGGTGAGACGGCAGATACGCTGATGGCGTTACAATACTGTAAAAATCGTGGTTCTTTAACTGTGGGTATTACAAACACTGTTGGTAGTTCTATATCCAGGCTAACAGACTGTGGGGTTCATATAAATGCTGGTCCTGAAATTGGTGTAGCAAGTACTAAGGTTTGTTCTTTTCATTTCATCTTCATTTGTAAACCACGTGACCCGCAGGCTTATACTAGCCAGTTTGTTGCTTTCGTGATGTTTGGTTTAATGATGGCTGAAGACCGCGTTTCCAAGAAACACAGATACAACGAAATCTACGAAGCACTCGAAGTTCTACCAGGTAATTTGCATAAATTCTTTGGGTTTCTCATTCTTAAATATTGTAATTACAGAACGAATTAAAGAGGTGTTGGCTCTTGATTCAGAAATCAAAAAGCTTTCAGAGATTTTACACAAAAATAAGTCGCTTTTGGTGATGGGTAGAGGATTCAACTACGCCACTTGTTTAGAAGGAGCTCTTGTTCGTGTTTTAATCAAAACTAAAGCAATAAATTGACAAAATATTTCAATTTTCAGAAAATTAAGGAGATAACATACATGCACAGTGAAGGTATCTTAGCAGGGGAACTGAAACATGGCCCCCTGGCCCTGGTCGATGTCAACATGCCAATTATCATGATCATAGCTAAAGATCAGGTTTATGCGAAGCTACAAAATGCTCTACAGCAAGTAGTTGCTAGACATGTGAGTCTCACGTCATCTGTTCGATGATAATTAGTTTGGAATTTAATTCAGGGTCGCCCTATCGTGATATGTGAAGAAGGTGACCCAGATTGTAAGAAGTTTGCTTCCCACTTACTAGAAGTTCCGCATACAGTAGATTGCTTACAAGGAATTCTCAATATAATTCCACTACAATTACTTTCATTCCACATGGCTCAATTGAAAGGACTTGATGTAAATTAGCTGATTTTCTTCAATATTTCTATTTAATTTGACTTTTTTCAGGTCGATTTTCCTCGGAACCTCGCGAAGTCCGTTACAGTTGAATAGTTTCTGAAGATGCTGGCAAATTTGTAAAAATCTTCTAATTTATCGCACATCAAAACTAGTTCTAAATATTTTCAATATATCAAATTGTATAACTGTCAAATATTTACAAATTTATCCAGTAATTAATCATCACTTCTTATATTCATGAAATTTTTATGTTTCTATTCAAACTTATATTTATATATTCAAACTTATGGACATATGTATCAGTTACTTTTTATCATCGAAAGTGTTTGTTGAGTGAAAACTTCGTTTTGCTTCTAAAAAACTTTTTAATGTTGCAGTTAAAAACATTCTTTATCTAATTCATTTAAATGTTTTCTCTTGCCTTTCTTTAATTTAATCAAATTGTTTGATATGTATGCAGTATTCCACATCAAATTTAACTTTTGTGCTACATCATTTTGCTACTTACTAAAATGATTAAATATCTGGTGCAATAGTGACCCCCCCCCCCCTTTAAAACCTTCACTCACTTAAACGAATTTATCCCAAAGCATTTGTAATTTTATAATTTATTTACTTTTTAGTACAAAATATTTTCTTAGTAGTTTTATTGTCGCATATTAAAAGCAAGTCAGTCGCGATTTTTACTGTTTTTTTTTTATTGTTTGTCATTTATTAAAGTGCTACAAATTTGTCATATTATAAACAGAGTAGTCCAGCTGAGGTTTTCTCGGTTCTAGTTTCAACTAGGTATGAAAACGAAATAGAAAATTGGTTTATAAAATGTTCATCAAACTTCAAGCAATTCGGTTATTAGTAATCAATTTTGTTTTATGAAATTCAAAAGTTGATAAATAGTTCCATAAAGTATCTCACCAATATTTTCTAAATTACTTTCACAGCTAACTACTGATACATACATCTGTTTTCTTCTTCATTAATAAGGCATCATCCTTCGCATTTATTGAAATGAATTAAGTTCCAAGTGAAGTTTTCATGAACACAATTATGTTTTCTACTGGCTTATTACACCACATCTTTGTTAAGAAGATTCACTTAGTATTTGTAGATAGACAGCATTGAAAAAACGATCATGAATAAAAAAAAAGTTCAGTTAAATCAGCTTGGACTCAAAGACCCTGTCCTTTGCTCACAAAGCACCATATAAAACTAGAAGCAAAATGTTTCAAATGTAATCATTGACTAAATATCACTTTTGGTTTAGTAAATGATTCCATCTAAGAATTCGAACAAGTTGTTTGATAAATGTTTTCTAATGTAGCAATGTATTAGAGGCACATCTTGTATCTTCTCAATGATTGATTTCAAACAATCATCCGTGATCTTGACAAGACCCCAGGGAGGCAGGTTTATTAAGAAAGTTTCAATTTCTTAACTTTCAATCTTGTAATAGATTGGAATAACAGAAGATTATTTTACCGCTTACGTAAATGACTTCTAGTTTGACTTTTCGATAAGCTGATTATGTACAGACATTTATGCACAGTATAAAGAACTGTTCTTTCGTGTTACTTACACTTGGTATTGTGTTCAACTGATAAAGCTCTACAAGACTAATATTAATAATTATACTATAATGAACGACTTTATAAATACTTCATGCTTCTAACTTTTCAGATACTACAAGTTCTATGAATCAGTTAATTCAAACGCTAATTAGATATGACGGAAAGCTGCTGGAATAAGTTTGGGTTTTATAGATTATATATTTACAAGATTTTAATATTTGTGGGACAATGCTATGATTAAAATGAGCAGTTAGAGTAGAAAAGAGCAAATCCTGTGATTAAAAACTTGTTTATTTCATTTCAAACTAGATTCGGCTTTTGCAACTTAAAATTAAATGTGCTTTGATAATATGTTTGTAACTTTTCTAACTGAATTCTTATAATACTTATCAATTAACTCTGATTTAAAATCTACCTTAATTATAATAAATAAAATTTGGCCTTCTTGATATATCTTTAGATAAATTAAAAGATAAATGCGATCATCAGAAACAGTATTGTATGGCTGAGTAGTTCTTTGTATTTCAACTTTTTGATAATCTTGAAAATTGCAAAATTTATGTTCATTTAAGATTAATAAACTATGCAATCAATTCTGCATTAATTTTGTTTACCAGTTTGTAAGTCTCAATATTCTCTCAAGCAAATTGAAAAATGTCTTGATTAGTCCACCAAAAACTTTTGCTCAATTTTTTATTTGACAAAAGTTTAATTTTTGAGCTGGTAATGAATAAAGGTATCACAAAAGTAGAGGTACAATAAGAACACCAGATTTTTCAAACATTTGACTTTTTATCTGTCTTTTATCTGTCTAAAATTTTGCATCTAGTAGTTATGGCAGGTTAAACAACAACCAATCATAAAAACTGGTTTTTTGACTGAGTGAACTAGTTTGTTTAAATGCCAAGTGCCACTTAGAAAAAGCAATCTTTTTAATAAGTAAAATTAGTTTAGAATTATACATACTAAAATTAGTTTAATAAATCTAATATAGTATGCGTACACTTAATTATATAGGTAGGTGATTCATTACAAGCAACTGGGAAACTTATGTACAGCTTATATTCATATATTTATATATATAAGTGCAAGAGTTTTCTAATCAATAAAGACTTTGTCATATCAGTAAACGAGCACTGGTAAAAGGTTTTGCAACATAAACATAGTAAAAGTATTTTTTATTTAAAAAAAGAAAACAGACTATAATTGTTTCGGTATTAAAATTTTGATATCTTTTAATCTAAAAGCCATATTCTACTGTTTGATCTTCAAATAATTCATGCTTTGTCGGTTTGTTTTTGTGTGCTAGTTACTAAAGCGTGAAAAGGTTTCAACCAATAAAAATGCGAGTTGATTAACGGCGCTCACCTAGATAAAAGTTAATTTGACTAAAAATTTAAATTATTATCAATTCTGTTGATAATTTGTCATTTATATTTTATATTTTCTTATGAGTTATTTTAGTTTTAAAAATTTGTTTTGATGCCAAAGTCAAAGCTTTAGTAATCTTAAGTTTTTTTTTTAATAAATGTTAAATTAAAAAATATAGAAGTTTATAAAGATATTATGTGATGTACAAAATTATTTGAAAATCAAGAAACTTTTAAATGGTTGATGCTTTCACTATTTAATGAATGATTTTTTATAATATGTTAGCAAATATTTTTAAAATTGATAAAACTTATAAAAAAGTTTGTTAGTCCTAAAATACAGCTAATTAAATAGAATTTAAACATATACAAGATATTTTAACTATTATGTTTGATAATATATAAATGTTTTATCATCAACACGAATTAAGAATTAACTTTGAGACTATCATGGTTTTATTATGAATTATTCATTATTATTTTTGAAATTATTTAAACTAACAACTTGTTTTCTTGAGATGACTTTCATTCTATTTGACTAATTTCACATCAATTTTTCATTAGCAGTAAATAAAATTATTTACTTCAGAAAATAAGAAAGAACTTTATTCATATCTGTAAACTTTTATTCAGCTTCTTATTTATGTTTAAGAGTATGCTTTAATGTAATTGGCCATCTTATTGTGTTATTTTCTGAAATGTCTCAACTATCATCTGTCATTAACCTGAATGGTTTGAATCTTACTGTGAATGATTTAGAATCCAAAATAAAACAATTTCAGAATCTAATTATCTCTTCATTATTAGCTGAGAACAACCTGTTGAAAAAGATTCCTGAAAATGTTGAACCATACACAGCCTACCTGTTTCAAGTTAGTAGAAAAATGTTGAAAAAATTTTTCGAAAATAATTCAATTTATTTCAGCTTTCATTTGCATTCAATCAACTATCTAGTCTGACTCACATCGAACAGTTTGTAAATCTAAAAGTCGTTGATGTTGCGAGTAACCAGTTACTTGAGGTTCATTGAATTAAATTATTTTCAATTGAGTAATTACAAAAGTTTGTAGATTGAATCTCTTCAACAATTGGTTCATTTAGAATGGCTCAGTTTGAAGGACAATCACCTAGACAACGTTGACGTCATCAACAAGTGTCGTCGACTTTCATATGTTGATGTTTCAATTAACAAATTGTCTCAAATTCCATCTCTTTCAAGGTTCTCTCTTCACAATTTACTAACATCAAGTTACTAATTCGAATTTTTAGTTTGCGAGATTTAAAAACTTTAAATTTGGAGGAAAATTTGATTGAAGATTTGAATGAAGTAGAAATGAAACTGCCGAAAAATATTTCCAGTTTAAAACTTGCTTCAAACCAAATTTCTGATCTTTCCAATGTAATTTACATCTACAGTTTTTGAACAGGGAAATCCCCTAAACCTGATTTTCAGATCAATTATTTACACGGCTTAGACAAACTTGAAAATTTAACGCTGGTTAACAACGCTTGTATTGATGACGTCATTGCGCGAACAAACGAAATGACAATGTCTTACAGAATCTTCATCTTGAGTCACTTTAAAGGACTTATGTCTTTAGATCGAGTTAATTTCACAATTGCAGAAAGGTAGCTATGACGTCACTAGCATCTCATTTGCATAATCGCAAATTTGGCAAAAAATTGAAATACAGATCGCTGTTGGAGAAAAATAAACGGGAAATAGTTGTGAGTGACGTCATCAGCGAGTGTATGACGTCATCAAAACAGGTTTGAAACATGGCTACGTCATCATTGAGCCGTAATTTGCATTTTACTAATTCAGGATAACCACGTGACAGAAATGTTTTCACCAAAAAAAGCATCTCGAAATTTGATGATGTTGTCACCGTTACGAAGGTAACTGATGACGTCATCACGTGTTTACAGCTGATTAATCTAATTTATTTTCAATTAGTTCCAGTCCAGAGTTACCCCTACAAAAAGAAAATTTGAGATCAGAAAACTCGTTTAATCTGGTTGGTGGAAAATTTCAAAAATTTATTTGGAAACACTGTAAACATTTTTCACATTTTTTTAGTTTTCTCCGACTCAACAGAAATGCGATTTGGAATCACGTGATGAAGATGAGGATGATGGGGTCCGTCTGATCTCAGAATCCGAGTTTATATGTGCTGGTGATATTCCTAGCGAGCTTTTTAGCGCTGATGACGTCACATCTGAGCTACAAGATCACTCTGAATTATTCTATGACGTCACGGACTTTCATGTGAATAGTGAGTAGTAAGATAATGGCGTCACGACAAGATGATAACGCGAGACATACAGCGCCATGTAGTGGCCGTTTCTCAAAATATGAAGAATATGAAATGAGACCAATCAAGCCACTAGATAGCGCTCTGCAGTTGCAGATGTACGGATCTCCTGTGACGCCATCACCTCATGACAAGCCAAAGTCGAGAAGACCTCAACCGCTAAAGAAGCATTCAGGCATGACGTCAAAACATGACGTCACAAGATCTCGAAATAGGTAGTTTGTTAATTCTTGACTTTTGTGATGACGTCATATGCAAATGCTATGATGACGTCATTGTTTGTAGTGGTGACAACTCAGTAGCAAGTCCTTTATCAGCTACAAAGATGATGAAAAAACATCCGCTCAAGCTCGGTAAGTCGCGAGTTGTTTTAGTGTGACGTCATCAAATGATGACGTCATCTGCTTGCAGCTCATCAGACATCGACTCAAAGTAGAAAGAAAAACTTTTTGAAAAAAGGAACAGGTAACAAAACTGGTTGCTGGTTCGTCAGATGCTGGTTTTTAAATTGATTTTTTTCAGGATTAAACAAAGTTTCTAGAATTATGTCACCAAGGTATGACATCATTTGAAATAATTTTGTAATGACGTCATGTATATTGCAGCGCTCAGCCGACAAAAGTGATGACGTCATCGAGTCGAGAGTTAAGTAAAAAGTTTCCAGCTGGAAATAAAGCAAACGAAAAAGCAGCGACAAAAATTCAGGTTGGTTGCTAAGTGCTTGCTGGTTGCTAAGTGCTGACTGGTTGCTAAGTGCTGACTGGTTGCTAAGTGCTTGTTGGTTGCTAAGTGCTTGCTGGTTACTAAGTGCTTGTTGGTTGCTAAGTGCTGGCTAGTTGCTAAGTGCTTGCTGGTTGCTAAGTGCTTGTTGGTTGCTAAGTGCTTGCTGGTTGCTAAGTGCTTGCTGGTTGCTAAGTGCTTGCTGGTTGCTAAGTCCTGACTGGTTGCTAAGTGCTGGCTGGTTGCTAAGTGCTGACTGGTTACTAAGTGCTGACTGGTTGCTAAGTGCTGACTGGTTGCTAAGTGCTTGTTGGTTGCTAAGTGCTGGCTAGTTGCTAAGTGCTTGCTGGTTGCTAAGTGCTTGTTGGTTGCTAAGTGCTTGTTGGTTGCCAAGTGCTTGTTGGTTGCTAAGTGCTTGCTGGTTGCTAAGTGCTTGCTGGTTGCTAAGTCCTGACTGGTTGCTAAGTGCTTGTTGGTTGCTAAGTGCTTGCTGGTTGCTAAGTCCTGACTGGTTGCTAAGTTCTGATTGATTGTTAGGCTCTGTGGCGAGGTTTTCGTGCTAGGAACAAGAACGAAGTCGTTATCGCGCTGAAACGCGAAATTCGCGCACGAAGAGCTGATCAGTACATCTCGTAAGTGAGCGCACACGTATGTGATGTCATCACTTTTGAATTTTCATCGTTAGTATTCTGTGTGATGAAATCGTAACGATGAAAGAAACGCTGAAAATGGAAAAGAAACTTCGACAAATGCAAGTTGAAGCCATAAAACGTTTGTGGCAAAAAGTAAAAAAGCCAAATTGTTGGTTGAAGTAAAATTTATGAGGTTTGTGTTGACAGGTGGAAGAGTTGGAAAAGAAAGGGGGAGGGTAAGTGGGTTTGTTGCTCATTGTTTGATTATAATTAGTTTTTTGTAGAATTCCATCTGCTTCATTGCCTTCTACTAAATTGGTAAGTCGTCATGATGTGATGACGTCACCACCTGTTGACGTCACCATTTAGTTTCAGGATGTTGAAGAAGAAGAATGTATATCCCCCTCTGCAAGAACATCAACTAACAAGTAAATAACTTCATCATCTGCTCTTCATCTTTAAATCTTCTAATCTTCATCTTCTGTTTTTTATCTTCTGATCTTCATCTTCTAATCTTCATCTTCTGTTTTTTATCTTCTGATCTTCATCAACTGATTCTGATTTTTTGATCTTTTTCTTTTCTTCTTTCAGATCTGATCTTAACCAGGAGAATTCAAAGTTGAGAAGAACTGTTGATGACCTTCAATTGCAGGTTTGTTGATTCGTGTCCAAGCTGTTTACTGGTCATGCCCAGGCTGTTTACTGGTCATGTCCAAGCTGTTTACTGGTCATGCCCAAGCTGTTTACTGGTCATGTCCAAGCTGTTTACTGGTCATGCCCAAGCTGTTTACTGGTCATGTCCAAGCTGTTTACTGGTCATGTCCAAGCTGTTTACTGGCCATGTCCAAGCTGTTCACTGGTCATGTCCAGGCTGTTTACTGGTCATGTCCAAGCTGTTTACTGGTCATGTTTATTTGTCAACAGGTCATTCAACTCCAAGAGACCCTCATCCAAATACAAAGCAAAATACCTTCGTTACCATCACAACCAATGTTCGGTGACCCGCAACAAGTGGTCAGCAGTCCACAACAACAAGTGGTCAGCAGTTCACAACAACAAGTAGTCAGCAGTCCACAACAACAAGTGGTCAGCAGTCCACAGCAACATGTGGTCAGCAGTCCACAACAACAAGTGGTCAGCAGTCCACAGCAACATGTGGTCAGCAGTCCAAAGCAACATGTGGTCAGCAGTCCACAGCAACAAGTGGTCAGCAGTCCACAGCAACATGTGGTCAGCATTTTTTTTTAATTTTCATCTTCATAATGATGACGTCACCGATATTTTCAGTCGGTATCCAATACAACCATTACCAACAATGACGTCACTAGTAAAGAAAACGATAGAAATTGGAAGAGTTTACAAGTAAGTGACGTCATCACTCGATCACTAACTCATTGGTTGTCATGACAACAACAATAGGAGCTGGTTGAAGGAGTAGAACGCCCTCTGGTGGAAGACGAGTTGTGGGCGTTGTGTGAAGAAATTGCGCGATTTGTCGCAACCACTTCACTTCCTGTCAGGTTTGTGTTGATGATGACGTCATGTGTTGATGATGACGCCACATGCGATGCAGATGCTTATCAGCTGATCGCGTCATCATCGCAAGAGATGGAAGCGTCCAAAAGATTGAAGATTTTGCCATTTCCGCCGATGACGTCACTTCTCTAGCACCGGAAGTGTTATGTGGCGACTCAGTGGAAGTGACGTCATCGAAGTCGCTCGTCTTCAGTTTATCTTTTACACTTTGGTCAGCAACTGAAGATTCGATGATGACGTCATCAAAACTCGAACAACTAATGCTCGAGATGTCACGTGATGATGTTCGTCATCGCTGTTCTATCGATGATGTCATTCAGGTCAGTTGAAACTGCTTGACATGATGACGTCATCAGCAAACATTTATTATCAACAGAAATGCAAAGAACGTCGCGAAGAGGTGATGACGTCATCACAAAACTCGGCACAAGTCGTTGCAAAGCTGTTCAGTGAAGCGGAACGTCGTTTGCCGTCGCGAATCGCATGGAATGACGTCACTGAAGTGAGTTACAGATAGCTAAATGCATGACGTCATTAGTTTTATGATTTCCAGGCCGACTTGATGACGTCATCATCGTTGTCTCCACCGCGAATGCTGCGCGCTCAAGTATGTCATCATCATGACAACGTGACGTCATCAGCGCTATTACGCGATTTCTCCGTCAATTTGCGCTGGTTTCTTCCAGATGATCTCAACGATCCTTCAGCCACCTACTGGTCAGTTGTGTGACGTCATCACGAGTAGTGACGTCATCATCAATCATTGTTACAGCATCTACGTGAACGGAGAAGCTAAGGGACGCGTTGGATCGGGAAGGTCACGTGCTTCTCTCGCTGGTCTCCGCTTTGCGACTCACTACCGCGTCTACGTCACCACCGTGACGTCATCAGCGGAGTCGAATCCTTCAAACGCGATTGTGATTTGTATCAATGAGAAAGATGATTCGACTCAATCTATAATGACGTCACAAGCAAGCTGTCAAGTGACCAATGCAAGTGCTGATGATGACGTCATCAAGCGCGTTTTATCGCGTTTTCAAATCGAATCAAGCGAAAGCCGAAGTTTTGATGACTCTGCTGACTCAAAACCGGAAGCTGTGACGTCATCGTCGCATCAAGTGAAATCAGAAGTAGTGACGTCATCGTCAGAATCGGAATCGCTGATTACGCCGCGATCGAAAGCTCTTCTGGAACAGCTTAAAGATGAACTGATGCAGAGATCTTAATCACGTCATCAACTGCTTGCTTGTTGTGTTTAAATACAATTTTCTCTTTTTCATATTTTTATGTTGAAACATCAATTACGTTCAATTAGTTCGTAAAAAAAATAAAAAATTTGTTTGAAAATTGACTCGAATTTTGAATCAATTTAAAGTTGAATCCGTAAAAGCTTCATCGAATTTAAACAGAAATTTCAATTTTATCGGAAATTTGAAATTTTTTTTAAGGCTAGAAACTTTGTGATTGATAGAATCAAATTAATTATTCATAAAAGCTAAAAAAATCAATTTATGGTTATTAAATTCTGAGTTAATATCTACAAAGTACTTTTGATTGTATGAAACGATCAAAGACTCAAATCTTGTTTCAAATTGAAATTTTTCTCGGAATAATTTTAATCAAATTGACTTTAGAGTAGTATATTTTACAAAAAACTTTTAAATTTAAATCTTCTCATCAAACTGGCCAAACTGCGTTCAATCGCGCATTTTTTGGTATCGTTGACCACTAAATGTGAGATTTGTCTATAAAACAAAATTGTTCTGGTTTGGTTTTGTTGACAGAGAATATGTTTTGAGATTAAAGTGCTAACACAATTCTAGTTGTTCTTTAAAGCAGTTTCTATCTAAGGTGGGTTATGCAGCTGATTTAACAAGTCAAAATTATTGGTATACTGCCAGACAACCTTATAAGTCATTTACTAAATACTTATATTGTTAAAATATTAGAGTATCCATTATTTTGAAAATTCAAATAACTTTTCACAAGAATTAAAGGTTGATATGAATCTAACAATAAACTTAAAAAAGGCAATAAACGTAAAATGTGGCATAAATATGGTCAAAATTTCAAAATATGTTTTCATACGTTACTTAAAAAACGAGACATTCCAGAAAAGTTGAATTTATCTCATTAAACTATATTCCTTACTCACTTCTGATTACCCATAATCTATATACAACAAAGGGTAATAAAATATTACTGATGTATAATTTAAAACATATATTTTTTTGTTTTTAGTCAAACTAAATTGTTATCTTGGTGCTTCTAAAGTCACCAAAATGGCCGCCTATCCTCAATCCACGATTTGTTACAAAAATCTTTAACTTTTTTGTTCAAACTCGTTAGGTTTGTGCTTCAGAGTAGAAAAATATTTTGATTTTATTTGATATTAAAACAACTTTTGCAAAGTTTTAAATAGATATTTTTTTAGTTTAATGATTTTAATGAAATTTTAATTTTTTCAAAATGATAAGTTTAATTTTTTAGCTTTTAATTTTTAAGTACAAATAATTTGATGGGTAATAACTAGTAAAAGTTATAAAATTCTTGTGTATATTATTTTCTAGTTTTAAAAAAGCTCATTTAAATTCTCTAATGTTAAAATAATTTTTATTTCTTGTTTAATTTGTAGTTTATTTCTTATTAAATTACAAAAAAAAAGTCACTATAGTTTGTTGTAAAAAATATAAGTTAAAGTATTTTTTATCTATTTCTGATATAGTAATTTTTTCATAAAGAAATTTGTAATTTTTATATTCAAATCTAGATCAATTGGTTAAAAAAGATATTTTTCAACTTTTAGTTTGACCTGTTTGTTTTTAAACTTAATTTCTATAAAATTTAGTAGAAATTTTTGGCGGCAAATATAAATATGTGGAATCAGCAGTGGAGAATACGTCAAAAAAAATCAGGTGCAAATAATCAACAAAAAACATCATTTTTTCATCACTTTTGTATAATTAAACAAAAAAATACTTTTTAGAAACACAAGACTGGGCAGCATTGGCCCAAGCATGGGCAAGTAACCAAGCACCTGGGCAGGTGATTATTTTGTAAATAAATTAAGAATTTCTTCAATTATATTGTTGAAACAATCTACTGAAATTATTTTGTTTAATTTTGATTGTAAATAAACAATTTATAAACAATACTAATAAGGACTAGTTTCGGCTGACAACAACCATGTTGGATTTGCTTTGAGTGAGGGTTTCAAAAACAATGAAATAAAAAAGAAATAAAAAATTGCTAGAGTTTCTTCTTTTTCTTTGAAGCTGCTTTTTCTTCTCTATCTTTCATTTGTTTGCGGAGTAGAGAGCGCTATTCGGAGCGATCTGATCCGATATCTTCCCATTTGATAGTATTGATGTTAAGTACTTTCATATCGCACTTATCAGCATCTTTAAAGCGGAGGCAGGGACGGCTGATGTTACTCTAGATCCCTTTACAACAGATCTTTTTGGGATCCGTCCAACATTCATCCTGCGGATATGTCCGAGCCAGCAAATAAATTTAAATTTTTAAAGAAGTTGATAAAAATTATCTAAAGTAGAAAATATTTTCTATTTCTAATATTATAAATAGATATAAAAAAGAAGTCACTTTTTTTGTCAATTATGAATCTGTTTGTTGTTAATTTGATAATAAAATATTTTGATGCTAGTTAGACATCTGCTTGACTGAAAGATCAAATCTAAGATACTATTGACTTCCAACAAATTCTTCTTTGATTAGTTTGGGAAACTCATGATATTTGCATAATGTGGAATTTGAGCGATCAGAAAAATTTGTTGCAACTAGCAATTGATATTTGGTTTAACCATCAACTAACCATTGAAACACCAACTAACCATTGAAACACCAACTAACAAACCATCTAACTTCATTTTTCAGCCCTCAATGATGTCATCTCCAAACAATTTTTCGATGCACCCGCCTAGATGGGGACCAAACGTGCCTCCACAGCAATGGCAACAAAATTTCAATTACTACAATTCAAGTGCGTGTCATCACGTGATTATGACGTCATCTACAAACACGTGTGTCATCTACAGGTTTCAATCAAAGCGGACAATCTTCAGGAACAAGTGACAGCGACAACCAGCCTCCTCTTCCCCCTCAAACAACAGGTACCCCTGTTTACATTCACGCCCCAATTATTTCATCTTCATCTTCTCATAGATGAGAATGGGACTCACCCTCCACCTCTACCACCTCAAAATTCCGACTCTCAACCTTCATTCAGGTATGTGACGTCATCAGCACGCGCGTTTTCCGTAAACCTTTTGATTTTTGTAGCGGTAACGTGACAAGTAGTGAATCGATGGCAATCGCGTCGCGCCCCAACACAATCGGTGAGTCACCAGTTGAGTGCCCACTTCATATGGTGAGTTGCTTAGCCGGGTAATTCCTTTCCTACTTGCTTCCCTTTTCATTTTAGGGACTTCCCCTAACAAGCTACTAACAAGTCCTCACTCAGCCCCCTTTCTCGCCTCTTTTTTCATCATAATCTTTTTACAGGTGTCCCCGCCGATGTTTAATCAACCGTTACCAGGACAACCACCGATGGGACCCCCATTTGTGCGTTTCCCTCCTGGAATGAGGCAACCCAATTTCAACATGCAAAGACCTCCTTGGGGTCCTCCTATGACGTCATCACATCGACTCACGGCGCCACCAGCGACTCGACCTCCGGCTAAAACAATTCCGGCTTGGATACGATCCGCTCTGGTTGAGATTCAAGAACGTAAAGAGAAGAGGAAAAAGATGAAAGATCAACCCACGGAGGAGCTAAAGGAAGATCAAGAAGAAGATGAAGAATCGGATCAGGAACTGCCTCCAAAAGAGTCTCTGCCAGAAGATGATGAATATAGAGAAGAACTTTCTCCAGAAGAACAGCAAGAAATTAAGGTATATTTCGTCAATTCTTGACTCATTACTGATGATGTCACCATGACAACAGGCATTCTGCATCACGCGGATTTTGACCGAGCTGCTTCTAGAAGTGACAGAAAAAGAAATTGAAAAAATTGCTATTAAAAGTCGACAGGAAATCGGTAAAGAAGGTTGCCCCTAGTAACCACCTAGTAGTTGCCCCTAGTAACCACCTAGTAGTTGCTCCTAGTAACCACCTAGTAGTGCCCCTAGTAACCACCTAGTAGTGCCCCTAGTAACCACCTAGTAATTGCTCCTAGTAACCACCTAGTAGTTGCTCCTAGTAACCACCTATTAGTTGCTCCTAGTAACCGCCTAGTAGTTGCTCCTAGTAACCACCTAGTAGTTGCCCATAGTAACCACCTAGTAGTTACTTCTAGTAACCACCTAGTAGTTGCCCCTTGTAACCACCTAGTAGTGCCCCTAGTAACCACCTAGTAATTGCTCCTAGTAACCACCTAGTAGTTGCCCATAGTAACCACCTAGTATTTACTTCTAGTAACCACCTAGTAGTTGCCCCTTGTAACCACCTAGTAGTTGCCCCTAGTAACCACCTAGTAGTTACTTCTAGTAACCACCTAGTAGTTGCCCCTTGTAACCACCTAGTAGTTGCCCCTTGTAACCACCTAGTAGTTGCTCCTAGTAACCACCTAGTAGTTGCTCCTAGTAACCACCTAGTAGTTGCCCCTAGTAACCACCTAGTAGTTGCCCCTAGTAACCACCTAGTAGTTGCCCCTAGTAACCACCTAGTAGTTGCCCCTTGTAACCACCTAGTAGTTGCTCCTAGTAACCACCTAGTAGTTGCCCCTAGTAACCACCTAGTAGTTGCTCCTAGTAACCACCTAGTAGTTGCCCCTTGTAACCACTTAGTAGTTGCTCCTAGTAACCACCTAGTAGTTTAAGCTATTTGCTCCTTGAGACTTATTCAAATGATTTTTTGCATTTTGCAGCAAATCAAAAAAAAAATACGAATTCTTCGTTGAAAAATTTAGGTGAGTTTTCTGTTTATTTGCGATGTGATGACGTCAGTGTGGTGGTTAAAGGTGGTCTTGTAGCTGGTTATGGGTCAGATGAAAGCGAAGATGAAGAAGATGGTGACGTCACTGATGATGTAGCAGATGAAGATGAGAAAGAAATCGAAAAGAAGTTAAAGAAGTTTGCATGGAAACAGAAACAGCGATTGTTGTCACTTGAAGGTGGTGAGTAGCGTGATGATGACGTCATCAGCAGTTCATGAGTTTCCGATCATCCAGTTTCAGAATCACTTGGTGTTGATGACGAAGATGACGTCGAAGAAGTGGTAGTGACGCCATCAATTAGCGAACTTGACGCGATAGTTCGTGGCGGCATTGATGTTGTTATTAAACCGTCAGTAGAAGAAAAAGCTGATGACTCGGAAGTGATGACGTCATCACGTGACGCAAAGCAACAAGCAGTGACGTCATCACGCGAATCGAGCAATGAAGTTTCAACGTCGAAAAAGTCCAAGCATAAAAAATCACGGCGACGCGATGACGATCATGTGACGTCATCAAAACGCCATCGTGGCGATCGACGTCATCGAAGCTCGTCACGTGACCATCGAACACGTCACAAGCGTCCATCTAGTCGAAAGCGACGATCACGGTCGTCATCACGACAGAGACGTAGCGAAGTGGAACGACGTCATCGAAGCCGATCGCGATCTTCTGATTCACGTGATCGCAAGAAAAGATCTTCGAAGCGGCGATGACTCAACAATTAATCAATACTTCTGTCGACCTGCTGATACCATGGTTGTCGTCGTCATGGCAACGAGTTATTTATCGTGATTATAATTAGTGACGTTTTGAACTTGTTGTCATAGAAACTGCATCGCGTTGCTTTTAGTTGTCAACTTGATTTCTGTTTAAATTAAATTTGAGCGAAAACATGAAATTTGTGAATCACGTGATCGAGTGGTTTCTATATGACGTCAGTAGATTCGCGATTATGCTAATTAGAAACCAACGAAGTTTCAAATTCACAAAAAGATTTTGAATAACAAATGTTTTTGAGATTCCTTCTTAAGTTACGTCATCAGCGGTGATTGTATCAGGAAGTCTGTGTCTCGTGAAGAAGTCAGGCGAATTGATGAGAAGCGCGCCATCAAGCGGTAGCTATTTGATGGAAGACATAGAAGCGTTAACAGCTGATCAACGATGTAGATGAATATCAGGAGAGCTTCTTCCACTGATCTCTTAGTAACTTCAAGATGAGGCTTCCTCCAGTCAAGACATCATCTCACTCTGCAAGTCATTGCGCTGGAAACGAGTTCAGAAAAATACTGGAAGAATATCGCCACATCGATCTATCAACATTAGAGACTTCATGTTGAAAGCAACATCATCTGTACTAGAGAAAGATCAAGAAGAAGAATTGATCCTGATACTCAGATAAACGCTCCAAAGTCAGATAGTAGACATAAAATCATCGAATCTTCACAATATTCTTCCATCTTCACAACACGATGCCGAAATTGTTTAATAATCTTAGATAAAAGATCATAACTACCTGGTCAAGTGAAGAAGGGATATCATGAGATCTCAGATTTCTAGAAGCACCAAGAAGCTGGAATCCTAGAATACTTTAAGTTTAAAAGCGCTAAGATCAATTTATATCTTCATCAGTGGACTTAAGGAACTACTAAAGAATTTCTGGGTCACTTTTCAGGATATTCTGAGAGATCTCTAGCTAATATAATCTTCATTTGTAGAAATTAGAGTGAGACAACTGAGAAACTTTATTTTGATCTCTATGTAAATTTGTTGTAAGAAAAGATTCATTATCAGAATTTCAGTGTCACACACATGGCCACTTCTACCACGTGACCACTTCTAACACGTGACCACTTCTAACACGTGACCACTTCTAACACGTGACCACTTCTACCACGTGACCATCTTCTAACAAGCGACCACTTCTAACACGTGACCACTTCTACCACGTGACCACTTCTACCACGTGACCACTTCTAACAAGCGACCACTTCTACCACGTGACCACTTCTAACAATTGACCACTTCTAACACATGGCCACTTCTAACACGTGACCACTTCTACCACGTGACCACTTCTAACAAGCGACCACTTCTAACACGTGACCACTTCTACCACGTGACCACTTCTACCACGTGACCACTTCTAACAAGCGACCACTTCTAACAAGTGACCACTTCTACCACGTGACCACTTCTACCACGTGACCACTTCTAACAAGCGACCACTTCTAACACGTGACCACTTCTAACAAGCGACCACTTCTAACACGTGACCACTTCTACCACGTGACCACTTCTAACACGTGACCACTTCTAACACGTGACCACTTCTAACACGTGACCACTTCTACCACGTGACCACTTCTACCACGTGACCACTTCTAACACGTGACCACTTCTACCACGTGACCACTTCTACCACGTGACCACTTCTAACAAGCGACCACTTCTAACAAGTGACCACTTCTACCACGTGACCACTTCTAACAAGCGACCACTTCTACCACGTGACCACTTCTAACAAGCGACCACTTCTAACAAGTGACCACTTCTACCACGTGACCACTTCTACCACGTGACCACTTCTACCACGTGACCACTTCTAACAAGCGACCACTTCTAACAAGCGACCACTTCTACCACGCGACCACTTCTAACACGTGACCACTTCTACCACGTGACCACTTCTAACACGTGACCACTTCTAACACGTGACCACTTCTAACACGTGACCACTTCTACCACGTGACCACTTCTAACACGTGACCACTTCTAACACGTGACCACTTCTAACAAGCGACCACTTCTACCACGTGACCACTTCTAACACGTGACCACTTCTACCACGTGACCACTTCTACCACGTGACCACTTCTACCACGTGACCACTTCTAACAAGCGACCACTTCTACCACGTGACCACTTCTAACACGTGACCACTTCTACCACGTGACCACTTCTAACACGTGACCACTTCTAACAAGCGACCACTTCTACCACGTGACCACTTCTAACACGTGACCACTTCTAACAAGTGACCACTTCTAACACATGGCCACTTCTACCACGTGACCACTTCTACCACGTGACCACTTCTACCACGTGACCACTTCTACCACATGACCACTTCTAACACGTGACCACTTCTAATAAGTGACCACTTCTACCACGTGACCACTTCTACCACGTGACCACTTCTACCACGTGACCACTTCTAACAAGCGACCACTTCTACCACGTGACCACTTCTAACACATGACCACTTCTAACAAGCGACCACTTCTACCACATGACCACTTCTACCACGTGACCACTTCTACCACGTGACCACTTTTACCACGTGACCACTTTTACCACGTGACCACTTCTCATCACTCAGTATACTGTTATTGTTAATTTACTTTTATTTGCAATTATTAGTTTGTTACAATGACATGATTAATGACGTCAGCATCGGCGCGTGTCTTCTTTCTGCAGGAAGTTGGGATCAACTGAGAGGATACTGAGGGCGGGAATTTGAGGTTGTCGCTTCGCCCACAGAGGGATCAACGCTAGAGTAAAAGCTGCAAGAACCATTGGGGTTCCAGCAAAGTAGAACATTGAGTCATAGCTACCAAAAGCATCGTGCATCGCGCCTGTGATGTAGTAGAGGTGATGTACTGGTGATGACGTCATCACTTACCTCCTATTGGAGGTCCTACGGAGCTGACTGAGATGACACAGAGGATGCAACCCCACGCGATTGCGAGCTCTTCTTCGCCGACAAGATCAAGAGTCATGACAGGAAGAAGAATTTCGATTCCTCCATCTAAGAAGCCGAGCGCTAATACGTAATAAAGAAGTCCGTTGAAGTTGAGGAAGCTGCAGATGGAAGATGAAGATCAGGTAAAAGATCAGGTAAAGATGAATCAAATGAAAAAGAAGATACTACTAACTTGGGTTGCAACAAATTAACGAGCCCAGTGGCAAATGCTGAAGCTTGTGATAGATACAAACGATTTATACAAGTGAGATCAGCAATCTTTCCAAATACTAATCTACTTCCTGTTGCTGCTACTCCCATATATTGAATCAGATTTGATCCATAATTACGATCAAAACCAAGTTCAGTTGATAACTTCACCTAAAAGTTGTTCAAAAGTTTCAATAAGTTTATGATAAGCAAGAAAAAGCGCGCCAAAAACAAGTGTGGTGCAATAATTGAAAAAGATATAAGCGGATGTCTATAGGAAGTCGGCGCTCTTTCAAAGAGACAATCTCTTCTCTTTCATACTCTTTGTCACAGGAAATACACTAAAGATCAAATTTCAAGAAGATGATCAGAGAAGCTTGCTTCATTTTCTGATACAATTATCTACTGACATCAGCTACTGCTGTTGCTGCCTGTTCGAGGGCCGCTGGTCTGTTCGAGGGCCGCTGGTCTGTTCGAGGGCCGCTGGCCTGTTCAAGGGCGGCTGGCCTGTTCAAGGGCGGCTGGTCTGTTCAAGGGCCGCTGGTCTGTTCAAGGGCCGCTGGTCTGTTCAAGGGCCGCTGGTCCAGACATACATTTTTCTGCGATGAATTTTCATTACAGAAAGAATGTGTGTGCTGAATTTGCGTCCCTCCAACTACGTCACGATCGTCATGGTTACGTCATCATCGCCAACGCAAGGTGAAAACTTGAATTGTGATTTTTTGAAAGTTTTTAAACTTAAAATTGAAACTTTTTGTTTTGTGAGAAAGTTGAGTGAGTTTTTGGTTTTTAAAAGTGGTTTAAAATGGTCAATTGTAGATAAAGTAGTTGGTAGTTTACTTCTAGAGTCTAATTTTCGTATTTCTTGTCACCAAATCTTGCAACTAATAGATATCAATGACGTCATAGGCTTCACGAAGTTTCATCAGTAAGTTGGTAAAATCGTTTAAAGCAAAAACAAACTTTTAGTTTAATATTTAACTGATGATATTGATGACGTCACACAGCAAAGAAACCTTTGCGCGAAAACTTAGCAGCTTGTTATAGAACCAACTTTCAAATCCCAAAACTTGACAGTCGTTTTTTTGTTTGTTTTTTTGTAAATAATTTTTTGTTGTTTTTTAGCAAACAGCAATGAAAAAGGTTTGTAAAGCTTGCTTGAGTGTTTTGCAGAAATTCGCAAATCGAATTTCGAAGGTTTTAAGTAACAAGAAGCAAATAACTTCTTCAGCTACACCAAACCAGTTGTACAGTGACCGAATTTGGTCGGTTGCAATTATGGCGGGCGAATGTGGCTGTTTCAGCTCAAATTTCATGTTAAATTTTGAAAATGTTGATACTTACCACTGGTAAATAACAACAAGACCGCTGTAATTCAATCGTTTGAAAATTGGTAGCAAAAAACCAGATTGAATTACATCAAAACCAATAAACTTGTAACTAACCATATGTACCCATGGAATTTGGTAACCAATCTTGCACAAACCAACTGAAACCAACCAAACCATAAAAGCTTTATTTTTCCACAGTGATAATTCGGTGATGAATTTAGCAGCTTGTGGAGATTTTGTCGTTCCACCTTTACGTGGACCAAGTGGTCTGTTGATGAATATATTTGTATTATTTGTTATTGTTATTCGAAAACTGTGTTTGTGATAAAAATTTCTCGAAATAAACCATCAACAAAATGTGTATGATTCTCACCGGTAGGTGGCAGCACAAAACAGAGTGAGAAGTACAACGAAAGAGAAAAATCGCAAATTATCTCGCCACTCATAACCAGCGTTATGTAACACGTCATAGAACTTGCCCATAAACAAAGTTCCTGAAGAACTACCAGATAACATGATTCCACTTGCTAAAGCGTGTCGAGAACTACAAAATAAATCTTCAAACAACCAACCAATCAGCAATCAGTAAACAAACCTGAAATATTTGCTAACAATAACAGCTCCTTGAGTATAAGCAAAACTGGTCCCGATCCCAAACCCAACCCCATAAACGAGATACAAGATTCGCGAAGAATTAGCAAAAGATGAGACGAAAAGCGACAAAGATGCCAGCAAAATACCAGAACAGGCCACTGGTCGGCAACCATATCTGCTGGACAAGTAACCACTGAGTGGTGCAAACATAAGTACACATCCGAAACTAATTGAACCGACCCAAGCTGAAAAGCGCGCGTTTTAACCTGACCTTTGACCTTTTACACTCACCTGTTTTGAAACTAGCTTCTTTGAATTCTTTCTGTAAATCGTAGAACAAGAGCGCGAAGCAATTATGGATCCCAAGAATGACAGCGTTGATAAAAAACACCCCAATTGTCACCACCCAACCCCAACCACCATCTGGGGGATCATATATATCTTTGGTTGAGTCTTCTTCCTCATTTTCAATATCTTTTTCATCTTCACTAAGATCATTTTGTAGATCGGATTTTAAGACTTTTTGTTGTCTTCCTTCATCAATAATTCGATCAATAATCTCGTTCTCAGCAACTGAATCACTTCTTTCAACTTCTTTTTCAGCTCCTTCATCTTTAATGACTTCATAAACTAATTTGGCGTTTCCATCACGAAATGAAACTTCTTTTAATTCATTTTCATCATTTATTTGTTGATCTATTTTCACACTAGATGGAAAAGTTTCTTTCAGATAACTGTCCTGGTCATATATATGAGGTCGGTAAACTGTCTGGACCACTACATTCGTCATCTTTACCTTTTTAAGTGTTTCCAAACAACTTTTTAACTTTCCACATCTTCACAAAAACACAAATTTCTAATCAATCTCATCAACATCAAGACACAAGCAAGAGGATTATGACGTCACAAGCTCCTTTCAAAGCTCACTATTGAATTGGAATTTTCACGAGGTTTTGTTTACCAGCTTATTTTCCCTCAAATTAGTTGACATTACTGATGACGTCATTCATCATGTTGAGTAAACGATGTTTATGCAAATAAGAATTTTGAGCAAATACTTCAACGAGTATTCATCGAATAATCATTTTATTGTTTCTGTCGTTAATTAAAACATTTCTATTTATTTTCATTTCGATACGAAATTCGAATAAGATCAAAATAAGAGCAAATTCGTTTTTGTGTCAATATGACAAAAGTGTTGAAGATTCATCGATTAAATGACGTCATCACTTACAAGTGATTTAAAAAGTTTCAAAATTAACTTAAAAATTTGAGTAAAAAGATTAAAAATCGCGATTTCATGGCGCCAGTGACCACATGGTGGCGAAAGAGAGTCGTAAAGTTGATGATGAAGCATTTAGATCTTTTGATGACGTCATTAAATCGAGATCTTCAAAAAACCAGCTTTGCAAGGAGATTCAAAGAGCCATCGACAACTTCCAGCTATATTTATTCCAAACAAAAATGATTCTTAGATAAGATTGGTGCCCCTGATAGTCTAGTTGACCTCGAGTTGGGGTTAGGTTCCAAATTGGGGCTAAAAACTTTTTCATGATTTTCAAGACTCTATCGTCAAAATAATCTTTAAAAGAAGCCGTTGCCTAGTAACCGATAATTTGATGAGAATTCCAAAAAGTCCTTAAAAAGCTTACGTAAAAGTACTGCATCTGAGGACATCAAAAATTTGAAGATCTCTTCCGAGTTAAATGGAAAAAATGTTCAGCAAAAAAAGCTCAGAGTTTCTCGATGTCGTGACGTCATAAACTGATGAAAATGTCCAAGTACGTGACGTCATACTTGGACACTTCCAGACAGATGAGAGCATTGTGGTTGGCATAGAAACCACTTGCTCCCTGAAAGAGATGAGTTTCCCGACCCCAAGTCAGACGTTAAGGAATTTCTGCTTTTGAAACCAGTGAAGTGGAACGAAAAACCATTGAAGCGGAACGAATGCTTAAATGAAGTAATTGACCAATGGATAAATCGATCACGAAATCCGACTTTGATATCCGACCGTCTTCATCATTTAATCAATATTCAACTTCTGTTGACGTCATCACATGTTGTTGTCGAAGTTTCGGGTGGAAAATTAGATGACAGTGAAGAGAAGTTCACCGCTACGCGTTGTGACGTCACAAGCGCCTTATTTAGGATCAAATTTACTAAAAATAAATTTCTGGCAAAAAGAAATGAATCCTCAAAAAACAAACTGCGATGATGACGTCAAAAGCGCGCGACTAGCGGGCTGGCATCGATTGCGGTCGGGACAAACAGCGCCAATGACGTCATAATCAAAATGTCATTTGCACGCGTATACGACAGTGACAAAGGAATTAATGCAAAATCGATAAAGATGTTGATGTGATCTTAAACACGTCATCAGCTTCACTTGTGACTTCATCAACGCGATTACTTTTTTGGCGCTTAGCAAATTCTTTGCTTCGATGACGTCACAAACACGCGATTTGCCGGTGAGCATTTTATTGGATTTTGTTTCTTTTTTAACTTGCAAACAAACAAGCAAGCAAAGTAACAACAAACAAGACGCAACAAATGATGACTTCACAATCAACCAACGCGGTTGAGAAAGAAATTAGAAGTTGCTAGGAGGAAGAAGACCTTAAGATGACCCACACGCGCGATTTAAACATCAAATTTGTAGTTTTGAAAAAGTTGACACTTTTCCCTTCACTTGTTGCAATAAAATGAAATAAAAAGATTTTTCCTAAAAAGTGATGACGTCATCATCACGACAAGCTCCGAATTAATCCGTAACTGAGTCTTCATCTCAAATACCTTCTCAGAAGTCGTAGGCACAAAAGAAAAGCAAAAATAAAAATAAAAAGTCATCTTCCAAAGCATGCAAAAAAGTTGGGTGATTTCGATGGTGGTGTGACGTCAAGACGTCGAGAAATTGAAGATTGATCAATACATGAAAGAAGACACAGTTGAGCTTGATATGCAAAAAAAAAAAGTTAGAAAAGTTTTCGGTAAAACTTGACGAAAAAAGGGGAATTACCCAAAGCGAGAACAAATCGAAGATCTTTACAAGGAAAAAAATTTTACATTAACGAGAAAAATCCTAAAAATGGGGCGAGAAGAGTTTTCGATATCTACACTAAATCCCCTCGACAACCAGCCTTCAATTCTCAACTATAGTCGCGTCTACTGCGGGTGTGACGTCATAACAGAGATTTTCGGCGTGTGGAGGTGGCAAGAATATGGGGGGAAGATGAGGAGCAGGGTAAAGATGTTGGTAGGACATCATCACATACGGATTCGATTGTTGTGGACACGAAAAACAGTTTCCATAGCAACAAGGACACGAAGAAGATGGGGGGTGGTAGTTGTCGGTAGGTGGGGTACTTGAGGGTCGCGAGAAGGGTTCAGGTGAACTTCGGGCGGATTGCTGATCACAAATAGACATGGGAGAAGAGCGGTCACTAGATGGCGCCACCATCGTGGTGATGTAACAATGAGGAGCGAGAAAATCAGAAGATGAGTCAAGATGATAGTAATCAGAAGAGAAGGCGGTGTTGGAACGCGAGATATTAATCGCGAGTGTATGACGTATAAGATGTGAAATGAAATCAAGTATCATCTGAAGTTCATGTTTCATTAAACAAACAGTTCGCGACGCGATCACGCTTCGTAGCGTTATCAGATATTCCAATTTCAAATCATCTTCTCCACGGAAGCGATTCTGAAGATAATTGATCAACTTCTTGCTCTGACACTGGATGCTCGAGAAATCGATGAAGAAACGCGAACACATATGTTGCTCCATACTTCCTACAAGATCAGCATCTGAAGAGTCAAGACTCAATCCAGCGGATTTTATCTTCACATCGCGTCCTTCTTCATCACAATCTCCTGGTCGGTATCCACGGACCCTCAAGTTACAATATCGAAGAAGACCTCCTCCTCTTATCTCTTCAGGTCGAAAGGTGCAGATGCGGCGATGACGTAGATGACGTAGTGCGGCAGTTACGTCACCATAAACGCTTTCCGCGACGATTGTTGGATAGAAACGATGTGAGAGTTGGATTTTAGGAGGAGGGACGAGTAGTGAAGCGGAACGGAAATCGAGAAAACTTCGAAGCTCGATTTGGAAGGAATCGACGCTGAACTCATATTGTCGATTCATACTCTGAACAAACTTCAGCTCCAAATTGCGACCTAAAAACAAAGATGACGTCACACATTGATGACGTTACGAGTCGAAATGCAGCAAGTTTGCAAGTTGTTACCACTTCCGTAATAAACAAGAAGCGCGCGCCGAAATGAATCATAAGCAGCTGGTTCCTTGTTCGATAAAACTTCAATTATTTTAACAAAATAATTCAACCGTGACTGGACCTTTTAACACGCGCGTCATTACAATTCTTAAGAAGAAATTGAAAGATGAAAGATGCGTTAAGTGGGCATTGGGCAGTGATGGTGACGTCACAAGATGATTTGTTGAAATCTAGAAGAGCTCAAATAGGTATGGAAGAAGCCGTTACGCTCAATTGCACAAAAACACAAGAATCGGTGGAAAGCAGTGAAGCGTAACGAAGCGTGCAAGGCATCGCGCGCAAGGAATTTCGATGAAGACGTTTTTCGAAGCAAACAAACAGCGTCTATGACGTCACATACCTGTGTTGTTGTTGAGCGAGATGAGGCTCCATTCGTCGGAGCCATTCACTACTTTCACTTTCTTCTGGACATACGCGTTGGTCAACATCAAGTTACAGATTCGCTCTCGGATGACACCTGGTGGCAAGTAGTCGAGAAGTATCTCGACGACTGTGTCTTTGATTTGCTCCCAATAACTATCACGTGACCGATGGTAAGGTTGAAACAAATCTTCATCGGGGTGTTTTGGGCCCTTTCTGGGGCATGGGTGACATGGGGAAGACGGGTAACTGGACAGGGACTCGCTGGACGCGTAGCCTCCGTCTTCACCACCTGCCGGACCTTCTTGAAGCTTTAAATTCGCGTTTCCGCCTTCAACAAACAAGTCTTCACGCTCGGGTGATTTCGACTGAGGGCTAGGGTAAATTTGAAAGATCAGATCAAGATCTTTGTAGGTTGGGACCGTGCTTCCCGACAAGACATGAGTTGCAGCACTTCCATTGAGACGAATAGCTCGAACCCCGATGCCATGACGTTCAATGCGCTCTTTGACAGTCTGTAAAAGTGACCAGCTGAAAATGGTTAAACTAACCCAAGTTGATTACCTGGACCAGGACACTTGGACATATTTCCAAGGTTGGAAAGTTCCCAGCACCATGTATAGGTACACAAGTTTCCATGACATCAGTTAGACGTTGGGCTTGCTGATAGGATAGAATCTGGAATCTAGATATCTTATTGCTGGTCTCCATATTAGACATTAAATGGAAAAATTATTAAAAGATTTTTATTGAATATCAAAATATGAAGTCAGGAAAAAACTTGTAAATTACTTTCTAAAAGTTTCTAAAAAAAGAAATTTCAAATTAGTTTTCATGACATGATGATTTCATGGTCAATAACTTCATAATTTGTAATAAAATTTTACTTAAAAATAGATAATAAGTATATGGTTTGATGTTTAAAGAATATCTGTTTGAATTAGCAAAAAATGCCAAGTGTTGTTATAGCAGAAGTTCACTCCTCATCATTAGTTTCTATTGAATACCACAAACAAACTCAATAACAAATTATAATTTATGGATACATAAAAAAGCTGTAAAATATTTAGCGAAACTTTTACATTTTTTAACTTCTGAAAATCTGCTTAAAAATTCCATTAAAAACTTTTTCAAAACATCAGTACTAAATTTGGCATACATTCAAAATTATTAGCAAGCAATGAATAGAAAATATGTCTTTGATGGGTGGTTACTGGGGTCAATAACAAACAATTTCAACATAAAATGGTAGATTGTTATAGCCAACAAAAATTATAACCAAACTAATTGTTTTAGTCAACTAACAAATAAATTTTGTTAAGCACTTCAACTTAAAGTAGAATGCTTTTCAAATAAGATAAATTAATATGATGATGCATTTAAACAAATACATTTAAGCTCAAGTAGAATATTAACAGCTTTTTACAAAAATTATTGGCTTCAATTCATAGAATGTATTATTTACATACAACAAATTAAAAAAATGTCAATTAGAAAATATTAATTAGTTAGCTTTTATAATTATTAAATATCTTACATAATTCTCTATAATAAATTTTAAAACTATCTAACAGAAAAATGATTCGAATTAATTCATTAAAAAAAATCATAAATTAAATTACAATTAAAATCATTAAAATTATAGAACTTACCATTAATTAAAAGATTTAGAACATAACAAATCTTAAACATAAACATTTTAACCTTAAAGCTTTGAATTGCAACACAGTTTAAGTTCAAGAAGAATTCTAGATAATCAAAAAAAATTCTGTAATTTATGTTTATTGAAGAAAAAGCTTTAAAAAAAATAACAGAACGTAAAACAGCCTGAATTATATAAACCAAGCAATTAATCTAATAAAAACTTTATTAAGTTGTAAATAGTGAAATATACTTGTTGATCAAATATAATACAGGAAGCAGTGGCTAAGAACCTGAGTAAAACCAGCAGCAGCGACAACAAAAGTAAAAAATGAAACAATACGAAAGAGACGAACTTAAAAGGGAAAATAGATAACAATAAATTAATTTAGACATTGTTGAAGCTACTTTATATGATTGGGTTACTACTAGTAGATTACAAAAAGGACTAATAAAGAAATATCAGAACGTTTTTTTCACTACTGTTCTGTATTTACAATCAGAAAAAAAATAAATTAAATGTTGCATAATAACAAAACTTAGAAAAAAGCCAAACATTTTATTGCAACTTACATAAAAACTAATTTCAATTTTCACTCGTATGCTGCTAACCATCATTTAATGTTCTCAAAATTCACAAATAACATAAAATTCAATAAAACAGAATTTTAAAAAGAACAGAAAAATGTTGGATTATTTTTGTGGTTTTCGTTGTGAGTATTTCTAATCGTCAGCACCACCATATCGCTAACTTGTTCGCGCTGCCTTCTTTTTTTTCTCTCTTTGATTTGTTAGGAGATTACGAGCTGGTCTTGTTTCTTGAACAAATGACGTCATCACTAACTTGCATCTCGAGGTGACAGAAAAAGCCAAAAAAGTAAGAAATTTCACCAGGAGAAAAACTCCTGGACTTACTTAGCCTTGCTTTCTTTGTTACAAAACTCTTATGCAAATTTAAAAAAAAATTTTCTACTATTAGAAAAACAATAAAAGCTGCACTAACTGTGTATACAAACTTTGAATTTAAGTGTAGTAAGCTTCTTATATGACAAACATACTTATTTCATGATAAAAGTCCATATTTTGTTTTGTTTTTTATTCAAGTTTTAATAGTAAAACAAGTTTAACTTTTAGTTTTTGTGTTTCTTAATAACATGATTTGTTTAAAGTTATTAACATTTCAATAAAAGAAACAAAACTTACAAACTGCTATCAGTAACCACTGTAATGCACACATTTAAAATGCTACTTCATCAAAATTACTTAGGCAAAAACAGCTGAATAATGATCTACTTTTCAAAACCTGTCTACTAAATTAAGAATTTTTATAAGAGTTTTGGTAGATGAGTAAGATCTTATAAGAAGAGATAAGTATTTCATAATCTACTTCTCTATCATCATTTGAAAACAAATCATCACTTGAAAACGTTGAAAACAAAACTATCTCAGATAATAATGCTGAATCTTTGAAAAATATAAAAATTTTGTAAAAATTATTTTAAACAATCTATACATTTTGCAAAGATTCAGCATAATTAAAATTAAATTTAATTTTTTTAAATTGCATCTACAGATATAAGAATTAATTCAAACATAATTTATACAAGATATCTGTAGAGTTGTATACTGAGTAAAAAAATGAACAAACATTTTTTATCCAAAAGTTTTGACTAATCAGAATCATTTTGACATATATAAGAAAATATTCAAATGTATAAAAAATTAAACATTTAAAACTTTCTAAAGGTTATCATTTTTCCGTTTAACCAGAAAAGAAAACGTTATGTGCCAAAAGTAAAGCTAAGGAAGTGCTGTTGCTTAGTCACTATTCAATTTTTCAAAAAAATTAATTAAATCTTATTAGGTAGAAAACTTTTTTTATATGAATCTGTAAGCAATTTATTCTATTTTTCTTTGACTAAAGTCAATTTATATACATTTCTTATACGTTAACTTTTGAAAGATATATAAACATTTTATCTATAAATAATATAAAATATTCACGTGATAGATTAAGTAAAATATATTTTTTATCTGATTTTGACTGGTTCTTAAGCCTCTTTTTCATCAAAAAAATATTTTGAAAAATAATTTTTCTTCTTGATTTACTTAACTACACAATTTTTTATTTCACTTTTGTGTTCCTCATGAAACTTTATTTGTAATTTTTTAAATCAGAAACTATAAAGTCGAAATAGTTATAAAGTAAATAAAAACGATATAACCGAATCATATACAAAATAAATAATAGTTTAAACAAAACCTGCATAAATTAATGAGCATTTTGCCCAAAGCAAAGTTTATTTATATAATGTAATTTATATAAATATATAAATATACAAATAAATATATAAAAATGGATAATCACATCCATTCTAGTAATTTATTTCTAATCAATTTTGAACTGTTTTGTTGCTTAGGTATTTACTCAGCTGGTTTGTCTTTTGGGGACAATAACTATCATTAAAGATAGGATGCTCTTTAAAATCCTGCGCATTTTGTATTTAAGACAGATTTTCGGGTTTTATAACTGAAGAGGCTAGAATTAAACCAAGACGGCTTCTTATTAAGTTTTTGTATTTTATGGGAATTTTAAACAAGCCTTAATGTTATTTTATATTGAAGTTTTTATCACAATTGAAGTTGACCAGATAACATGCTGAGAAGTTTTGGCATTGAGGTTAGTATTGACAACCATTTTAGAAAAAAATAAATAGTAATTTGAATAGAATTTTTTATAATATTCAACAATTTTATCTAAGCTGTTAGTTAAAGCAATTGAAACTTCTGTGGTTTACTTTGAAACATTTATCGCTAAATATGACAATGCAAAGTTGCAAGCTTCAAAAACCTAGTATGATGTGATAGTTATAGTCTGATAACTAATTTTAAACTAGCTTTTTTTAAGGTCAGTAGAAATATGACAAAATACAAGATAACAATTTAATTGTGCAGTGGTAGCCTTTTTAAGATTAGTTTTGTAATAAAAAAAATATTTTCTATATTTTTAATTCCTATTTCCTTATTTTTCTTGTAAATTCTCGTAATTACATGAGGAATTTTTATAAAAAAGATAAACTTATTTTTTGTAAACAAAGATTTAGGTTTACGATAAAAAATGAAGTTTTAACTTTTCTTACACTTTAAAGACTTTTTCGTTATTTGAATTTTTTTTCAGCTTATACTTTTATTAAATTATTTGACTAGGAGTGTTTCATTTGTATATTATTTTAAAAGTTGAACTTTGAGTATTTTATTTAAATTATTTTATTGTTTGTATGAAGATCTATCAGGACCAAAGAAAAAGTGGGAAAGACCGTGATGAATTCCTTACTATGTTCTGAAACCTCAAATCATAGAAGGTATTAAAATTTAACTATCATTTTTTTTATAACTTTCATGAATTTTTTTTTTGTTCTGTGTGATGATAAGCTGTTTATAAAACTATAAAAGTGAGTTATTTTTTATTTTTAACTGTATAAAGCCATTTTAGTCAAATGTTTTGGTAATCGGACTTTTCAAAATTATAGCAGTATACATTAGTTGACTGACGAGTTAGCATCAAACATTTTACGTAATATTATTTAAAAAAAGTAATTGAAATGTCTGCAGTCAGTCCCCATACACTTTCAATTCAAACTACTT
This sequence comes from Pegea sp. RAD2-039, assembly GCA_034620365.1. Taxonomy (NCBI): domain Eukaryota; kingdom Metazoa; phylum Chordata; class Thaliacea; order Salpida; family Salpidae; genus Pegea; species Pegea sp. RAD2-039. The sequence continues at coordinate 262,895 of JAQGEQ010000061.1, read as the reverse complement.
TGCAAATTGTTGACAGCAAACTGCAAGATTTAGGTACTGGGCCGCATACCCCTTCTCAAGCAGAAGAACACAAAAAATTAACCATACATAAGCAAAAGCTTGTACAACAAATGAAAGGTTTGTTTGAAGTGTTTTTTTACTTATTTTAAATTCGATTTTATTGCCTAACTTTAAATTTTGTTTAGCTATGTTTTGAAATATTCAATTGTTAGTTTAACTTAATTAAAAAGTTTTTCATTCCTAATTGTTTGATTGTTCTTTTAAATAAGTTTTTATTTTTTTTATTTAAATTTGATATTTAATTTTAATTAACAGTTTAAAGGTAAATTTTATTTATTTTTTGTTTCTAAATGTCCTGATTTTTTGCCGAAGACACTTCAATCTTACATTACTGATTTATTAATTTAATTATTTATATAAATAAATGCTAAAATATGTTAAAAAATAAAGTTTTTTATTATAATTTGTTCTAATACTCAAAATATTCTAATTTTTTTATTAAGATCTGTATATCTTTTTAAATATACCCATGCATTAAGTAAATAAATATTTCATCATTAACTTTTTATAATTTTTATGATTAAATAGCTTTAGTTAGTAAATAATTAAATAATAATAATACATTTAAGCTTTCATTGTTTTCATTCTGATCTTCTAATAGCGGCTTAAGATACAGTATGTTTTATGATAGATTATGTTGTTATCACAGAAACTTTCTGTCTGAAAAATGTTATTTTTTTGAACTTTCCAAATTTAGAGTCTTTTTTAAATAAGATTTGTTGAAACCTGATTAATGTTGTACACTAACTTATTAACTTTATGATAGTTATTTATAATGAAGTTAGTATTCAAATTAAACAAGTAAAAATGTAGCTTCTCTTTTCTTGAAAACTGTTATCACTGATGAGATATATTTAAAAATTTTTAAATTGTTGATCTAAAAATAAATATTTTTCTCTCTGAATTTTTAATGATAAACTATACTAAGGATGTTTAATAGTATTCTGATAATCTTTAACTTCATGAATTTACTAATTTATTTTTTTTTTATATCTTATACCCATACTAACAAAATTAGAATACAGAATTTGTTACCAAGTTGATAGTTTTATTTATAAGATAGAAAAGTTAAAGCTCTAGCTTGAAAGTATTATATAAATTAAATATTTTTTATAGATTAATTTATTTTTATATTTTAAAGTTGTTTTTTAGCTATATGTGTTGATATGTTATTTTTTAATAGTTTAAGTAGATTACTAATTTCTAATAAATGTATTTTTTAAATTAACATTTTAGCTATAATTGATTATTTGTTGCTTATTTGAATATTCTTTAGGTCATTAGTTTGATGAAAAGTAAACTCATTATAATTTTGCTCTATAAAATTTTAATAAATCTCTAAATTGATTGAAATAATTTGAAAATAACAAAAGTAATCAATCACTATTAATAATAAATACTAATTATTCAACTTTATAATAACCAAACTTCATTTAAACATTGAAGCCTCAAAGCTACATTTATATATAAAAATACTTCAGCCTAATACCTCAGCAACTCTCTTTTATTACAAATAGTGAAATATATAAGCAACCCAGCCAGTAAAGTTGATAGTTCTAACATCAATTATTTCACTGCAGCCTCTATGCAAGGCGTGACTATCTCTTTAACACCAACAATTCCCTCTCAAAGTATTGTTATGCAAGCAACCAGCAAATTTCCATCTACACATATCAACATGCAACCAATGATGGCTAAATCAGTGATTGGTAACCAATCTCAGCAAGTAATCATCGCAAAAAGCCAACAAGCACCCCAAGCAGTTGCAAGTTTCATTAATCAATCTAACAGCGAGTCTCAAGCTAAAAACAAAGTAATCAACGAAATAAAAACCTTCTTCAACAACTCATGGTTTCGTTTGTAGTTGCTCGATAAGAAACGAATCCAAGATTTGGTTAATGAGATAGATCCTAATATGCAATTGGATGATGATCTTGAAGAGGTCTTTGTTTTCACATCTGAAGCTTTTTATCTACTTCTGATGACTTCATATTTCAGATGATGATTCGAGTTCTAAACGACTTTTTAGATGAAACTGTTTCTTCATCTTGTGTTCTTGCTCAGCATCGAAAGTCAAATACTCTTGAAGTAAAAGACCTTAAATTGCATCTAGGTTAGTAGCTCCTCATCATTTAATCGACTTTTAGTGTGGCTTGTTTCGCAGAAAAGAGTTGGAATATTCGAGTGCCCGGTTTTGGCAGCGAGGAAATTAAAAACAATAAAAAAACTGTAGCGACTGAAGCACATAAGCAGAGATTAGCCCTGATCAGAAAAGCTAACAAAAAGTAACATTTTTCTTTCGCTTATTTGATTTTCTGTTCAAAACTGCGTTTCCTTGTTTGATCATGATGATGATAACATCGCAATAAAGATTTTTACTCTCCTAATCATTCGATTAAGAATTTATGAAGCGGTTTTAGCGAAAGTTGGTTTGAAACTTAATTGAGTAATAATTAGATTAATTACATTTTCGTTAACTGAACTCCTTTATTAATATGTTCGCTTTTTTGAACACAAATTCCAAAAAAGCAACAAATCTCTGCACCTTAGACCACCAAGCACCTGGATTTTACTAAGATACTTTTTTGGGTGTGGTGTTGTAGGCCGAGAAGTTTTTTAAGTCTATGTGTTGAATTTATGTAACTAGTTTTTATCTAATTGTTGCATATTGAGGTTCGAAACTAGTTTTGTTGCTGTTTTAATACAAACTAGTTATCGTTCTGACTTTAGCTAGTAATTTTATTTGATAATGATAGAATTATGATTAGAAAGATATTTTGTTCAGACCTGAATGTTTATCATTTATTTATTTCAATAAATGCGAAGGAGGGTGCCTGAAAAGAGCACCTCCCGCTTACACACATTCTCACAAATAATTTCTATTAAGTTAGAAATATAGAAATAAAGAGATGTAACACATGGTATTTCAGTTGTCCTTAAAACATATAACTGAACAATTATATAGGGTATTAATAATATAAAAAGGGGAAATTCACAGTTTAGAAATGGCAATATTGGCAATATTATAACGGTTCAACCTTTGCTTTAACAACGCGAGTAATTCTGACATAACAATGTCTGATGGCAGCTGGTTCCAAGTAATAATTGTTCGATATGAGAAAAAATTGCTCTGATTAACCTACCAGGTGGTATGGGCTTATTAAGATGTAATGTGTATCGTCTGAGTTGGTATAACTTGAAGGAAGGACTAATGGAAAAGAAAGTATCGAATTGAAGATCAATTAAACTGTGGATAATTTAAAAATAAAAATTAAATCGTATTTAATTCGTCGAATTTCCAAAGTATCTAAATTGAAGAAGCTAAGACATTATTAGTAAGTTTGTTATTAAAACAAAATTTTCATTGAAATAAGATCAGACCAACTAAAAATATATAAAATGTTTATACATTAGAAAAACATTATATCTAGTATTTCAAATAAACTTCCTAAACAGCTTTGGTTAAACTATTTATCAAGCTATAATGAGATTTAAAACCTAATTATCCAAATGTTTTGTTGCTGGTTCATTTTTATAAATACTTTTTTGATTAGAATCAGTTTATGAGTCTTATAAAAGCAGATAAGTAATTTTTTGCTAATTGTAAACAAGTTTTATTAATTAAGATCTTTCAATTTGAAAAAATACATTTTGGACTAATAACGTAATTTATAATTGGTAAGATGCAAGAACAGTTACTAATAATATTAAACATAAACAAAAACATTAATGTCATGAAACTTTTTAAAAACAATAAAATATGAATATATAATAATCAAGTTTAAATATTTTTTTATGTAAATATTAGTTGATAACAATATTGTTAATTACTTTTTATGTTTACTAATTAGACTTATAACTTTTACATTTAAAATTGTTTTTTTTTATAAACTGCTAATAAAATATTTAATTTATAAATTCAAAGATTTGATGTAATTATTTATATAAAAGAATCTTAAGTAGTTTCTTATTTATATATGTATTTGTTTTGAAAGTATACTTGCAAACTTTTGGTTTAGTAAACTTGTCTTCTTTTTAGTAATTAGTGTTTTCTTTACATTTTTTACTTTAAGGAAAAATTATGTCTGGTGGATTATGTCTTGAAGATTGCTTGGAAGACAGTCCTCAGGTCGACATTTTCTTTAAACTTTTACTGAATGTTACAATTAAGTTATGTTTATAATTATTTAATAGTTAAGATATATTTGTTGAAAATATTTTTTATTTTTAAGATTATTTTTTAAGATCAACTTAAACTTGTGGTTATTATTTTTAGACAAGAGCACTTATTGGTGTTTATGAGCAAGATGGTATAGTTATGCTGGATTTTATTCAATCATTAAGATCAAATTATCAAAAAGTAGCTTCAATTCAAGTTAGTTATACATATAAACAAATTTAGTTGATATTCTTGTTTTTTTTCAAATAATTATTGAACAATAAATAACATGTTTTTCCTATAACCTAATATTAGATAATGAATTGTTAGTAGATAAATTATAATAGAAGTTTATTTATTTGAAATAGTTTTTATATTTATCAGCTTATAGTAATTTTTAATTTGAAATATTTGAAAATATAATCAGAAAGTTTATTAATTACTTTTGTTGTTTTACTGAAATCTTCGCATTTAGATATTTTTATCAATTGCATGGCTACTTATTTTTAAGGCAAAACTGAAATGTCTTCTTCACAGAATCAGCTCTTCCTAGCAACAACTGCTCTTTCTAAACAACTCAAGCAATTCAACAACTTGGTTAATTCTTCATTTAATTTATCACAAATTGTTATCAACAAGTTACTTATTTGTAGAGCTCTAGCCTGAACCTAGGAGTTGAAGATTTAGTTGGTGTTGTCAACAAGTTAGCTGTGAAAGTAGATGAGGTTCCATTTAAACTACTTTGTATAAATTTTATTGATAATTTTGGCAATTATTAGATTGCTATGATTAACAAAATATCACATGGTGAATTAGTTGAAGGATTAAATGGACATTCAGCAAAGTTAGTCAACAAAATCTTCTATAAACTTTTTATCAAGATTTCATCAACAGATTTGGTGATGAAGATTTTGAAGAATTCTATCGACTCAAAACTAATTTTCATTCAAGTGATAGACTCCATGAAGAAGCTGCTGCTAGGTTAGCGAGAGTTCCAAGAAAAAGAAATAATGAAAAAGTTAGTTGTGGTTGTCATTGAATCATTTGATGAACTTGTGATGTGTTAGAGTTGGAAAGAGGCCACTGATCAGCTGTATGCTGCTAGGAAAGCTTTCCACAATGTAAGTACTTCCATCTTTTCTTCCTCATCTTATCTCGATCGTCTTCAGACTTCTATGTTGTATTGCTCTTGTTTAAACTCACTTCAGAAGAAACAAGAAATTGGAATAGTCCAACCGATTGTATCTTTACTTAAATCACAAGTTAGTGTTTGTCTTCTCATTCCAATTTGCTAACAGTTGATTTCAGGTAGGGCACTCAGTTATGTGTGGTGACCACTGTAAAGAATGGACTTCAACTGCGGACCACTTGTCCACCCATCTCTCAACGTCAGCTGACTATTTTCACAAAAATTTTGCTTCAATCGATTTTCTTTCAGTTTAAATAAAGAAATTGAGGAATCACGTCAGGTCTTTCTCAAATCAATTGATTGTTTGGATGCTGCTAGCACACGAGCTTACATCCCAGACCCTCCAACCTCTCTAGACTTTCCGGAGCTTCCAGTAAACAGGAGTAAGACACAGATCAGCGGATATCTTTTTCATCGAAGGTATGTTTCCTCCTGCTGCATCCAGATCTTTGATATTCTTGTAGCCGAGGAACAATCCTGTCTCAGTGGAATCGTAATTACTTTTTCACACAAGCTGGTAACTTGATGCAGCAGTTGAAAGGGGAGTTTGGGGGACGTTTGTGTCTTGATTTAGAAGGATGTTCTATTTTGTCAGTTGATGTTGATGACAGAAAACATGTCTTCCAGGTAACCCCAACCACTGATCTTCATCTTTCTAATCTTTTTACCTTATTCTTCCTGATCTTCATCTTGATCATCCTCGGTTTCACCCTGATTCTTGTCTTAATTTTTATGATACTTTTGATCTTAATCCTGATCTTCATCTTGATCTCCCTGATCTTCATCTTGATCTCCCTGGTCCTCATCTTGATCTCCCTGGTCCTCATCTTGATCGTTTTCGTCCTAATGTTGATTATTTTGATCTTTCTCGTCCTTGTTTGAACATTATGGTCTTCTTCTTGGCCCTGATTGTCATCATTTTGATCCTTCTGATCCTCATCCTGATCTTCATCTTGTAGATCACTTCATCCAACAATAAACCAGTGATCTTACAAGCTGAGAGTAAACATCAACTCGAAGAATGGATTTGCACTCTTTCTAATCTCGCCAAACAACGAAGTGATGAAAAAGCGACATCTAGCGAGCAGAAGAAGAGTAAGTTTCATCTTCAAAACCTTCTCTATCTGATCTTCATGATCTTCAGCAGTTGAACAGCCTCCCCAAGTGACCACATCAGTAGCTTCATCTGCATCTAAATGGAGTTCAGATGCTGCAGCTTCCGGCTCCTCTATGCTTCTAAGGATCAAGCAAGCTGCCTCTTCACTTGTGTCTTCTCCTGATCCTCCAAAATCGGATCAAAAGTTTCACGCTGATAATTTGCAATCTTTGATGACAGCAGAAGATGGGATTATTTTCAACCTTCCAAAGATCGGGCGTTTGTGTCCTACAGCATCCAAAATGAGCTCCTCACAGGAAGACAAAGAAGAAGAAACAAACTTAACGAAGCATGACGGAGGGGATTCAGAGAACTTCCGGAGCGTACATCCCGCTCAGTTCCTTGGATGTAAAAAGGTTATAAAATTCATCACCAGGTGGCGTTGTTCTTACTTTAACTTGATCACAGATTGCTAAGGATCGCTGTGATGCTGATGACGTCATTGACGAAGCTATCTGGCAAGTGATGACGTCACGAGCGCTGAGTAAAGTGATGAGTACGATTGAAGTTCGCGTAGCGGTTGGAAGCGATGCTGTTTGTCTACTTAACGCTGATGATCGCGTAAGTTAGCGATGACGTCATCATCTCGTCATTATCGTGACGTCATCAATAGTCGGTGTTAAAAGTGCTGGAGTGGTCGACAGTAAGCAGGGTTCAGTCCCACAGCGAAAACGCGCGACTTTTCGGTTTCCTAGCAACGGAATCAGAAGGTGACGCGATAGTTTGTTACGCGTTTGAAAGCTCTACTTCCGGTGATGACGTATGTTGTTCGATCAATACCGCCAAGGCAATCGAAGCAAGTTTGAAAGTGAGTGGTTGGTTGCTAGGTAACCAGTTAGTAACCACCAACTGATTGTAGGTTGATAAAGAAGTGGAGAAGGTGCCAGTAGAGGGCGCTGTATAAAGAGCTTCGCGCGTTTTCGTGTAAATATCTTCTTCATATGTATTCTTTTACACAACAAATTGTAAATTCATCTAGTCGCTTCTTATTTCTATTTCTCATCTCATTCAAGTTTCAACGTGACGTCATCACTCATTCCGCTTGAATAAACGTTGTTTACGATGTGATGACGTCATCAGCGACTATTTAGCGTTTGTTTCAATTTTAAATTGATTTGAACAACAATCTGGTGGATGTACTTATGATGAAGTACTGTTGAAGTATTTGCTGATTTGTTTTAGTCAGTTTCAATCTCATGATCATGACTTCAAATTTGAGTAAATTTCAAGAGATGAAAAGTAATCTTTCATCTTCTGTTTGTACTGATGATTCCAAGCTGAAGGAGAGGTATGATCTTCAATTATGTCTTCAGATGTAGTTTAGAGGCTTTAAAGACTTTTTTGTTAGTTTGTTTCAGTTTTTATTCTGTAAAAGGTTGAATATGTTGAATTTATTTCAAATGTGATGTTACATTACTTTTTAAATTTCAATTTTAAATATTAAATAAATTCTTTCATCCATAATTTGATGAGTTTTCAATTTGATAATCAAAAGAGCAACAAACTAGTTACCCACAGTAATAAGCAGCTAGTAACCATTAGCAACAAATAGCTAGTAACCAGTAGCAACAACCAGCTAGTAATCAGTGCCAACAACCATCTAGTAATCAGTACCAACAACCAGCTAGTACCCCACAGTAATAAGCAGCTAGTAACCAGTAGCAACAACCAGCTAATAACCAGTACCAACAACCATCTAGTAATCAGTACCAACAACCAGCTAGTACCCCACAGTAATAAGCAGCTAGTAACCATAAGCAACAAATAGCTAGTAACCAGTAGCAACAACCATCTAGTAATCAGTACCAACAACCAGCTAGTACCCCACAGTAATAAGCAGCTAGTAACCAGTAGCAACAACCAGCTAGTAACCAGTAGCAACAACTAGCTAGTAATCAGTACCAACAACCATCTAGTAACCAACAGTAATAAGGAGCTAGTAACCAACAGTAATAAGCAGCTAGTAACCAGTAGCAACAACCAGCTAGTAACCAGTACCAACAACCAGCTAGTAATCAGTACCAACAACCATCTAGCAATCAGTACCAACAACCATCTAGTAACCAACAGTAATAAGGAGCTAGTAACCAACAGTAATAAGCAGCTAGTAACCATTAGCAACAACTAGCTAGTAACCAGTAGCAACAACTAGCTAGTAACCAGTACCAACAACCATCTAGTAATCAGTACCAACAACCAGCTAGTACCCCACAGTAATAAGCAGCTAGTAACCAGTAGCAACAACTAGCTAGTAACCAGTAGCAACAACCAGCTAATAACCAGTACCAACAACCATCTAGTAATCAGTACCAACAACCAGCTAGTACCCCACAGTAATAAGCAGCTAGTAACCATAAGCAACAAATAGCTAGTAACCAGTAGCAACAACCATCTAGTAATCAGTACCAACAACCAGCTAGTACCCCACAGTAATAAGCAGCTAGTAACCAGTAGCAACAACCAGCTAGTAACCAGTAGCAACAACTAGCTAGTAATCAGTACCAACAACCATCTAGTAACCAACAGTAATAAGGAGCTAGTAACCAACAGTAATAAGCAGCTAGTAACCAGTAGCAACAACCAGCTAGTAACCAGTACCAACAACCAGCTAGTAATCAGTACCAACAACCATCTAGCAATCAGTACCAACAACCATCTAGTAACCAACAGTAATAAGGAGCTAGTAACCAACAGTAATAAGCAGCTAGTAACCATTAGCAACAACTAGCTAGTAACCAGTAGCAACAACTAGCTAGTAACCAGTACCAACAACCAGCTAGTACCCCACAGTAATAAGCAGCTAGTAACCAGTAGCAACAACCAGCTAGTAACCAGTAGCAACAACTAGCTAGTAATCAGTACCAACAACCATCTAGTAACCAACAGTAATAAGGAGCTAGTAACCAACAGTAATAAGCAGCTAGTAACCAGTAGCAACAACCAGCTAGTAACCAGTACCAACAACCAGCTAGTAATCAGTACCAACAACCATCTAGCAATCAGTACCAACAACCATCTAGTAACCAACAGTAATAAGGAGCTAGTAACCAACAGTAATAAGCAGCTAGTAACCATTAGCAACAAATAGCTAGTAACCAGTAGCAACAACCATCTAGTAATCAGTACCAACAACCAGCTAGTACCCCACAGTAATAAGCAGCTAGTAACCAGTAGCAACAACTAGCTAGTAACCAGTAGCAACAACCAGCTAATAACCAGTACCAACAACCATCTAGTAATCAGTACCAACAACCAGCTAGTACCCCACAGTAATAAGCAGCTAGTAACCATAAGCAACAAATAGCTAGTAACCAGTAGCAACAACCATCTAGTAATCAGTACCAACAACCAGCTAGTACCCCACAGTAATAAGCAGCTAGTAACCAGTAGCAACAACCAGCTAGTAACCAGTAGCAACAACTAGCTAGTAATCAGTACCAACAACCATCTAGTAACCAACAGTAATAAGGAGCTAGTAACCAACAGTAATAAGCAGCTAGTAACCAGTAGCAACAACCAGCTAGTAACCAGTACCAACAACCAACTAGTAATCAGTACCAACAACCATCTAGCAATCAGTACCAACAACCATCTAGTAACCAACAGTAATAAGGAGCTAGTAACCAACAGTAATAAGCAGCTAGTAACCATTAGCAACAACTAGCTAGTAACCAGTAGCAACAACTAGCTAGTAACCAGTACCAACAACCATCTAGTAATCAGTACCAACAACCAGCTAGTACCCTACAGTAATAAGCAGCTAGTAACCATAAGCAACAAATAGCTAGTAACCAGTAGCAACAACCAGCTAGTAATCAGTACCAACAACCATCTAGTAATCAGTACCAACAACCATCTAGTAACCAACAGTAATAAGGAGCTAGTAACCAACAGTAATAAGCAGCTAGTAACCAGTAGCAACAACCAGCTAGTAACCAGTACCAACAACCAGCTAGTAACCAACAGTAATAAGCAGCTAGTAACCAGTAGCAACAACCAGCTAGTAACCAGTACCAACAACCAGCTAGTAATCAGTACCAACAACCATCTAGCAATCAGTACCAACAACCATCTAGTAACCAACAGTAATAAGGAGCTAGTAACCAACAGTAATAAGCAGCTAGTAACCATTAGCAACAACTAGCTAGTAACCAGTAGCAACAACTAGCTAGTAACCAGTACCAACAACCATCTAGTAATCAGTACCAACAACCAGCTAGTACCCCACAGTAATAAGCAGCTAGTAACCATAAGCAACAAATAGCTAGTAACCAGTAGCAACAACCAGCTAGTAACCAGTACCAACAACCATCTAGTAACCAACAGTAATAAGGAGCTAGTAACCAACAGTAATAAGCAGCTAGTAACCAGTAGCAACAACCAGCTAGTAACCAGTACCAACAACCAGCTAGTAATCAGTACCAACAACCATCTAGCAATCAGTACCAACAACCATCTAGTAACCAACAGTAATAAGGAGCTAGTAACCAACAGTAATAAGCAGCTAGTAACCAGTAGCAACAACCAGCTAGTAACCAGTACCAACAACCAGCTAGTACCCCACAGTAATAAGCAGCTAGTAACCATAAGCAACAAATAGCTAGTAACCAGTAGCAACAACCAGCTAGTAATCAGTACCAACAACCATCTAGTAATCAGTACCAAAAACAATCTAGTAACCAACAGTAATAAGGAGCTAGTAACCAACAGTAATAAGCAGCTAGTAACCAGTACCAACAACCAGCTAGTAACCAACAGTAATAAGCAGCTAGTAACCAGTAGCAACAACCAGCTAGTAACTAGTAACAACAACCATCTAGTAATCAGTACCAACAACCATCTAGTAACCAACAGTAATAAGCAGCTAGTAACCAGTAGCAACAACCATCTAGTAACCAGTAGCAACAACCAGCTAGTAACTAGTAACAACAACCATCTAGTAATCAGTACCAACAACCAGCTAGTAACCAACAGTAATAAGCAGCTAGTAACCAGTAGCAACGACCAGCTAGTAAGTAGTGTCAGTAACAGCCTAGTAGCTTGGAGCAACAACAATCTAGTAGGCAGTACTAACTATCACCTAGTAACCAATACCAGTTATGGCTTAATAACTAGCAGCAACAACCACTTAGTAACTATTTGCACCAACCATCTAGTAACCAGTGCCTACAATTATTTTGTAAATAGAAGCAAGAACCAGCTACAGATTTTTAGCAACAGCTAGCTATGGATAGAGAATTGCTAGAGTAAAGCTAACACAAAGGAGTTTCAGTTACTAACTCATATCAACCAATCACATTGCTTCATTTTATTTGTAATTTTTCATCGTCATGACGTCACAACGATTGTACTCAAAAAACGTAACAGCGCGATTAATCAAAGATCTTTTATCTGGAGACTTTATTTTGTGTAGATCAATGCAAACAGCTCCAAATAGCTCTTCTAAAGGGTCGGATGTTGATTGTCACGTCATTGGTGATTTACTATCCTTTGCTGGCAATACAACCAGGTTTGAGGCTCCTAGGCAACAAGTACGTCATCATCATCTCTTTCAGATACTTTGATAATCCAGATTTGAGCGATTTAGTTTTAGTGGTGGGAAATAACCGATTTTATGCTCACAAATTTGCACTAGCTGCACAGAGTGATGTGTTTCGTGATTTGTTGCTTAGTAACGAACGCTGTACCGGATGCCCTGACTTCCAGAAAGTAAGTTGCTTAGCAAATCTTTCTTGTAGTGAAGCAACATCAGTACATTCTGAGATCTTATTTTAATTTCTTTTATCTAACCAACTTAATTGTGAGAATTTTTAACAAAGCTCAAAAAAGTTCAAATTTTAGTTTAAATATTTAGAATATTATTTTAGAAACACTAAACTAATGAAAAGGTGAATTTTCGATCTTCTATTTGATATATAGATGATGTAATTTTATGAATTAGACAAGATTGTTCACAGATATTCTCAATTAAAGCAACTTACAAAGTTATGAAGCGAAATTATTTGTTTCAAATAAATTTTAATAATTTTTCACTCATTTATTTTACATATCCACTAACTTTTTCTAGTGCATGTGACAACTACATCTGGTTCTCTATTCTCTCAACAAAAACTTAACAACAATTTTCTAAGAATCTTTATTTGTAAACAAAATTTTATTGCTGATAAAAACACCAAAAAACAGATGAAACTAGAAATCATTTGTCATAAAAAAGAGAGTATTTCAGGAACCACTCTGAACCATCTCTCAAATTCAGTTTGAATAACTAAATCCTAATTTGATTATCGTTTTTACTACCTGAAACTAGTAACTAGTAGCAACGACCATTTAGTAACTATAAAAATTCGATTTTAAACCATTTTTTTACAAAGTTTTTCTTTCAACTAATTACCAGGAAATGGAATTACAAGAGACGAAAGATTGTGAGATGTTTTTTGCTGACTTCTTGCGCTTCTTTTATTGTGGTCGAATCGCGTTTAACAGCGATTCTGCGCTCCCTTTACTTGTTCTTGCTTCCAAGTATCAAGTAGGAGCTCTTCGAACCGCGTGTGATTCTTACATCACAAATTTAATTGAAGATGGAGATTTGAAAAACTCAATTAAATGGTTGAAGTACGCCACCAGGTTTCATCTGCATGTAAGTTGGTGGTCACTTGTTGGTTGTGTGTCAGGGGTTGTGTTTCGGTGGTCATGGGTCGGTAGTTGTGATTCTTTGCTTATATTCGAAGGACTTGACCGGGAAATGTGTTGATGGAGCGATCTCTGATTATATGAGTGAATTAGTGGATTCAAATGATTGGATCTTACTCCCTGTAGATTGTATTGAAGCAATTCTTACAAGTTCTTGCCTGTTGGTTCCCGATGAGTTCTATTTGTTTGAAGCTCTCCAAAGATGGTTTATGGTTCAAAGAAAAGAGTCCGAAGAAGATGATGAAGATTTAGAAGAAAAACTAAAATCGGTAAAACATCATCTTTTCTGATCTTTTGTTCTGAATTTCATCTTATCTTAATCTGATCTTTGTTTGATCCTAATCTGATCCTCATCTGATCTCCTCTGATTATAACCTGATCTTCATCTTTTTTCAGTGTCTTCAGAAGATCCGCTTCTCACAGATGTTAGGATCTCAATTACTAGCTGTCGAGGAATCAGCTTTAGCTCGAACCTTCAAATCTGCAATCACAAGCTTCTTGAGCGATGCTTACCGGTAACCATGACAACCACTCATCTTTCACTTCTCATCATCCAATCAGATATCAGATCTTATCGAAGGAAAACCGCAGTTTCGCTGACAACAGCTACTTACCTCGTGATTACACGAGCAAACAATACTGTGCCCAGATCAGTTACAACCCATCAAAACAGAAGAAACCCGCCCCGTCGGCCTACTTCGACGAAGGAAGATGGGAGATTCAACCGCGTCGCTACTACGAGACCCTCAACATCGTCATCATCCTCAAGGTTTATTTTTGACCACTAGAGGGCAATAATGAGTGAGTTGATGACGTAGAAGCCACTCGACAACGATTTGAAGGTCTATGTCTCGATTCTGATCTACAAACGAGGCGGAGGAGTTCAGCTTCGACTTCGACGCAAGGCTTGCCTACTTCGCGCGCTTGAAGCGTCGGTAAGGTCAAATTCGCTTGTTGGTGGAGTGACGTCACCAATCAACAATCAGAGGTGACTTTGTGAAATCTTTCAAGCGTGAAATTACGATTTGAGATATGAATAGGTCAGTAAAGGACCCTACAAGCCACCATCGACCACCTCATGGTCCCACAACTAAGCTACATGGACCGCATAATGGACAGGAGTATTATGCCATCGATAATATCATAAGCGACGCAGATTTTCAGGTCGCTGTCAGTCAAGCTGGTCCAGCTGGTCTTAAGCTTGGGGTCATTATTCGGACCTGGTCAGTAAATGTGGAAAAGTGAACTGGTTGCTAAGAAACAGCACTAATAAAAGCCATCAGCTGAAAATTTCGTGATTCTTTGAAAAAGACAAAATAGTTGAAGTCAAAATGGCGAAACGCCAGAAAAGTATTTTGATGAAAAAGGCAATTTACTAGTTGCTTACTGACAAGTTGCTTTGAGAAGTTTTTCTTCAGGCGGCTAATTTATAGTTTCATGTAGCAAATATCTGTCTGGTAATTAGCGGTTGTTGCTCAAATGTATTTCACTATCACAAGTAGAGCTGAAAGTGATCAAGTTTAAAGAAATGAGAACACTTGATAGATGCTATTACCAATTTTTTTCTTTTTTATTTTTTTCGATTTTTCTTGTTATTATCAAATCAACAAAGCCTCAAATTTATCCAAAATGTGGAAATAATTCAGGTAAGAGACGATTTTTATCAGCTGTAAAATCTTACAGACAAATTATCTGATTATTTGATCAATTTATAGTTGTTAAACAGGTTTGTTGTTGAACACGTTTGTTAGTTGACCCTCAATTAGTAGATAAATGATTCAGTTGATAGGTTATTCAGTGGACAACTTAGTAAATGGACTGTTTAGTTGCTTGATAGGACAGAAGAGTCAGTTGATGAGATTTGATGATTCTAAGATCAGAAGTTTTTCTCGAGATTTGATTTCTGAGATTTTTATTTGGTGAAGATTTATTTCATATCAAAGTTTCAGCTGTAAATAGCCGTAAGCGTCGCAGGCGTGACGTCACATTCGCGCTGTTCATCTTTTAATCAGTTTCATTCACCGGAAATAAACTATCACGCTGCTGCTGATGTAGCCAGTGATGACGTAGCAATCAGCACAAGTGGTTTGGCGGAAAGTTTAAAAAGTTGTTTGGTTTCAGAAAGCTTGGATGTAAGGATAAGCAACCTGTCCACGAGTTTTACCTTCGACCATTTGCCCGACCTGTCCCAACATCAACTGCTGGTCACTTATGAGTGGGAAGTCGAGCCTATGACGTCACCAGAAGTAGATGGCTTCTTGTATCGATTACAAGACACAGACGAAGTGTCAATCATCAACATGAACAAGATGAAGATTGGTAAGATCTGATTTTTCATCTCTGATTCTCAAACTTTATTTGTTGTCAGGGAAACCGGACTTTTCGCTTGAAGATGGTTTCAACACTTCAACGCAACTGTAAGTGATGACGTCATCAGCACCACTAAACTTCTCGAAATGTTTCTTAATTATTTGATAAAATGTTTCGAAGTAAATCAATGTTTCAACCCTTCACCCCCCAAAACCAACACGTTGTGAGTCACGTGGTTGAGAAGAGATTTATGTCGTCATAGGTGCGATGATGACGTCGAAATCTACATCAGCACCATCAACGGAACGACTGATCGCTGCCAGTTGCCATGTGTACACGAATACGGCGTCTGTGACTCATCATCTATCTGCAGATACATCTATGACAGCTTCAAACCGCTACCTAAGGTAATCGCCACGTCACTATGACCATGACGTCATAACACATGTACACCAGGAAGAACGAAGTGTAAAGCTAGCAGCAAGCTTCGGGCGTCATTACGAGTTTCGAATCGTCGCTTATCGAGCTTTGAGCGCCGATAAATCGACAGAAGTGTCTCTGGGTGGAGTAAGTGTCTTCTGCGGACATCATTTAATCGAGAATCTCGGTTTCGACCAATCAAAAGCTCTCAAATTTTGTGACATAGTTCAAGAAATTAGTGGTGAGTATGACGTCATGTGGTTACGGTGGTTTGATCCTGATGACGTCACAGATTTGTCTATTTCTGCTGGTCCAGCAAGCAGTCTTGTTTTGGACCAGTTGAAACCAGATTTAATCAACAATGAGATATCGGCGGTGATAAAATGGAAGTCGCCTTATGACGTAGTAGCTAATAAATCGGTGACGCGATTCCTGGTTAAGGAGATGAGTAGAAAAGCGAAACTTCATTCATCGATTGTGGTAAGTGGACCACCTGCCACTGGTTGCGGACCACACAGACATCTCTTTATTGATAGGTAGGAAAATCTTCTTTAGAAGAGGAAAAAGATCCATTTTATAGACTACAAATGGATCATTTAAGATATGGCGAGGAGTACGTCATACAAGTGACGTCATATGTTTCGAGGCAGGGCGAGAAGTGTCGTAATTGGATGAATTGTGAGCAGTATGGAACTCAAACTAATTTGAGTATTTACATTGAAGGTTGGACAATTTCACTCAATTAAATTTTCGATAAAATCTTTAATTGCTAAACTTTCTCTGAATATCATCACGTGACGACTTGCTGATAACGTCGTCACGTTTTCTTTATCTCACAAGTAATTAGTCTTAATTACTCACGTGACTTTAGATATCAACGCTTGCGAGACAGACTTCTGCGTCGACAACATCACGTGCTTCGATCTACAGCCCGATGACGCTACTGCAGCCATTTGCAACTGCTCTTCTGGTTTCCATGGCAACGGCATCCGCCTCGATTTAGTTGGAGGAACAGGATGTACTGATTTCAATTCATGCTTGACTGAAGCTCAGGGCGTTTGTACATCATCTGCCATCTGTACCGACTTCTCACCTCCAAGTAACGGCTTCAACTGTTCATGTCCGTGAGTTACTTGTTGCCTAGCAACTAGTGGTGCACTACCAATTTGATTGTTGCTAGGGAGGGTTACACAGGTGATGGTTACGTGACAGGAACAGGTTGTAGAGACCAAAGTTTGGTGGTCTCGATTGCAGTAGCGGTTCCGGTGGGCATCATCGCATCCTGTGTCGTCATTTACATCATCTGGAAGTATCGACAGCTCCGAGAAAGGTTCGGCAACCTCTCATGACTTCTTTTTTCATATTTATTTTTTTCATAGAAAGTTGGATTTGAAGTTTTCGAAATTCTTTCCGAGCAAGCCCGACCCTCAACTCACTGAATATGGCCCTCCGTCCCAACCTACAAAGAAATTAGAGGTGGTCGCGGCCTTGGGTCAGAAATGGGAAATCAAATCGGACCATTTAGATATTTCAGGTTTGAATCTGGACAACTGGCCAAAAACTGACAAAAATTGAACTTTTTTTTAGATGATATTATCGGAAGAGGAAACTTTGGAATCGTTCAAAAAGCGACGTTAAAACATGATGACGGAAATGACGTCACAGTCGCTGTCAAGTCACTGACTGGAGCTTATTCGGCAATTTATCGAAGTGATTTTATTGCTGAAATTAATTTGATGATTTCAATCGGAAAACACGATCATATTCTCGGGGTTATTGGAATCTGTTCCCAGCACGATTCTCAACTTGCCCCCCTTCTCATTACTCAGTTCATGCGCTTCGGTGATCTCTTACACGTCTTGTGGAACGCACGTGACGTCTGTAAATCGCCCTCTGGTGGCCAAATATTGCTTTAATTGATCTTCGTTTGCAGCCAGAGATGAGAAAGTCTGAAGATGTCTTCAATTTCACTGAACAAAGTGTTTATAACGTTGGAAGTCAAGTTGCGCGCGGCTTGGAGTTTCTATCGTCATGGAAAATCATCCACGGTGACGTTGCTGCCAGAAACATCCTTGTCGGCGAGGTACTGTCGCTGAAAAGCGATTGTGACCTCATCAGCTGATATGTTTAGGGATTGAGTTGTAAGATCTGTGACTTCGGACTCGCAAATGATGTTTATCGGTATGGAGTGATCCGCGGAGCTACTGAGAGGCGAGTTCCCTTCAGATGGATCAGTCCTGAGCGAATGAGAGGAGGAGAAGTCCCGATTACGTTAAAGAGCGATCAGTAAGTGACGTCATCAATTACATCAAATGACGTCATCACTTTGTAGATGGTCTTTTGGAATCCTTTTATATGAGATGGTGACGTTGGGATCCACTCCTTATCCATCAGTAGAGAGTTTTGCGATCTTCAAGATGCTCAAAGAAGGAATCCGGATGAAGCAGCCAACATCCTGCTCCGATCATCTGTAAGTTATCCAGGACATACTTTTAAGATATCTTCTTGAATTTGTATGTCCTAAAAGTTAGAAGATGACAAATTGAAACATTACTGGTCTTCTGTAGACTTCTAGTATTTCTGAAGATCTTAACAACTTCTTTTGAAGCTGAATACTTCCAACAGATACTCAATTATGATCCGATGCTGGCAGTGGGAAGCACATGAACGTCCAAGCTTCCAAAAGATCCAACAGCTTCTTAGAGAAGTCGACAGCAGTTCTAATGACGTCACTTTGACGCGTGATCTACTTCCAATGAAGCAGGAATCAACTTTTAATGAATCAGGAGAAGTTCATCTGGGATCCCAGAAAGCGTTCTATGAAAGAGATCCAGGAAGTGACGTCAAAAATGATCTTATTGTTAAACTCGAACCAAATGTCAATTGAAGATTATTACTTGGCAACCAAACTTCTCTAATCTTTCTTATATTGAACTAGTCACATATGACGTCATCAAGTCGCGACTGCAACTCGTATTTAAGATGCAAATCATATGTAGATGGGTCTTGTCACCCACCTCGCTTAGTGCTTTGTGTTTTCCACTGTGTTGTTTATTTGGATTGAAATTATGTGATGTCTACTTTTCAATTGTAAATTTCATTTGTTTCAAATGTTGTTCTTCTTTCTTTGAAGTATTTTAAAGTTTGAATAAAAAATACAAATACAGCTACAAACATTTTAGAACATTTTGTTTTAATTATAAAAGCCTGGAGGAAGATTTTCAGCATACTTTTGTCATGAGATGTTTTTGTAAAAACTTTACAAAGTTGATAACAACTTAATGGCTTACCTGAAAATTCCAAATATTTAAGAATGAAAAAAGTTTAATGATGATAATATTCGGACAAAAAGGGTAATAAAATAATGATTAAAATAGAAGTTGTCGTAAAATACTGATCTACAAAATGACCGCTTGGAATTGCAGAGAGCTTTTCATAGAGCTATGAACGAGCTTTTCGCTAGCAAGTAAGCGGTTGTGTTTGCCCTCAGCAAACAGGCCGTAAACGCTAACACAGAAGCAAACAAGAGCGGCAGTGAGACAGACTAAAGTCAAAAGAAAACGACTTTGGTAGTGCGGCCACTTTACTACTAGTAGAAGCTGCAGTAGTAGATGTGTTTTATCGTCAGAAGCAGTTTGAGTTGAAATTTGTTTTTCAGATTTAAATGATTAGTTGAAATGACAGATATAAAAATAATGAAGAATGACCCAGATGCGGTGGATTACTCGAATAATGGCAGTGAAAGCTCATTTAAGATGAAAACAATGAAAGATCTGAATAAAGATCAGATGGAACACATCAAGAAGTTGCTGACGTCAGGAATCTCGAAAAAAAATCTTGTTGTGTTGTTAGAAGGTGGTGAAGAGTTTGAAGAAGATTTGAGGCGTGATGTTAGCACCCAGACAGAAGATTTCATCTTCAAAACAGTTTCAACACAAACTATACTCAGGTGTCCCTCGCGCCCCTAGCCACGTCACAACTAAATTTATCTTTCTTGCAGCAATGAAGACACTAAAGAAGTTGATGAGCACGTGACGTCATCAACGCCCGATTCGAAACTCGATTGTGAAGTGAAAGAAGAAAAAGACAGCTTCAATCTCGGAGCAATTTTCCTCACAGAACAGATCAGGATGAATGATGATGAAGATGAAGAAGAAGAAGATCCACAGATGTATCTTGGCAAAAGTGAAGAGAAGAAAGAAGACGAAAAGGGGGAAGGAAGTCTGGAAGTGCTTCGAGGTTCCCTAGAAGACCCACCCCAATCCAATTTAGATAAATATTTCGATTCGAAATCGATGCTCGATTGTTCTGGATACATGACCGCTGTTCAATTGACTAATCAGCGTTCACTTGGTAACCATATCAACAACGATCAATACCTAGCGACCGGAAGTGACGGTAGCTACGCTGTAAAGAATTACTGTCAATTACAAACGGCTCAGAACCTGGACAAAACGCCCCAGACCACCGATGCACCCCAAACTCCTTCCCAAGCCTTCATCAGTCACTACCCCAATGACGTCACAGGGGGTCAAGCGTTATTGGACCTCAGTCAGACGCAGATCACTGTCCACCACCACCCCTATCAGTTGGGAAGTTTGGGTGATCACTATAGCAACCAGCAGATGATTCCACAAACTTTACAAGAGTCTGAATCTGAATGTGCTCCTACCACATCTGCTTCGGTTGAAGCCCAACAGAACTCCAATTCTCAAATGCAGTATCCCATACACGTATACGAGTCCAATGTTCGGGACGGATTCACTTATCATCCTGATCCCAATGTTGATATGAGCGCAGGGTCGCATAGCAACCACGAAGCTGCTCATTTGCATACGAAGACAGAAATGGAAACTTTTTCAGCTCAACCTTTTACGCGGATTTGTCCGCGTTTGGCGGCAAAACGCGACTCTAGTAGTCGAGAGACGCAACTTGAATCGTCGAGTGACCAGGAAAGTTACGATCAAAGCTTTCCAGCGCCCGATAAAGCGATAGACGACATTTTAAAGTGCACACCTGGCAACGAACATCGAAAGCAAGAAATCGACAACATGCTCAAGTACGTCATCGCAGCGTTTATTACGTCATTACATCTTGCTTTTTTGCAACTATTTATTTAACTAAATCTAAAATTTAAACTGAAAAAATCTAAAAATCAAAATGAAAGAAATGAAATTGAGAAAATTGTTTCTTTCAACACCAGTGACTAACTTCATCACTTGAGACTTGTAGCTAACGACAACATCTTTATTAAATATGTTTCTGCTTTCACTCAACCCTAGTAGATCATTACCTCTATTTGTAAATCTTTGACTAAAATCTCACACACGTTGTTCACCTTGTCTCTTACTTTCAGTCGTCTTTTGTCAACTTGTTAAGCATTAACGAGTAAGTTGAAATATCTTACTGTGGGTTAATACTGACTACTTGCTCAGTCGATAACACAAAGAACCAACTTTGCTAAAGATTAACTTTTCCACTCACATCTTCGGTAGGCATTGAACAATAGATTGAAGTATATTAATAAATAACTGAATAACTTCGTTAGTTCAGTAGAGAACTTTTTATTCATTCGATGATTGTAGTATCAGTCAGTTAGTTTCATTCAATTTCTATTTTAGCTCTTTCTTAGAAGATTAGATTTATTTTCATTAATTTATTTGATAGTTTGCAAACTTTAGGTTACTACATTTCAACATTCGATCTATTGTAGATAATTCGAACTTGATAAGTTTGTTTATTTGATTGTTTACGTCGAAATGTTTGTAAATATAAACAGTAAAATGTAATAATGATAAAAAGTTGACTTTGGATGAATTATATACAAGCCAGCTGAATTTCTTCAAACTCATATAAGTTCATGATGATGGTGAATAAAGTTTATGGAAGTTGTCTTTTCAAATTGAAATTTTTTATTTCCATAAAAGTAACATCACTTGACTGTTTGAAAAAAACTTAGATAACAACTTTATTTTAGCTTATATGTGTGTTTACAAGTTACAACAAACTAAAAATCATTTATAAAGTTCAGTCTTTGGGAAAATGTAATAAAACTGTTTGAATATCAAGCTAGAATGTTTGAACAGTACCAGACTGTGGGCTTTGATCAACTTTATTTCCAATTAGTTTACAAATAAGAAAGAATGACAATTAGCCTGTTAAAATGATGCTGTGAAAAAAATTATAGTTTAAGCCCAACTACTAGAAGCATAAAGCCATAAACCAATATTTTAATAGCAACCAGCCTCGCTCATAATATCAAATATTTGCTTTGCTATTATATTTACTCGTGAGTTGGAATAAGAGCAGATTGTATCCGTGAGTGAATAGCTGCCTAGAGTGCTGCTATTTGCTTAACAAACGAAATTTCGAAGCCATCGACCCTTTTAAAAGCTTTTTTTTTTAATATCTTATCTGCTACAAGCTGACAACATAACCACCTTTCTTTTTTACAAAACGTTTCTCATTCTTATCTAATATTTTCTCAAAAGAAAATTTCGAAAGAAGAGAAGTTTTGAGAGTGAAAAGTTAAATCAATCATTTCAGTTTTGAGATGTTTTGACAAAAACGTCAATTTTGGTCTTTTTCAGATCTGACCCGTGGAAAGTAGCAAAGTCCATCAAGAATTATATGGCTCAACACAACATACCTCAGAGGGAGATTGTCGATTCAACTGGTACAACTCTATTGGTATCTTTGAAATTAAAATTTTGTGAAACAATTTTCGAATTTGAAGAATATCGAAGGTAGAATGAAACGAATTTTTGAAGGTCTCAACCAAAGTCATTTATCGCAACACTTGAACAAAGGAACGCCGATGAAGAATCAGAAGAGAGGTCTACTCTATGCTTGGTGGGTAAAAAAGAAAGAAGTCATTAATAATCGTAAGTAGCTGGTTGAAGTTTAGTTAATGTTTAAAAGAATTTAGTTTGTTTTAATACTACAAAGATAGAAATCATAAATCAACTGGTTTACATTTACACAAACTTCACATAGAACTGATTTGATAAGACCGAGTCACGTGCAAGAATCTCATAATAACTGCAGATTGTAAGACAGGAAGACTTTTAATAAACTATTAACAGAAAGTCAAAATCCATCTTGATTAGCTTTCATAATAATCTCTAAAAACAAAACTAATAAATTAATTAACCACGTGACAAATTAATTAACCACGTGACAGCCTGTTTGATTTTTTACAGAGTTCAAAAATGCTTCGAGCGTGATGAGAGGGGAACAGGTGGAAGATTCAGCTGGCATGGCAACAACACGTCGTAATCGCTTCAAATGGGGTCCAGCTTCTCAGGTTTACATCTTTTAGCATCCATCATTATTTTCTCTTATCTTTGATCTGATAGAAAATCTTATATGAGGCTTACAAGAGTCAACGAAATCCAACCAAAGATGATCGGGAAGTCCTCGTCGAAAGATGCAATCGTGCTGAATGCCGACAGCGCGGGGTTTCCCCCTCACATGCCAGTGGACTCGGATCTAATCTAGTCACTGAGGTTAGAAATGACTTCACAGTGTCACTAGTTGATGACCATGTCACAACTGAATAGGTGCGGGTCTACAATTGGTTTGCAAATCGAAGAAAAGAGGACGCATTTAAGCACAAAATCGCTCAAGATCCTGATAACCAAGTTCAAGTGGAACAGATGTCCCCAGACTCCACTCAGTATCTTCCTCCGACTAAGATGAGGATTCTTGATGAGACTTCAGCAGATTCGTTCAGTAAAAGTGAGACCTCTAGTGGTGAAGTTGGTGTTTAGTAAAGTTGATTTAGCGGCAGATGAATTTGAGACTTCGACGAAAGTTGAGGTGGAAGATGAAGATTATCAGATGAAGACAACTCAGCCAATCAACGATAAGCATTCGACTTACACCTACATCGATTCCGACAAGCTTCTTCACAAGTCTGACAATGCAATCACCGTGGCCACATCACTCACTAATCCCGTGCATAACAACGACTTGATCTGCATCAAGAACAGTAAGTCTTGATGAATACATTCTTTTGTGTAAATTTGTGATGTGTTACAGATGAACTAGATCAACATCTTCAAAGATACTCATTTACAACTTACAGCAACGTCATTCAATCCAACAAAGTAACTGTTTCTTCCACTCCACCAATCTCAACTAACTTTCTTCACGACAGGCCCCTAACTGCGCTGTCTTGCCCTCTGTAAATACACTTTCGCCAAATCTCAACACTCTACATCATTTCAAACATCCTAATCCACCTGAAAGATCGGATAACCTATTCTTTGCCGGACTCTTACCAAGAGGTACCCTTATTTAACCCTCTTTTTTAACTCCCTTAACATTCTATTTGACAGCAGCCTCACAGACGAGTTCACAGCAAGTTCCAGTGTTCACGTCACTTACATCATTACGTCATCATGTATCGAGTCATCAGGCTGAATCTCATCCGCATCTTACTCCCGAGCAGCAATTAGTTTTACAAGGAAGTGAGTTTGTTGTTTAACAAACTGAATTTTTTTTTGCTTTGGGTTTTAGAAACAAAATAAACAATTTAGTTCAACGACAATAAGTTGAAAACACTTTGCACTTTTATCAGATTTGAGCAAATATTTTGCCAAAAATCACAACTTTGGCTTAATTATTAAACCAAATATTGATACTGCAGATTCTTACTTGCCGCCATATGATTACCAGCAAGCTTTGAAGCCGGAAACTTATGCCACATCTTACAATCAAGCTTATATTCCACATTCAAATACTCCACAAATTAATGTCAGTAATTTTCTTGCTTCTGATAAGTTAGTGTTTTAGTTGAAACCCTTTTTTAGGATAACTTGATAACCATTCCAAGATCAAGCACAAGTTCTGGAGCATCACAGAGCACTCAGGTTGGAAACTCTTCTATTTCAAGTGAGATTTTTTACTTTTTAAAACTTTTTTTAATCTAATTTTTATTTATAGATAATATGCTGCTCACATAACCAAAATGATTGTTTTAAAACTTCTTACCAAATTTGAGAATTTTGCTGTATACTTTTGTTTCTAATTTAGGAAATAAATTCTTCTTAATTAAATTTGTTTGAATATTCATCAGTAAATATCAACCAATCACATTTTGCAAAGTTTTTCTTCAACTAATTCATCTCTTTAAATCATCAAGAAATCAGCTTAGTGTTTTTTGCTTTAATCCTTTTAAATACAATTTTCTGTAAATATTTTCACTATGCACTTTTATAAAGCAGAAATTTTCTACCCCAATTTGAGGAAAACAAATTCTTTGATTTCTTTTTTGTTTGATTTAAGCTTTGGTGCGATGTCAGTTTAAACATAACCCTTTGATTATCTTGATTTAGTGTCGCAACAAATTTAACAATTATTATGAAAATTCTCTACCAGGGTGTGTAGTCGAATGAATTTGTTGATATCCATCTTAACAGCCGAATACTTGATTTTATAATCAGTCAGTTTTTTTCTCTTGTTTGTTTTAACTGCCTTTTTGTAACATGAAAACTTCATGCCTCGTATTAATTATTCTAATTTGAAAGATGATGGAAATGGTTGCTGAATCTGTTAATTTTGGTGACAAATGTTTTTTGATAGATTTTTGTTCCTTTTGACATCTGTGGCTTTTATGTTTGATGTTTACGTAAGCAACTACGTATTTAATGAGTAATTTCTAGCGGTAGAAGTGAAAATTACTGTGAAAAAATCACCATTTAATTGTTGTGAAACTTGCAATTAATAAATTTGAAATAAAAAAAAAAGTTGTAAATAATTTTAATTTATCGTTAGAATAAGAACAAGGAAAACATTTAAAGATATCAGACGATTCAGAAAGACCTTACGCTTGAAATATATTATGGAGGTTTTTAAGATGAGACAAAAGTTGTTCAAAATATCTGACATCAATTTAAAGAGAAAGTGATTTTCTGATCTTTGCACTATAAACACAGACACAATTTTGCTGGCCTTGAAACAAGACAGAGACAAATACAGATCTTTCTTGAAATATAATTTCAATTAAGAATCTTTTATAAAACTGTTGCAATCTTATCAACAGCTGTTTCGTCTTATACCAATATTTAGAGAAATAATAATTGATTGCCTTCAGTTTCAGCTTATTTTGAAATTCTTTTGAATAGATTATTGTCACAAGAAACTAGTTTTCTTCTGGAAAGAGAATAACATTTATCAGATAACATCAAAAGTACTTTTGAATAACTTAATGAAATTTTTCTTTAGAAAGATTGTGAATATCACAGATTTTGTAAATAGATAGATCTTTGATCAAAATAACTTTCAAAGGAACATACTAAAACTTATTTTTCATTCCTTTATTAAACCAGTTCTTGTGATCTTACCTTTTACAAACTTAAGTAAAATAAAATTCCTCGTTCCTGACTCGGTTCATGGGGCACTTTGCATCAGCTTAGTGATAAATCTCATAAATACTTGCTTCTGTGTCAAAAGTAAAAATTAAGTTTAATGTGGATAGAAGCAAGTTTCTTTCAAGAACTTCTGTTGTAGTTTCGTTGCTGCCAATTTATCAGTTCAAAGTTTTTACAGAAACTCTTCTTTTAAATCGGTTTTATTGAAACAAATCTTCATTTAGGTGCAAGATTAAGCTCTCACTTTGAAAGATTGTAACTCACTAAAAGATAATATTAAGCTGAAGGTTCCTTCCTACTTTTGTCTTCTGCCTAGTTCTGAAGTTTCACTTCAACCTTTCTCCTACATTCCTCTTTTACTAAATTATAAGATCAATTAGAGATAAGCACGGACAGGTACCCATACTCCTGATGTTTGCACAAACTACGTGAGAAGTCAAATTTTATAATTAAAGAAACTTTTCGTCATTTTGAGCATTTCTGATATTAAGCAGATATGTCTTGAATCTAACCGAATATTGGTCGCTCGTCGGAACGAAGTTTTTAATTCTAGAATTAGAAACATTTGGAATATTTGTGAATTTTAAAGAGATGTCCAGCTAACAAACATAAATTAGCAACTAGTACACTCGAAATAAATTTTAGTGAGAATTGGTTGGAAAGATCCTCAATAAACTTAATTCAAGGATTAGTGTTAAGGTTTTCAAACAATTAATTATATTATTTAGACGTTACTGAGCGATTATAAAGATTTGAGTGAAATTCTGTAGTTCTGTTGAGTATTATCTTCTGTCACCGTTTGATGAGTTTCATCTTCTAACAACCGTTTTAATAACGCACAAATTCCATTTATAAACAAACTCCTTGTCATGTCCATTCTTTTTATGGTTGTTATTTGATTTCTAAGTTTGTAATTCTTGGCTAGATACAGCAAAGTTTACCGAGTATCTTTTAACCTATGAGTTGGTTATTGCTTTCGAATACTTAACAGATGACAAGCAACAACAACAAAACTCATTGAGCCAGGACAGAAATTATGGAAACCCAGTGCAGTAGGATTCCACTCTCCACGCTAACAAGGTCATGCAGGGGAACAGACGGACTAATGAGGTTACACCCGGCTGGCGACGCAGGAGCTGCCAGAACGGCATCGAGTAAAGTTAAGAACTGCCTACTAGGTTTCCGCTCTAAATTCGGAGTTTTGCGTCTTCTAGAAATGTTGTCATCAGCCATACTGATAGGACCCTTCTACTCAGGCTTTTCAAGGGACTTTTTCTTATCGCTAGTATGTGTCCGACTGAGCTCAAACCTGAGACCTTCCGCGTATCAGGCGGGCGCGATAACCGCTACACTAAAGAGACGAACTAATGCGTATTATTTTGGTGTATGTAAAAATATTTCCCATATCCAAAAACTTTCTACTGTTACTGAAGCTAATAAATAATCAACTAATAATAAACAAAACAATTCTAAAACAAGCGAATAGTATAACACAATAAATAGAAACGGCTTAACAGTAGTAAATTGTTGTGTTATAAGTTACACAGAAACACAAACAGCAACTAGAACTGAAGAACTTATTTTGTTACAAAAAGTCGCTCTTATCAAAAGTACTTCCGTTTTTATGATTACACGATACATATTACCACCGACTTAAATCTACGAATGCAGCAGAGTAATCTTCTTTTTTCATACCTAAATCCCTTTCACTTTTGAACTTAATTTACGACTAGAAATACAAGTAACTGATTTTTATAAAATTTGCTAATAATTTGTTCATTTATTATAATTTATTTATTATTTTTAATATTTCCAAATAATATTTTCAAACTTGGTGACGTCTCGTTTGTATAACGCCACTTTTATTGCGCTGAACGTATCTGTTCGGAGTATGGGTGTAGTGTTGCTACCCTGGTTACTTTCTGGGTAACAGGTCACTGAGCAGTGTCACTTAGCAGCTAATTGTAATGATATTTGATAGAGAACTTTGTTATAATGTAAAATGCGCCCAACAACAACAGTAAGTGACAATGAATAACTGTAAGTACCCAGAAAACCAGCAAGTGAACCAGCAAGTAAACCAGCAAGTAAACCAGCAAGTAAACCAGCAAGTGAACCAGCAAGTGAACCAGCAAGTAAACCAGCAAGTAAACCAGCATACTCACTTTGATTTTTAGGTGTTCGAATTCCACCTTCTTCAAAGACACGGTTACCGGGCTCTATTACGTTACCATCAAACACAGGCAGTTTCTTCTTTAACTATCGGGGAATAGTTCCACTACATTGTAGCTTCTTCGGTAGAACCAAAAGTATGAGAATAAACCGAGACCAGTAAATCTACGATCGATGGACCTCGATGTTACTTTCCTGGGTCAATGGGCTGCGTCACCTAGCAACAAACTTAATGGGTTAGAGTAGTTCAGCGCGCGCTTATCTCCACTATTATTAAAGCCAATGCGCATGTGTGAGGGTAGCATGAATGCCCTTCAACAGTCCCATAGTGGTGGAAGATGGTCTGGAAGCCTGAGACATGATTATACTTACAAGTACGGTTAACACTTGTTACACCAAATAAATAGATTTTAAAACGAGAAATACAAAGTTACAGAGAGCTATAGATACATTGTTAATATACTAGAAGTTACGGATTTATCAAGTTTTAAATCTTTAGCAAAATATGTCTATCCTAAACACCAGTTTTTCAAATCTTCACAGAAAAGCTTGAAAAAGTATTTGTAAAATCTTCTTATACCATTTAAAAGTCGGAATTGCTTAAAAATGGAAAAGTGAAAACAATGAAAAACACATCAACCTTGTGATAATCACATGATCGCGAAGATTCAGCGCTTGTAATCAAAGTTACAAATAACAATAAATACATTGCTAAATAAGAAGAACTTTTATCTGTCTAGACTTCTTGGTAAACCGATCCCCTTAACTTTGATTATTCTTTAGTTGAAATAGGCAGAAAAAAGTGAAAAAAAACATCTTTTATAAAAGATAACACCTTTAAAAATGAAATTTCCTAATTTGAAATGCTTTTGTGTTATTCAGGTAATAGTATATTTTCAATCTTGAAAGTTTTGTCTGATATGATGCCACAAAATTCAAGTCATTGAAAGTCATCATCAAAAACGAAAAATGTTTTTATGAATGATAACATTAGTAAATATTGCAAAGTTCGATCTAGTTTTAGATTCTTTAGTTAAAAGCCGAAATTGGACAGGTTTAAGTTGATTTCTGCCAAATAAAATCAGTTATGCTTTTGGGTTCCTGGACCGTTGTGAGCTTACCAAAAAGTTTGCAGACTCAATTGATATATTTATGAAAAATGAGTTTCTTTATTAAAAGCTTGTTACTTAGAAAGCATTTTTACAAAAGGGGGCTTAAGAGCATCGGGTAAACTGCTTATGACTTACTTAGAACTTCGGTAGACTCATATGAACGGCCACCGATGAAATATTTGGAAAATAAACTCTTCTACGATAATTAATGCAGAAAATTTGGAATCCTGAATACTATCACGAATTATAAAAAGTTATTTTCTCAAATTGTTTGTAGTAATGATAAACCAATCAATAACAAGCTTGAAGAGTCTTCAAAAAACAAATGACAAAATTATTTTCGGAATATTTGTAAATAAAAACTTGCTTATCAAAGATTTATTTTTAAAGATTTTGTCTTAATCAGTTCTAAACAAGTTCTTAATCTTTAGATTATTCAACATTTCTTTGCAGGATTAGTGAAAACCATTAATGGCAAAATCAACCTTATTGAGTAGAAAAAGTATTTATCAGAAAACCAACAACATTAATCCTATAATAAATTCGAAAGTATTTCTTAAACTCATCATTTGATGATCGGATGCGCTTTTTTCCAACGGTTTTCTTTACTTTGGTTGATTATAATGAACCATGGGTAAATCCCTATACCGATCAAAATAAACATTAACTGATTTTTTAAGGAAAAAGAAAATCAAATTAATTTGATATCTATTTTTTCTTTATTAAGGCTTTTTTATCACGATAAAAAATCGATTTTGAATATCTTATAACAACAGCCTTTCAAGCCAATATCCTGTTTCCTCGCTAACTACTAAAAAAAATAAAATTTTCTTCACTTTCTTGAAATGTATTTGTTTCGGCAGCTTTATGAAATAACTTTATTATTTTAATTCATAATTTTCCTCAGAAAATTAATTTGAAAAGTATTTATTGAATTTTGATCGGTTGATAAATATATTTTATTTAGTCAGTGTAAACTTGTGTCTACTGTTAGATAAACGATAATTTAGTTTTGAATTTTTTTACCTATCTTTTTTCGATTTTCAATTTGCAGTTAGCTTTTAATGAAATATAAAAACATAAAAATCAAAATATATCAGAAAGAGTATTTGAAATTTACTGATGTTAGATATATAGAGCTTTTCTTCTTTTAGTGAAAGTTTAAATAAAAAATGATGTTAATCATGTAAGACAAATGAAAAAGAAAAGTTTTCTGAATCAAAAGTAAATTTATTTGAAGACTTTTCAGTGAGAATTTATTCTAAACAAATAATAAATATCAAAAAAAGACAAATTTCTGCTTAAACTATATCTAGACTAATCAAAAATAATTGTAGATTTTGCTAAAAAATAAGATATTCATTTAAAATCACAATTATCAAGAAGTCATCAACTCCAAACAAGAAGATGAAGAAAGTTTATTTCCTTCTTCTTCTGATTCATCTATTTGATGGAAGCAGATGCACCCGGGAATGTGAAAAAGTACGCAGCTGCTCAATTCTATTTTGATATTAAACAAGATTTGTTTTAGAATGAGACTAGGATGACATTGACAGAATGTGATCCAAATGGTTCTAGATGGAAGTTTAAGGTCCCAAAGATTGTTGGATGTCAAGTTTCAGTGGCTCAAGTAGGTGAAACAGCGCCTGCATGTGGTAAGATCTTCATATTATGATCAAATTGAGATCTTAATTACTCTTCTTTAGGATTTAGATGTCAGCCAGGAGAGTTTTGGGATTTAGAAGATGGAAACTGCAAGAGTTGTCCTCCAGGATCTTTTTCTATTGGATCTGGGATTCGATTTGATGAATGGAATCATCTTCCAACTGGATTCAGTTACTCTGTTGAAACAATTACTCTTTCTGACTTTGGATATGAGACTAAAGTAACAAACTGTTCTGAATCAACTTGGAAACCAGTTGGGAGCTACATCCAATCAAATAGTGATGATTGTGCGAGTCGCTTGATGTATTCAGCTCTTCTTCAGATAGATGGTAGCATCTCATTTACATACAGACATACTGATAATGATCTACTCTTCCATTTCTATGTAAGTTGATCTCTAAGATTCTCATTTTGATCCTCATTTTAACTGATGTAGATTGAAGATGATCAATGTAGAAGATTACAAACTGATAACAGTTATGTCTTCCTCAATACAACGGGAGCTCATTGGAATGAATGGAAGGTAAGCTGCTCTTTTGTCCTCATTTCTTTATTAATTTGTCACCAGGTGGCGCTGAGTAAAGGTTCTTACAGATTCTTTTGGAGTGTCAATGGACTTCTTTTGGAAAATAGCAAGAAGTTGAGTCCTGTCAAAATCTCGGTTATTCAAATTGATGGTGATTATTAGTTGCTAAGCAACAAGATTCATATTGATTAGATGATTTACATCAGGAGTAGAATCTGATCTTCATCAAAGATGTAGACCTTGTAAAGGAGGATTTTTCAACCCTGATGAAAAACAGAGCTCTTGTTTGACATGTCCGGCTGATACATGGAGCTCTGCTGGATCAAATTATTGTAAAAGATGTGATAAAGACACACATTATTCACTTCGTGGATCAGAGATCTGTATTGAAAGACCTCCTTGCACGAAACATGATTTTTTGGTCCTTCATTCAATTTGTGATGTCAATAATTTGGTGAGATCATTTGTTGTTCCTTTAATCATCTCCTAATCTTCTTAAAATGGAAGATGAACGCATCTTATGAATGGATTCAACCAATTAGGTGTCTTCTTTTGCATCCAAAATCCGTTAAACTTCCTCTTCCATCAATTAATATCCGATGTCTTCCTTGTAATCCAGGATTTCAACAAGAATCTGATAGTCGATGCAGAAGATGCCCTGAAAATAGCTTCTCAAATGGAACTAATGGTTAGTAAATGATCTTCTAACAATCCAATCAACTTCTCTCAGCTTGCCAGAAGTGTCCAGCTAACACTGAACCCAACATTGGCTACTGGATCCAATCTTGGAATCGACTTCCCGATATTTTCACCACTTCGTGTTTCACTACTAACTGTTTCAACAAGGTCGGCAATTTTTACCAACTTTGACCAGCTTTTTAGGCTTTGATTTCCGCAGACTTGGCTTCCAACTACCGATCATATCCACACAATTTTCAGTGGAACAGCTGAAGACTTATTGATTCTTACCTTACAACTCAAAAAAGGATTTTACGGATTAGAGGAAGGCAAGGACATCTTTGGAACAATCTCATTTCAATTTGAAACTGAATGTGAAGAAGACTGTCAGCTCTTCATCACACAAGTATCTACTTAAGATTGGATGTCACTAAATTTCACTAATCACTTATGACGTCAGAACTTTGATGGCATGGAACGGGTCATCAACAGTTGGACAGGTCCACAACCAAAACAAGCTTATGTCTATGACGTCACGACTAACGCGATGGAAGGAGCTTTCTCATGGATCTTTCAAAAAAGCGTGAGATTTTAACAAATATCGCGGTAGTGACGTCATCACTTCATTAACAGCATCCACTTGATGTCGCTCGCATTTATTACGTCAAAGCGACGAATGTGATTGGTGGAGTCGCTGATAGTTGTCACTCGTGTCGTAACCATGGTGACGTATTTGACCATCATTGCTTGCCCTGTCCACCTGGTCACTTTAACGACCCACAAACAGCGAGTTGCGTAAGTTGTCCTGACAACACTTATCTCCATGGCAACCAGTGTGAACGATGTGGACCAGGAACAACCAGCAACCCTCAACACACTCGATGTGTCACTAACTGTACTTACCGATCACCCGCGGTCAGTTGTGACGTCATCACTGATGTAAACTCTAATTGATGACGTAATCCAGACACAACAGGTGTTCGACTTTCGCGGTTTAGGCTCAAACCTCGTAGCAACGGTTACTAACAAAGTAACACGCGATCATAAGAACGAATTGAAGTTTATCTTCAACATCAGTTTGTGTGGAGATCAGGTGAGGTGGGATCAGTTGAAGGATCAAAGAGTTTCTAGCGGTTTTTACTTTCAGCCGACTTCGCAATGTTTCAACAACATGACGACAATTCGCGATGATGACGTCATCAGCGGGATGGTTTGTCGTTCCTTACTAATCCAGACTGGACAGGATGTGATGACGTCACAACCCACACTACTTGCGGATCAATTGGTCGGTATCTATCACCATGACAACCAACACTTACCCACCAACCCGTTCAGTAAGGCAAATATCAGCGATGATGACGTCATCATCCATTTACGGTGAGATCATGATGACGTCATGCAATCGGTTGATGACGTCACGATGAAATTTCAGATACAACAACACAAACTTGTTGAGATGGTGCTCATCAGGAAGAAGCGTCTTCTTGCATCTTCGGTGTGATCCCAATAATAAGATCGGATCTCTCTTATCTCCACAGTACGTCATCACTAATGATGTTTACTAGTCAACATGACGTCATAACTGCGCGACAGGCAGTGCGTGTACAGCACATGTGATGGATGCACTTATCATCTGTTATGGGAGGGTAGGGAGGCCTGTCCACTTTGCTCGGACGCTGATTACGATGTTGTGACATCATCATGCTTGAGCGGAGTACGCCGAAAGCGGTTTCTATGGAAACAGTATCCATCACGTTGCTATGGAGGCGTGAAACTTCCGGAAGATCAATTAGAAGGATGTGTTGATGTTGTGCGTCTTATCGTCATTATCTCAGTGATCTGTGTCCCGATCTTCATCTTGATCGCGTGCTTTTTCTACAAACGAACTAAAAAGTCGTTTTTCTCTTTTGAGGGACTTTCCCGTTGAGCTAATCACGTGGTTGCAGATTGGAATATAAATATCAAAAGTTGATGATGAAATCAGGTCAGTTGGCGCCTTCTGCTGGTAGCTGTGCTATTCAAGATTCAGATTCAGAGCAATCTGAAGATGAAGATAAAGTGATCTTTCAAAGATCAAGGAACAAGGTGATCATGATGACCAAAGAAGAAAATCAAATTTATAACTTTTTTTTTTCAGAACAAATCTTCATCAAATCAAAATCTAATCACTGATGATGTCTAACTAATTTCATTCCTGTATACGTTCCGCTTCACTAATTTTGTTCCGCTTCACTAATTTTGTTCCGCTTCAATGAGATTCATGTTGTTGTCGTCGTCGTCGTCGATCATTCTTATCCAGCTGTCTTCATCTTTTGTAGTCACGTGATTTGCACAAAATACATTTTTACGATTTCGATTTTTATTCACTTTTCAAAATCACACAGCAAATCAAGCGATGACGTCACATAGGCGATGACGTCATATGAGCGATTGAATGACTGCATACTTGCCCGTGACCATCCAATCATTATCTTGTTGTTGGACAGTCTGGGCCTGACCCAGCTTTAGACCAACAACCACATCTGCTTTTAATGTCCTCAATGTGCAAAACGGGGCGGGCTTAAAACCCAACAGGGCATCCCTGAAAGGGACTTCTGGTGCCCAGTTGAGGTCAGCAACCAGCTTACGGTAGTTGAGATCACCTTTAAAGATCAGAAGATCAAAAGATGATAAGTGATGAGCAAGATCTGCATCTGATTGATTGATGACGTAATAAGGATGTGCTGTAGTGAAGAATTTAAGTCTTGAAGGATCTTGCTCAAATAGAAGAGTCCCTGTCTTCATCAACTGCTCCCATCTCATCCCACAATCCTTCAGATCCTTACATCCGCTCTCAGCCAGCATCTCAAGCATTTTTGTGAAATCTCGCGTAGTGACGTCACTCACAAACCACGGGAAGCATTTTGGGAATAGATGAATAGAATGAGCAAATCCTTGTGAAAGGAGAAAGTCACATAAGATCAGATCCGAGAAGAATTCTGCTCCAAAGTTGTCCAAGATCACTCCCAATTTCACCTAAAAGTTTAAAGAGTAATTTGGGGCAAAAGGAGATTTTCAGGGACACCTTTGTTCCTGAATCCCGTAGTTGGTTGAGATGATTCCAGATAAGCTCAGTATCATCCACAAGAAGATTTTCATCTAAAGACTCTTCCAAAATTTTACTCAAAGATCCACTGGAGGCAGCAGAGAGCGAAAGATCAGCGCGGTTGGCCCACAGCGACATCTGGTGGTGAAATTAAAACGAGAAAAAATATAGCGTATCGAGGAGCACCTTAAAAAATGTGACAAAGCGCTTCTTCACCGAAGTGACGTCATCAGGATGCAGAAAATTAGCAGCAAGATTGGAAAGGCGATCACGTGACTTCAGCATCGATTCTTCTTTTACTTGAGCAAAAAGATCGAAATCTCGACAAAACTTGCTGCAAGATACAAAATCAACATCGAGAAGATGAGGAAGAGTTTGAGACCTTTGAAGAAGACAATGTTGGATGTAGCGATACATGTAACATTCAACCAACAACCAATCCGATCGAAACCACGTGGCTTTGTTTTGAGGTGTGCTATAAACATTTGACTGGTTAGATTTGGCGGGAAAGAAGAAAATGATTACAAACGTGTTTTGTTTGAGTAACAACTTCCAACTTTCCATATCAACAAAATCATCTTCAAACGGTTCCAGCTCTTTATCAGTCATCACTCTATTTCGTAATCGAGATAATCTGCTCACAACCTTCAAACCATCCTGTCTTCCTGCCTATACATTAAATCTTCATCTTTTGATAAATCTTATTAAATCCTTATCATTCACCTCTTGATGTTGTTGCTGCAAACTTGTAATTTTTCGATGACAACTGTCAACAGCTACTGCCAAAATTTGAGGAAGACGCCTAGAGATTGTGGAAAACGCAAATGAACTGAAAAGATTAAAGATTAGTGGATGAGAAATACTTCATCATCTTACTTGCAATCTTTTGCAGATAAAGGATCAGGAAGATTTAAGAATTCCATTTTAATTCAATTTAAGATATCTTATATAAGAAGTTTGTTGACTGAAAAATTTGTTTCGATTTTTATATCACTACAAAATTCAGTAAAAAAAAAGTTGTTGAAAAAAGTGGATGAAACCAAAAACATGAAGTTGATGAAAAGTAATTTATAACTCATTTATTTATTATTAATTCTAAACTACATAACATTTGATACTTAAAGATTTGATAATTATTCAGCTGATGCAAATATCTTCATGAAAACTTATTTAGAGATTTGATAAAAACACAGGAATAGTTAGTTCACATTTTAGTCTATAAAACTTAATATTAATATAACCACATCTTGCTTAATAGTTAAAACTCATCTAATCTGTAAATATTATTCATAAAACATTTAAGGATTTTAAAAATCTATTACTACTTTCATAAACTGATAGAATTATTTGAAACCAACTATAGCACCTTATTATAGAAAGAAACTCTTCGTTCACTACAAAGTTGATGAAAAATTTCAAAAAATATTCTAACTACAATTACAGCTAATTATGCAAATAATTTGATGATAAGTTTTGGGACTTTTTAGCTGAGCCTTATAAACCTAAACAGTAGATGAAAAGTAGTTGACAGCTATAGTTTTTGTGGACAGGACTTGAATTTAGTGGACAGTTGTGTGTGCTGATGCATCACCCACCACTTTCAGATCATTCATTCAGTGACACTATCTAGTGAGATGATACAGTGACATCAAAGTCAACTAATTGTTTCTGTCTGGGGTTAGTCACATAAACTTCTGTTCTACTAAAGCAGCTATAAGGTAGTAGTAATAATCAACTATAAATTAGAAAGATTATTTCTTCGTTTGATAAGTAGCATAATATATCATGATATCTTTAACAGCCAGATCAAATCCACCAAATCAATTAACAATAGATGTGTAGTCAATCAACTGAACAACTCACCCGTCTCATCACCTATTACTTTCAAATAAAGTTAATCTGAATAAATCTAGAGCTAGTCAACTTAGATAATTGATTTGTGCTAAAAACTGTTCTGTTTCATAAAATAGCATTAGGGTTAAAAATATAAATTTCTCTAAAAAGTTTAAAAAAGTAAATTCTAGAAAAGAATTTAAAGAAAAGATTTGAGATTAGCAAGAAAAAAAAGAAATTGAAAGTCATTAATGCTGGATAAATCTATATCTAACTATATTTTAAATTTAAGATTAGACTTAAAATAGCAGAAATTTATAAGACGAAATATTACTTAGAATTCACCTAAAAAAGTAAGTTAATAAAAATGATTGAATTAGTGATATATTTCATTATATGTTTATTTGATTATAATCAAAAACCCTGATAATATATCCTAAATCTATTTTAATTTAAAAAATATAAATTTTTACTTAATGTAAACTTCTCAAAACTCATTCAAGAAACAGAACTTTGTTACAAAAATTTGTGAATCTCAGCCATGCTTTAACTAAATATATTTTCTTCTATAGATAAAAACTTATTTAAATTCTTTGATTATAACTTTTTTGGATAGTTTTATGAAAACTTGCACAACTAAGAAATTTTTATATAAAAAATAATAAAAGAACTTTAAAAACATTTGAAAAAATATTAGTACAATAATCTTTAATTATTTATAGTCAAAAAGAACCAAATTTAAATCACATTAAAAACCACAAATTAAAAAATAGATTATTTATAATTTACATACAAAATAACCTAAGGAGGTTGTAAAATCCCCTATTATAAAACTTTAAATTTAATGTGTAGAAATATATTAAGGCTTTTACGTAATAAGGTTCGAAAATTATTTAGTAATCAGATCAAATTTTTAAAAATTATAACATTTTAAGCATCGATTAATTATTCTTTCAAATAACTCATTATACAGTTAATTTGATTTATTATAACTTTTGAAAAACATTTGAACAA
Organism: Pegea sp. RAD2-039; assembly: GCA_034620365.1. Classification (NCBI taxonomy): domain Eukaryota; kingdom Metazoa; phylum Chordata; class Thaliacea; order Salpida; family Salpidae; genus Pegea; species Pegea sp. RAD2-039. The sequence goes on along the minus strand of JAQGEQ010000061.1, from coordinate 224,450 downwards.
GTAAAGTAAAGCAAAATGTTTAACCGAAAAAATCCATTTAGAAGTATTTCATTTTAAGCAGAAAAATGTTGAGTAGGTATTAAAAAATACTTGATATAATTTAGGTTCAGCTTTTTTGGCCTGCTTAGGCCGCTAATGACCATATATGTACCAGGATAGAAGTCATGGATATCCAGCTGTTCTCCACGCCAGCCAGGCTATGCAGCAGAATAAACGGACTGATGCAGCTACGTCCAGCTGGCGTCGCAGGAGCCGCCAGAACGACACTTAGTATAGTGATGAGCTGCCAACGAAGTTCCAACTCTGGCTTTAAATTTGGAGTTTTGCATCTTCTAGAAGTGTTGTCATTTTACCAGACTCATGGGGCCTTCTACCCGGGTTATATTAGATAAATAACAGTAAAAAATTGAATAAAATTAACAGATTAAGAAGATAAAGACGACAAAAATATTATAAGCCAATCTTGATAATTGCCATAAAAGTTGTAACAAGCAATATAAGAACAGAAATCAAAACAAATTCCGCTTTTCTACAACTTGTACATATCATTTACTTAAAATATTTTAGTTATTAAATATTAAATGAATAAATTACAATTTCATATTTTCATAAACCATTTATTTAAAGAGTGGACTAATGACCTTTTTTATTTCTATTTAAAATTTTCTGATTCAAAAGAGCTAAGGACATTTTGGTTTAAAGCCAGTTTTGTTGTTGACTAGTTACTTTTCTTTTTTTAATATTGGTTAGCTTTTTGCAAAAACTTTTGTAGCATTTATAAGAATGCTTATTAAAATAGCTATATTAAAATTTATGGATTAGATCAAATGCTTTTCAAAAGATGTAAACTTTTTTTTGATAAATATTTCTAAAAAATTTTATTTTCACTGAAAGTTAGTTAAAAAGTCGTTTACCTGAAAATAGTTTTGAAGTAATTTCAATAAAAATGATTTTTCACCAAATCTTTTAGACAAACTAAAATGATTATTTTTTTGTTAATTGCAAATTGTTGGCAAGCTTTTGCAGAAGTTATTTTTAAAGTGTAATCACTGAAGTGTGATGTTACGCTTGACTGGTTTTCAGAGCAGCATAACTTCACAAATGTAGAAGTTGATGAAGCATTTTACAGACTCATTCGAGGTGATCTTCATCAAGTTTTAGAAAAGTTTTTTTCGAGGCTTCAAATTTCATTTTTTAGCAGTTTTCAATTTTAGCGACGATGAATAGCGATCGCGAAAAGTTCTTTCAATTACTCGCCCTTTTCTCTCTTCTTCTTTCTATTTTCAATCTTTATATCATCACCAATCAACGACAAGTTAGTCGTAATTTTAAGTGTTGCCATGACAACTTAATTGTTTGTTGAGCAGAACACGGAATCGCTGGGATTGAGTCGCGAGCGTCGAGGTATTTTTGTTACGCTTCACTGCAAAAATCACATTCTTTCTCTCAGATCTTCCTCTTGAACAAATCGATTGTTCCGAATTTGACATTCAGAATGTGAGCGCGATTAGTGATGGCGTCACAGATCGTATGACGCTGGTGTCATGTGGAATCCTGCAACTTAATGATGTAGTAGAAGTGATGACGGAGGACATGACGAACACGCTCCTTTACATGAACGATTTGGCAGATAAAGTGAATCGAGTTGGAGTACTCGTCAATCAGAACAGTGATATGATTGAGCATCAAATGGAGTATCTCGGGGAACTTAGCTTGCCAAATACCGCCGACGATCAACAAATCCTCGATAAGATTTCTTATCTTAATCGATCGTTGAACGCATGGGTTGGGCGCTCGGTGATGGCGTACGAAAACCAGGGTCGACTATCGGCGCTTGCTGGAGCAGAAAGACGTGCAATGGATCGACGCATCGCTCGCATAGAAGTCGATGTCTTTGCGCTTATTGCTTCGGGTCAATCTCTCATGGGAAACTTCTCTAATCTCGAAGAGTCTCTTGATTTATTGGATACAGGATTCCAACAGCTCAATTCAACCTCCAGTAGAGGTTGTGATTGTCAAATGACGCCAGCAGTGACGTTACCAACCCCACCAATCACAACAACTACTCAAGCAACGATCGCTATGACAACACAGCTGGTGTCAAATGATCTCGACAAATTGAAGGAAGATGTGAACAAGAACTTATTGTTGCTGAAAAGCGCGCGAAACTCAATCGAACTTATCAACGAGAAATTTACGCGTGTGTTACCTAGCAACAGTTACTGCCTTGCAACCATTATTTCAATTCTTCTTGTGCAGATATCAGCTCAGAGGGTTGGTACAACGCACCTAACGGTTACCAATACCACTTGTCGACAAACGCTTTTCGATCTGATTCATTCTCGCGATCGCGTCGCTATTGTCAGTATCGTGGAGGTGATCTTGCTCACATTGGAATGCGTGATGTAGTTGTGTACAGGTCTGTGATGATGCAGGAAGTTGCTGTTGAAGGGTGGTAATGAGGTTTTGATGCAGGTTCTTGTGGAGCACGGTTCTATCGCGCGCGCGTATCTTGTGTGTATGGATCGGTTTGACGGATATGGAAGTTGATGGTAAATGGAAATGGATTGATGGTAAAGCTGAAACTGATGGTTGGAGCAACTGGAGGAGAAAACAACAAGGAGTTACTTCTCCTTTACAAGATTGTGCTTCTATTAGAGCTGGTGTTTGGCAACCAACCACGTGTTCAGGGATTAGACAGCAAGTTTGTTCATTCATCTGTGAGAGAAAAACTTTTCACTAGATGCTTGTTGGTGACGTTTTCAGTGTAAATTTGCATATTTGATGTCTTTAAAATATTTGTATATTTTGTTTGATATAAAATGATGAATAAAGCTAAATTGTTCAGTTATCATCTGCTTCGTTTAGTTGAATGATCAGAACTTTAATTTGTAAACTAGACAAGTCGATCTGAAGGTTACAAGTAAATAACAATTTTTTTTTACTTTTCGGGGAAGCTCAGATGAATTCAAACAGTATTCTAAGATAATCTAAGATAATAAATATTTTAGATCATATATTAGAATTATGTACTAATTAAAAGATGCCTAAGTGTTTTTTATTAGTTGATATTAGCTTGATAGAATATTTCCAAGCTTTATCAAACATTGGTGAACTTAATTTGAACAATATTCAACCGAAAAATGTTTTTATGATCTACTGAAAAGCAACTGCGTATTTGGAGTTATTTCGGCATAAAAATCATCCTCTTAGTTTGTTGCAAACATCTGGGGATCGTTCTAAAAGGCTTGCAAACTCGATTCAGCAACAAAAACAGTTTATTAATTCTATACAAGTAAAAGTTCTTTCAAAAAAGTTAGATTTACGAAATTAGCAAATAAAACATTGCAAGAGGCTTCAATTTTTCTTTAACTTTGATGAAACTCAAAATATAATAAATCTTGCTGAATAGTTTTCATTGTTATCGATCCATACCAAGCAACACGGTTTAGTTCTGATTAGAAGGACCGGCGACGCTATCTCAAGTTATAAGTAGAACACTAAAGATCATTAAAAATATTGGCTTCGTCACGTGCATCTGGCAATATACAGCGAAGCAGCTAACTTAGTTATGCCAAATGTTAATTGTGTTAAACACAAAGTGTTACCAGAATAAAACCAAACTTATTTTAAATAAGATATGAACTTTTCAATTGTGCAAAATGTATGCACATATATCGCCTCTTTTCACAATTGTTGTCTTTCCTTTATTAAAGCTCTCTCTCGTTTAAAAAAAAAAGAGATTTATCAAATGATTTTACTAAATAATAAAATAATAAGTTGTAAATATATGATGGTTGACTGTACAATAGGTAAAGAAATCATTGGAAATGAAGTAGTTCAAGCTTATGAATCACTAACTTCTCTTTTTTGGTTTATATGCCTGAGATAAGAAACGTATCTAAAGTGAACTTTTGCCTTTTTATTGAAAATGTTTAGCATTTATTGAAAACAGTCGTAAAAACCAGGAACAGAACATATTTATGAAAAAAAATAAAAAAAACTTAGAAGTTATCTTAATTTAAGTCTACTATTAGTTGTTATTAAAAAAATTCTTTACATTTGAATTTCTGTAAATTGAAATCAAATACTTAAAGAAAATATTATTTAAAGCCATTTTATTCCCCAACATGTGGTAGGCTTGTAAAAGTTTCTCCAGTTATTCAACTTGTAAAGTTAAATTTTAACAAGTTTACTGATAGTCAGTTTGTCTTTATTATTTCTAATTATATTCGATAATATTATGTAAAATATAAATAGTTTGTTTTAAAAATTAAAATGCAACAGTTACAATGGCATATTTATTTTTGAAACTAAATAAAAAGTTAATGACATTTTATTGTCTTGATAGACTGAGGCGTTGTATTATTTTATTTAGAATATTTATTAATTTTTCCATTCTGAAAAATTTAGTTTATTTATTTTATTCAATAAAAGAGTGCAGAGGACAAATTATAGTGAAGAAAAAACATTAGGACTGAATAATATTAATGAAAAGGTCCCAAGTAGCACAGTATTATAGAAATAGTGTAGAAAAATGGTTATTGCGTGATTAATTCATTAGCAACTTCAGATAATTTTATTATCAAGTTTCATTTTACTGATTTTTAATTATTATGCTTTGAAATAACATTTTGAAATGAAAAATAAAAATTTATTCCTCTATGATATCAGTTGTAATTTTGAAAATAGTAAATTTTATGATTTTTGTCAATTATAATAAATAATGAAACAAATCCATATATTTTGTAAATATTCAAAAAATCATTTCTAAGATTTATACCAAAAGAATTTATAAGATTTACTGTAACATTCTAGATATATTAAAAAAAAGTTATTGATATAACTTTAGGACATTTGAATAATATAATAATTCGGTTAAGGTGGTTAAATATAAAGTTTAGATGTTATTTTATTATCATTTCATTAGAAAAGATTTTTTGTATATTTATAAATTGTTTAAAAATATTTGAATGTTGAATTTGTATCTCAAAAGTTTCTAGAAATAACCATAAAAATATAATTCTTATTTTCAACAAAATTGTTTTATTTTTATTCTAATTTTTCTCATTGAATAAATAGAATTAATTAATTGAAAACTATAAAAGCTTTTTATAGTTAAGACTAGAAAAATGGTAAAACGGAAACCTGAAAAGACTGAAAAAGAGCCATCTAAGAAGATGAAGGAGTCTCAAAACGGTGAAAAAGAGCCAGCTGAGAAGATGAAGGAGTCTCAAAACGGTGAAAAAGAGCCAGCCAAGAAGATGAAGAAGCCAAAAAAAGCTGAATATTCAATCTCAGAATTTCAGAAAGATCTTTCAGACACGCAGACACAATATGAAGCGCTCAGGAAGTTTTCACAATTAGCAAAGGGTAAAAAAGTAAAAAATGATCTCGTCAAAGCCTACATCTCACTTTCACCTGATTGTGAAGACTTTTTCCGATTTCTCGATAAATCTAAACAACAGCGCCCCCAGGTGATGACTTTCATATTAATTTTTCATCTCATTTAATTATTTTCTTCTCAGATCAAAGTTGTGTTTCAAGCAATCACAATGATCCTGATCCGTACAGCTTCTGATCTTTCAGATAACTTTTACTCAACAGGATTCACTATTTCTACCAAAATCCTTCAAGTAAATTATCTGATTTCATTTTTATAATTTCAAAATCATCTTTTCTTCTCCAGAACTACATCCGGGAAGTCCATGGAATGCTCAACATCAAAAACAACCCGTCATTTGTGTCTTGTTGCTTGAAGATGCTTTCAACAATGGTGATGCAGGTAAGTGACCACTAAATGTCGCTATTTATTGATGATTAGATGTTAATAAGGGAGGAACGTGTGCTAATGAAGTCGCAATGAGATTAGATCTTGGAGGTCGGATCTTTTCATCGATAATCAACTCGAAGCCAGGTTTCAGATCACATCTTAATCTTTCCAATTCATCATCTTGTTGAAACAGTTGAAAAATGGAAGCGCGCGCGTTTCCACTACATCCAGCTGGCTCGATGTTTCCTCATCTATGGAAATATCTTCACTATCAAACAATTGATGGAGCCAAGAGGATTTCTTGCATCCATCTTCCCAGGGATCATTAATGATGATGCTTCCTTGATCTCTCCCTTCCTTGAGAATCTTCTCGATAAAGTCATCTCAAATTCCTCTATTTCTAAAACCGATAAAATCAACTTCTTCGGACCTAGTCTCCTCAAAAGAATCGCTTCTCTTTTCCGTTGGGATGCAACTTGTGATGTAGTGATTGATGACGTGAGTAAATCACGCATTTTCATCGAAAACCTTCAATTTGTGTCCTTAGGAATCTTCGGAAGCTGAGAACGATCAGCAAGTGAAAGATCACATCCATCAGATGGCTTTAAAGATCTTGACACAGATCTGCTGCTCCTTTAAATTTGGGATCGTCTGTCGTGAACAGGGATTCTCTACTGAAAAGTCATTCATAATCCTTCTTTTTCATCTTTATCAACTTCCAATATTCACAGATCATCAAATCAACATCTTCTTGACTTCATCCACAATTTACCCGACATCACATCATGTCTTATGACGTCATCACTTGTGTGTGACGTGTTGCGTGTGAGTCCCAACCTCACTAGACCTTTCTTCTCTTCCACAAATATCTTTTTGAAATTTGATCCTGCTGAAAAAGAGAGGTTTGAGATACTTGTTGCTGATTGGTCGATTGATTGATTGATTGATGTTGGTCTCAGATGGCTTCAAAGCGTCAAATTCGCTGAAAAAATCCTCTCTCAGCTCCCTAAAGTTCCCTACATCCTCTCGTCCACCAGCAAGTCCACGAAAAGTAAAGAGCAATTGAAGAAAATTGTAAAAACTTGTGTCCTACAAACGGTCTGTATCCCTAAGATCAGCTTGCACAGCTCCATCAATGTAAGTGAAGATTAAGATGAAGATCAGAGATCACTTGTGAGATTTGCAGAGTGAAGATGATCAAAGAATCTCATCTTCTCTTCACTTGCTTCAACTCATGTTGGAGAAGATTGATTCTGTTCTTCAATTCGTCGCTGATGACGTCACCTGGTCGAAGAGCATCTACACAAAATCCGACCGAGAAGAGATTTATGAACTTCTTCAAGACTCTTACTTTGAGGTGGAAGATCTAAGACTCTTTTCGGAAGATTTTTCATCTTTTTCTTCATCATTAGACTGTTCCCAGGATCCAGTTCTTCTTATCAATTTGGGCTTCTAAAGAAGGAGAATGTCTTTCGAGTCTTCTTCGAATCCTTCATCTTTATCAGAAGGTTGGATGTTCTAAGACACAAAATCTTTGGTTCCACCTCTTCTCTTTCAGATCTCGCCAAATAATTTTGGGAAATGTGGATACGATTATACTCATCTTCTGCAGAAGATCTCTAAAAAAGGATCAGAAGATCAACTTGAGATCACATCCGACATTATCTTCCCTTCACTCCACAAATTCCGTTGGTTCAAAAAGGTCCCAATCTTCCTCTTTTGCATCTTTATCATCATTTGTGTCTTTAGATGAACGATGGAGAGACTTCCTTCCATTATCTTCTGAAGATCCTAGTGTCGCGATTCAGCTATGATGACGTCATCACTTCCAAATACATGAAACTGTTGACGAAGGTTCATAAAAAACTAAAAACAAAACATCCAAAATGACTTTCACTGAAATTGTCATCAGGCTTGTAGCTTCAATGACGTCATCAGTGACGTAGAAGATGAAGAGATGTGGATTTGGATGGAGAGTGTGTCTGTAGGAGATCAATCCGACTTGAAGATGAAGTTGTTGCAGTCAGCAGTGACTGATGTGGCTAAGAGAGGATACTTGTTTGTATTTAAATCACCTCTGCTTCTTGCGCTATGACGTCATCATTACAGCTTCAGTGACGAGTTATCAGCGCTTGACAACGACATCAAGTGGTCAGTTTCCAGCTTTCCGCTTCTTCTTTGTGCTATTCTTCATCAAATTTCCAATCATCTCGCTTGTGATGACGTCACAAATGACGTCATCATCTCCATCGACAAGTAAGATGATGACGTAACCAACTCGTGAGGTCACATCAATTTTCTGCAGATTCCTCTGTGACGTCATCTCCGAGTTTTTTAAACTTCGCGTTGTTTCGAACAAAGAGAAGCAATTTGTGTCGATCTTAAAACCCTTGATCGCCTCTCACAAACAAGTAGGTGCCCTTCACGCCCCAATTCTCGCTATTTTCATCTCCTTGTTGCAGATCAAGAAGCTCGCTCGCTTCTCTGATGTCTTCAAACTCTTCCAATCATCTTTGGATCCAGCGGAAAGTCCCCAACTTTTTCATCAGCTCCTTGAAAGCTCGCCTGACAGCAAGAAGTTTATTGATGACGTCATCAAAACGACGTCATCGGCGGTGGAAGCGCTGGGATGGAAGTGGCATCGCGTGCAACGAAACATCTACTTCCGGTTGTGGATGATCGCGCGTTTGTGTGAGCGTCATCAGGAGGATGAGTTGGTTGATAAATTGCTCGCGACGGTTGGCCACCTAGTGGCGAAAATTGGTTCTCCTTCGCCACGCGCTCTTCCGACTCTTCGAGCGCTTTTCTTCGGCGACATTCCTCAGTTTGATGTGAAGATTTCGCAAATGTTAAAAGAAGATCGCGAAGCTTTTGAAAAGTTCTTAGTAAATAAAAATGAAAAAGATCCGAAGGAGGTTGAAAAGATCATTGAGAGTTTTAAAGATCATCTGGATGCGCAGAATCTTCAAGAGGTTTTTAATCTTTGATTTGAAATATCCGGGAGCTTAATCTTTTCTTGCAGTTGCTAAAATGGAGTTTGTCGAAGTTGGGATCGAACAAAAAATGGATGAAGATTGCAAAGAAGTGAGTCTTGGATAAAAGATAAGATTAGAGATCAATTTGTTGATCTTCTTCAGATGTAGTGAAATTCTGGTGAAGATGAAGGATAATCAAATCCAACCGAAACTGATTCATCAACTTTCTCGTCTTCTCATTCAATGGAATCAAAAGTCACATGATCTAGTAAAGATACATCTCGATTTAGTGAGGTGGAATCCTTCTGTAACGTTCTATGAAGACACACATCTCATTAAATGGTGTCTTGATCATCTGGATAACAAAGATGTCGAAACACTTCTTCAAGTTTGAACTCCTTAGATTCATCACCTGCAATTACATCCGTTATCTTTCAGACTCTTCTACAATCAAGTGCTAGAATGTCTTCCATCTTTTTACGCAATCTTACTTCCCGTGATGAAGTCACTTCCGTCACTGATGACGTCACCAAGTTTCGATTCCTCCGACTTGTGTCCCATTCACATCCGCTTCAATCCTCTCTCATTCAAGATTTCTTTTGGGATTTTTGCCTAAACAAAATCAAGACTTCTGTCGATGATGACGTCATCAGAACAGGTGACTAACAGCCAAGCAAACCGGTCGGTCGATGACGTCACATTTGCTTCAGTTGTCGATCGCATGGTGGAAGCAAAGAGCGGTAAGGAGCTTTCCGACTTTGCGTCACTTCTCATCGATTCGATTGCGCATATAACTGATGACGTCATCGTTCTACGTCATCGATTTGAAAATTGCGAGAAGTTGTGGACGCGCTTGGCTGACGACCAATCACGTGATCGGCTCAGGTTAGTGGTTTGTCATGGTAACGACCGGCTAATGGTTGTTTGTAGAATTCAATTGATCAAACAACTGACGTCACTGGTGTTGAGGATATCGAATGACAACGTCACTAGTCGCGAGATGTTGATGATGACGTCACTACAGATGAACAAATTGATTCCAGATGAATTTGAAAGCAATTTACATAAAACTCTATCATCTGATTGGAACGTTTTGGCGCGAAAACTGCTGAAGTAGAAGCGCTGTGATTGGTTGATGAGTTTGTGATCTAATTGATGATTGTTTTAGGATTGGATTGGATGTTGTGGAGGTTCTTGATCTTCTTGATGAGATGTTTCGATTTCTCTACATCCCTGATTCATCTGATCTTTTATCTCCTGATATCTTCTATGAGATGATCAAGACACATTCAGTTTTTCTACCTCTGATGTTGAACAGTGATGATCCCAAGATCAAATCCTCTATGCTAGATCTTCTTCTGCGGATTATTCCGAGATGTAATCAACTCCAAACCTCCGACTTGAAGTTTCTACTTCCATCTTATTCAGCAACTTTATCACACAATGATCAGTTGATGTTAAAAGCAAGTGACGTCACCTCTTCTCGCTTCCCAATATGATCTTCCTCTTTACAGATTATCCGTTTATATGAAGCTAGTGACGTCATTGACTTCTCGACGTTTCGACCGTTTCTATGGGGAAACTCCTCAATTGAACTGAGCAACAGCAGTTTGAAGTCAACAGTTTATAAAGAAGCTGGAATGGGCAACATTATCGGTAGGTTCCCCTGTTTTTTCGCGCCCCCTTTCACGCCCCATTCACAGCTTGCTTCGACTCAACTATCCTCGAAGAGACTTTAAACAACTTCCCGATCCGCCGCAAAATGGATGATGACGTCATTGAGTCAGGTGAGAGAGTAATGATGTAATAGTGGCGCGACGTTACGATGATGACGTCATAGATGGTACGAGGTACGACCCGACGTTTCTACTTCCGGTTTTACTTCCTCTTTTCAATCCTGATCATCTGATTGATTGTCGATTGGTGCTTCGAAGTGGTCTGGTCACTTTATTAGTGGCTTCTTTATCTTCACATTGCCCACAAATCCGATCATATGCGGCCCTCTGTCTTTGGGGCTACAAGGAACACCTGGAAACCGCGCGCTTCTCTGAGAAAGAGCTTCTGTGTTACGTCATCGAACTAATTCGAGACTCAATCACCAAATCATCTTACTCCGGAGGACTTCACAGTCTTCCCGGCGTTGTGACGTCATTCCTTGCTTGCTACATCCATATGATATCACAGGTGAGGGCATATGAGATGATGACGTCAGTGTAATGACGTCAGAACTTACAGATGAAGTATGACGTCATCTTTCGACAAATTAGTAAATTTTTGTTGGTTAAACCGAAATTGGATGTTGAAAATCTTCCGGAGTTTTTCATCTTCTTTTTCAATTCTTCTCTTCAATTCAAGTCTCATCGATCTTGGATGCTCAATTTATTACAACGCGGTGTTTGCGACACGCGCGACTTCCATGTGATCGAGCGCCGCCAAGTGGTTAGCACTTTAATGTGTTTCTACGACTCGTTGCTAAGCGACAACACATCACGTGCACAAGTTCTACAAGTAGGTGCCCTTGACTATAACGCCCCATTTTCACCCCACATGCTCCTCAGGTGCTCGCAAAAGTCTGTACGATTCCTCATGCTCTTTCAGAGCTCATTAACAAAGGAGGATTGCTTGTCTGGATGCGTGAAGTTATTCGTCATGGTTATGACGTCACATACGACTGTCGGGTCGATTCGAGCAAGCGACGCGAATGCGCCACTGACATGTGTGACGTCATCACCACTATTTGCGAGTCACTTGCATCGCGCGTTACTACGCAACCGTCACCACAGTCGTTTCGTATGTGGAACCACCTAGTGGCAGTTGTGTTTGAGTTGTTGCCTCACTGCTCTGAGTCTGAAGATCTGATCTCGATGTCTTCCAACATTCAAATGATTTTAAAGATTTCAGAAGAGCCGTTGATGACGTCAGAACGCGTGCGTTGTTGCTTGCAACTTCTAAACGAGTCAAGTGAACATCAGCGACTTTTTGCGCGTTTTCTCATCTGTTGGACCCCTTCAAGGTGCCCCACACGACCCTTCTTCCCTACCAACCGCTCATCTACTTTCTTTCGCAGATTTGACGACACCGTTCTTGTCAATGACGTCATTGGCGCTGTTTTTGACTGTCAATTGGAGCGTGACGAAGAAACAGCAGAAAAGATGCTGAAGTGGTTGTTAGCACGTTGTGACGTCATCAGCATCGCGAAGCCGACAATCAAAAGCCGACTTGAATCGATTTATTGCGTCATAAATACGAGCCAGATGAAGATGAGCACAAAAAAATGTGAGTAAACAATCGAAAAAGATCTTCATCACTAAAGAACTGCTCTCAGCTTGCTTCCAGATCCTCTACGCAATCCTTCGAAGCTTATTTGGAAGTGGAAACGATTTAGGTATGTTGATTGGTTTATCTTGACATGCTGCTTTTGATTGGGACATTTTTACAGATGATGAGGATATGGAAGCTAATGAGGCTGTGGAGATGATGCTAATGACGTCATAAATATGTTCGTTTTATTTTTGAAAAATTCACAAAAAATAAAAATCGATTCATTCGTTAAGTGACGCGTCGCGTTGCGTGTGTGACGTCATCATCAGTAGTTGAGCGGGTGAGGTATTTTTTGGAAGAATCTGAAGAAGATGAGATTAGATAGAAATGTAGAAAAGGAGGATGTAAGACACCTGTAAACATTCTGAAGATCTTTGTTGATTTAACAAGATCAACTTCCGGCTTGTTTCATTGATTCCTGAGAATTGTTCAAATAAACATGTAGCTTGATTGTGACGTAAGATCGCTTGTTCCAATCCACATCTCAAACGATCAGATGTCTGTTGATGTCTACATCACCAAATCATCAACCAATCAAGTCTCAGCTAGTTCATCTCTTACTTCCGGCTACTCTTTACTTCATCTTCTAACTTCCGTTTAGTTTGTTTCAACTCTTCTTCCAGCTCTTCGAATTTCGATAAAAGTTTGAAGAAGTTCTTTCTGATCTTCTTCTTTTCTTTGGTCAGAGATGCGATCCTAAGATGTAGGATCTTTCAACATCACATCAATCAACTCACATCTTACTTTTCTTTTGCTTTTTGTATCTTTCCTTCCATCAAATCTTTCTCAGTCCTCTGTGTCGTGATCTGTTGTTGGATGGAAGCAGCGACCTCACACAGTCCTCCCTCATTTCGTCCTAATTGTTCCACGATCTCCTAAACAGCAAAATTTCAATAAAAATGTCCCTGGATGTAGATTAAAACCTTCACGGATCGCATCTCTTTATATCTCTGTTTATGCTCTAACATCAAACATGAAATATATTTCTCGAAATCTTCTTTATTTTCCTTCAATTGATATTCAATGTTGCTGCGTTCTTTAATCAAGTATCCAATCTTTGAAGGATCAGATCAAGATCAGATAAAAATCAATTTGTGTCTTACTTGTGATCTTGCTTCAATCAAACTCTTCTCAACTTCCGCTGATGATTTCATCACTTTCAATCTTTCTTGCTCTTCCTGGTCACGTGACTCTTTCAACATCTTTCTATCTTGCTCTGAAGTCTTTATCAGTGTTTCCAATTGAATTTTTAAATTATTCTTTTCATCTTCCACAAATTTCATCTTCTTTTCAAATTCTTCCAAATCATCTTTTACTATCTTCAACTCCTGGATGCTCTTCTGATCTTTCATCTTAAGCTCCTCTACATCCTTAAGACACGATTTGAGATTTCTCATTATCTGTTCTTTTTCTTCTTCAATTTGCTCTTTCTGCGTCGATCAAATCAATGACGATGCAATGATGACGTCATCACTCACGTCATCAAGAAGTCGACGAAATCGCGCTTCTCGATTTTCTTCATTCTTCCGTGTCTCTTCCATTTGATCCTTCATCTCATTCAGCTGATCTTTCATCTTTTTTACTTCTTCTGCGTTCTGAACATTGAAAAGTTTAAATGACGTCATCACCAACTGATGATGTCATCACTTCCGCTCTCACGATCTGTTCCACTTCACTGCTTTTCTTGTCGACATCTCGCTGCGTATAGAACCTTCCTTCACGCCTCACTAATTCTTCTTGTAATCTAATCATGTGACATCTTATTTAAGATCAGATCTTATCAATCAAGACTCACTTGATCTTTTCAATCTTTAGTTCCTCAAACATCTCATTTTTGATCTTCATCTCTTTTTTTGCTTCTTCAAGCTCTTCCATAATGTGATGAAGTCTCTAAGAACATATTTATGTAAAATATCTTTTTGGATGTTGATCTCTACTTCTTTCAATCTGCAATCTTCTTCTTCAATCTGTCTCCTCATCTTTTCCTCTTCTAGCATCCGTTTTTCGAAATCATCTTTTTGCTGCTCCAAAATTTTCAACTAAATAAAAAAAAAATTGAAATTTGTAATCTTAGTTCATCTTCAGACCTTCTTTGTCACTTCATCCGTCTTCTCTTCATCTAAAGACCGTTTCTGAGAAAACAAACTATTAATTTCCGTCGCTAGATGTCGCTGTTAGATTTCTATTTAGAATTGAATAAGATAAATTTACTTTTTCGATATCTTTTAATTCCAAATAATTTTGTTGAAGCAACAAGAGTTTACTTTTGACATCTGCTAGATAGTTTCCTAATAATTTAATCATTTCGTCTAAAGTGATCACTTTTTTGCTACAATCAAATAAAATTAAATGATGTTAAGTTCAATTAAATATACCCGTCCAAGTCTAACTCAGATAGAACAATTAATCGAATTTCATCTAAATATTTTTCTAATTTGCTTTTCTCATCAACAACAAATTCAATTTGTCCACAAGCTTCAATTAGTGAAGCTTCCTGCTTCTCATTTGTCGCAACTAACTCATCCACTGCCTCCTATGAATCATCAAATCTTCATCTTGAAATATCAAGTGGAAAAACTCACGTGTAGATTGTTCAGAATCACTTCTTGCTCTTCTATTTCTTCTTTATGATCATCCATCAATCTTCTTTTAGACACGACAGCTTCAAATAATTTCGTTTGTAATCCTTCCACAACTGATCGAAATTCCTTTTTTTCTTCCACTTCTGTTTCTTCTTTATTTTCTAATTTATTCTTCAAATATTCAATTTCTTTCTGTGAAGTTATCTAAATGAAAAACTCCTCGATTCAATTGATTGATTGATTAACTCACCAAATACTTGTCAACATTTGTATCAACACATTTATTAGCAATTGTATTTTTTGCTGTAGAAGCATCAAGAGACAGATCAAGTGAATGATCTATTGAAGAAGTTGAAGCTAAATGATTCAGTTGAAACTTTTCCATCAGTTCATCTTCAAAAGTCAAAAATTTTAAGTGAAAATGTAAATAATTTGAATATCTTACTTTTTACTTCAGATTGATCATAAAAAATTGAGCTCAATGAAATAGGATCTGTTCCAAGCCTTCTTCCAGCCGATAGAAGCTCTTTAATCTGTTCGTCATATTCCTCTTCCATCTTAATAAATGACGAAATCAATTTTTGTAAAAATAAATTTCAATCTAAAAGTTTTTATTAAAAAATGTCATTTAGAATATTTCCTTTCTTAACACATCAATTATTCATTACAAAATTCAAATTATTTATTCCTTTTCTAAAACAGATTTAATAAATTTGTCTTTTTTATAGTAGAATTATAAACAGTAAAAATGAATAAAGTATTTATTTGATTAAGTTAACTAGAAATTAAACAAATAATAAAATACTTTATTTCCAACATTTAAAAAGTTGTAAATAAATAATTATTTAAAAAGAAAATAATTTTAATTTTTGACAGAATTTTTTTTTGAAGAAATATTAAAAGTTGAGCAAAAAAATTTGAATTTTTTTCATTTCAAATTTATTTGAAAATTTGAACGACTATCGTTATAAACATTCAAAAACAGCTTGAAACATGAACAAACAAAATGGGTTTTTTAAACTCTACTTAAAAGAAAAGTAATTTTTAGACATTTTTGTTTGCTTGATACTAAAAAATTATTGTAGAAAATAATAAACTAAAAAAAATTAAGGTGGCTACTACGAAGAAATTTAAACTATTAGTAAATTTTATTAAAATCTTTGCAAGATCGAGAATAAATTGTAAATGCTTTTGTATATCTCGTTTTCCCAGATAACAATAGCAAGACTATCCAATACTTACAATAAAAAAACGCTATATTAATTGTAACCAATTCTGACTTTTATAAAAACGGTCGTCAAAAATCAAATTACAATTTTCAAGACGTTATTATCCCTAGTGTTGCTATAGAGATACAAAACTTGACAATTACATCCTAATATATCTCATTTGACTCCATAGAAGCTCGAGAAGTAATCTCAAATAAAAGTGGCTCGACTTGATTTCAAGCCCCAGATGTTTTCAAACATTTCTAGAAAGTCCTTGAAGGTGATAAGAGGTTGTAATGAGTAACCATAAAAGTCTTTGATCATAAAATATTACCCAATGTCAAACTTCCATCACGGAAGGAGTGGAAGAAGACGACATCGCGCAAGTTGGCAGCGAAAATCAGGTCGAATTTTTGAGGGGTAAAGAGAACTTATTTTGGAAATTTGTTGAAGAAGAGGATGTTGAAGTATACAAACAGCAATCTTATATTCGAAACACACAAAATTCAACTTCAAATTTGATGAAAATAAATAAAAATCTTATGTGAATAATGATTAGTCGTTTTATGAGGTTTTTTTGCTATAGTAAGAAAATTTGATTAAGAAAATAAGTTTTAAAATCATTCTATTTGCTAACGTCACTGTAGTGATGGATAAAATGTAGAATTAACAACTAAGTAGAATAGAGTTTATCAATAGGTTTTGATAAGTGTTGATTGAGTCACAACATTAATTGTTATTGTAAGTTTTGATTGTCGTTATTCCGATTATTAAAAAAATCAATAACATTATTTAATTTTACCAGAAAAATGAATTTATGAAAATATAGATTTAAGCAGAAAACAAATAACTTGCTAATTAGTTTAATGAAACCATTTGCCTTAATGACCCTAGCAAATGTTTTAATTAATTTTTTTAATTTTCCTTTTGTTCACTAACTAGAATACTGTGAGCAGAAAAGATGACGTCATTGAATTTTCCATTTAAACGTTAAATTTTTTAATTTTAATAAAATCGATTAATTGATGTACAAGATATTTCAATTAGTAGTAGTATTCAACTAAAATAAAAAACTTTCAAACTTTATGAAAAAATTCAGTTCATCAATTTTCTTATAAGTCTATAATCAAAATATCGATTATCAAAATTTCTTAAAATAAATATTAGTAAGATGCTGAAATCAGTTAATTTTTCAAACAGTTTAAAATTCAGCATTTTAAGTAGATATTCAATTAATTTAATAACTAATTGTATTTACATATTGACTAAAAAACTCTATCACATTGAAAAAGCAGAATTTAAACTGACTCCTGTTTTGTTTTCAAGAATTCATTAATTTCTTCTTTGAAAGTATTTTTTTACTTATTTTGATATGTTTTTAATCAGAAAAATTTAAACTTTGAACATATATATTTGAATTATTATCATGTACTGTGTTTCCATATTTTTTTCATAAATAGAAGATTTATTTTTTCTGTTTTTGTGTGAGACTAATTTTGTCTCGCTCTATACTCAAAATTAATTGAAATTAGAACAAATTTCCAACTGAGATGCTATTTCAAGTGAATGTTGAAATATTTTTGTAATTGTGATTAAAGTATAAACTGAAATTTCTAAATAAAAACTCTAAAATAAAAAACAACTTTTATTGTTTCAAAAGTGAAAAACATAAAATCGAGTTTTTTTGCTTTTTGTGAAATAGTTTGAATAAAACAATTATTTAAAAAGTTTCTTCAACGAATTTGAAATCTGCAAGATAATAAATCATTTTATGAGATTAGAGGATAATCCCAATGAAGCCTCCCACTGAATAAAGGTTTTGCAATCTTTTAATAAAATATAAATTTGAAGTGAAAAAAATAACCTAAAAAATAGTCTGTAAATAAATTGAATAAAAATAAAAGTCAATTAATTGATCATCCTTATTCGTATTTAGTTGATGAATAGCTGAATAGATTAAAAACAAAACATTTCTGAAATTAATTTTCTTTCACATCATTTATTTGTACAAAAATCAATTACAAAAGCACAGAACAGAAATTGCTGAAATCAATGATAAATACTGAAATGATAAAGTACAACAACCAACAATAAGCAGCTACATTGAAACATATGACATGTTGGAAGTTATCAGATCAAAATCAGTGACAGAAAATAGAAAAGACTTTGAAAGATAAATAAATAAGAAAAAGAAATAATTACAAAGTGAAAAAAGTTCTTGATTTAATTGCACAGTGCAAAAACATTTTGTACATGTTTTACGATGTCTTGGAGCTTATGATATCACGCAGCGTCTAAACTCTCTTTTTTGACGTAACTTTTGAGGTGGTGACGTCACTGTTTCGCGAAAGACTTGCGGACAGGAGATGACAGGGAGAGTTGAAGAGGGAGTTGAGGTTTGAGGGTGGTTTCTGGACTGCAAACGAAGTTGTTTCAATTGACTGAGGGTTTGGCCTGTTGATAACTGATCAACTCTCTGACATGAAGAAAAAGGATGAAGATCAGGCTGAGTAGGATCTTGAAAATAGATATCTTCATCATTAAAATCAATCTGTAAATAAAAAAAGAAAAAATTAAATAAAAATTTTTGGAATATTTCAAGGAACAAAAATTGAAACAAAATATGATCGGAAAACAAGGGCACCAAAGATCACAAACAAAAAGAATCATCTTCAAATCAAATTTGTTGATCTTCAACAGAAAGGCGACAACAAAAGACGACAATGACGTCACCTCACTCACAACTCATCTATGACGTAGATGATGACGTAGTACTATGTTTGCGTTTAGACGGTGACGACAATTTTGGCAAATTGAAAAATTTTTTGCTTTTCTTCACTTCGTGTAACTTGATGAAGGACTGTTATTGGACGATTTTATATCACGTGACCTCTTACTCACCAATTCACTTTCTTTTTCGCTGTTTGATTTGATGTCAAGAGTTTTGAAAAGAGATTGAGCCTCAGATAAGGCTTCCACCGCTGAAATCCCCTTCCGTTTATCACGCTTGCTTCTGCCTCGCATCGATTGTCTGAAAATCATTGAACCGTATCAAACGAGTGATGACGTCATCAACAGTGACATCACACCCTCTACTTCCATTTCGACGTTTCGATGCATTTGAGGAGCTCCATCTTTGAAGAGTGTGGATCCCAAATTTGTTTCGTTGTTTCTGTTTTTGTTTGATCTTCATCAATAGTCTTTTCACATCTTCATCATCAGTTACTTCTGTGGGGCGGTGATGACGTCATCACTTACGCGTATCAACTACCACGAGACTCACCCGACGGCGTTTCCCCTAATTTGTTTTTGATTGAAGGATCAGCAAAATACTCTAAGCCCAAAATTTCTACCATTTCGATCTGTGGACAGTCTGATGTAGATCTGGGACTCGGAGAAGGAGTGTTGGGTACCTACCTGTCCCCAACATGCTGCTGCGTGAAGAGGGGTCCAACCATCCTGGTCTTGAACATGTAAGTGGGAGCCGTGTTCGATTAGAAATCGGCCAAGCTCCATGAAGCCATGAGAAGCAGCATAATGAAGCTGAAGAAGATTCAAAGATCAAATTTAGGGATCAGATGCAAAGAATTAGATTCAGGTATCATTTCCAAGCAGTTGATCCTGGTTCAGGATCAGATGCAAGGGACTCACATATGTGGCGTTGATTGAATCATTTTTGTTTGGATCAAATTGATTACGTTTCATCAGATCCGTGAGATCTTTAATAATTTGTCTCTCTTCTGATGTCCTCATCAAATTGATTTGCTCTTGTGTGATCCCTAAAAGACTTCTTGTTAACAAGTCATCAAATAACCACGTGACTTACCTCGCGAAGACATAGCACCTTCAATAAACCTAAGGGTATCTTCTTCATCGCAGATATCATATGGCATGTTCTGATCAGCATTAAGAGCCAATAAATCAGCGTTTCTGGAATTGATATCAGATCTTTAATCCTTAGAACATGTCACGTGATCACTCACCTGTCGACAAGGATTTTGGCTATTTCAGTGTTTCCACAAGTACAAGCGGCGTGAAGTGGTGTCCACATCTCACTATCAGTTGCATTCACATCAGCACCATTGTTCAGCAATACTGCAACCACTTCATCAAAGTTATCGATGCAAGCCTGAAAAGCAAGAAGTTAAAATACCGATGACATCTTCACTAAGATGTAAACCTGATGAAGAGCAGTCAGTCCATCTTCATTAGTTTGATTTGGATTAATCTTTTCAATTTGTAACAAATGATAAACTACAGAAGATTTAGTTAGAAGTGAAAATGCTACTTCATCACTAACTAACTTTCATCTAAATCATTACGAGCAGAAGCATCTAATAGAGTTGTACAATTATCAAATCGCACTTGATTTGATCTTTCAATTGAGATATCTAATATTTCACGATCTTCTGCATCAGCTAGCATCCATCTTCTAACTTGTTCTCTCCTTTGTTTTCTTGCAAGATCTAATCTGTAAAATATTTTAGCTTTGAAATAAACTGTCATCAAGTCTTCTGCTGACCTTTCTTCAGTTGATAAACTGTTCACTAAATCAAGTTGTTCAATTAACTTATTATGTTCAGCCATCGAAAAACTTTCAAAAAATCACCTAAAAATAACGAATCATTAATTGCAGAAACTAAAATAAACATTAAAATCAACTTTTAAATAAATTATTAAAAATATCAAATCAACTTAAATAACTTGATAATACTATTAATTAAAAACTATTATATTGATAAAAATGAATTTTATATGTTTAAAATATAATTTATAAAGTTTCATTTATTAAACAAGTATACCAAAAGAAAATATCCAGCTTGCACAAGCTTAATTTTTAAATAATAAAGAGTGTTTTGATAACAACTTCAAATGTTATGAGCTAATAAAAACAAAACTATTGAATTAACAAAGTTGCTTGAAATCAGTATAATTAAAAACATATTGATAAGAATTAATTAATCAAGCATACTACTAAGCTAATAGCTTATAAACAAAAGCTTAAAATTAAAACAAATAAGTTAATTTGCCTAATCAACACTATGAAAGTTTATAATACATTCAGTTATCTTATTAGAATAAGAAAAATTATGTTAAAAGAGCAACTAAAACTTTAATCTACTATAAAGTGTTTTAGAAAAGTTTTTTTTGTTGTAGTTTAAGGATTTACTCCAATTAATTAATCTACTTTAAGTGATTAAGGTAATCAATATAACAGTTATAAGGTGGAATAATTACACAATCTAATTTTTTCAACTTTAAAATCTAACAATTAAAGATTTAATTTGTTTTGGTTTAGGTAAAATTTCAATTAAACTTCAAACTAAAAAATTTGTCTACTAACATTAATTTCAAATAAACAACTTTTTGTTTAAGATAGATATCAAACTATCCTAACAGCACCTCTTTAAGTTTTTATTATCAAATATTTATTCCTTACACTACAATTTTTGTGTTTTTACCAATCAGCAAAAACATTTTCTGCTTGCAAAAAATTTCCTACCCAAACAAAATACTATCATGATCATATTAAAAATAAATACATATAATTAGATCTGAAAAAAGAAAAACGCAGAAAAAAATTGATTATTTGTCTTGCTCGGAACTAAGCCTCGTCACTTCCTATTTCGGCATTTCTTATTAGTAAGTGCTTAATGAAAGCTATTCTGTTTTACCACAAAACTGTTTTTGGAATAAAAGAAAGCTCTTCTAGGAGTAAAACAATAAAGTTTAATGTTTGATTATGGTTAAGTAATAAATATTTAAGTAATAAAAATTTTTATTACATTTAATTTTAATCACGAATGCTTTGTATACTATTAATTTTCAAATTGAATAGAGTTTATTTTTACAAAAAACGTAAAATAGAGAGAGAAAAATATATCAAAATTAATAGGTGAATATTTAGTAGATCTCTTGTTCTGTACATGTGCAAATTACAGTAACAACACCAATATCATAAATCGAATAACAATTTGTGGTTCTAAAACTTTGTCCTACTTTCCGGGTATGTTTGATTGAAACAACGAAAAAATTAAATTGATATAACGAAAATAATTTACCAAAATAAATAGTTTAAGGTTGAAAAAAATAAACAGTTTAAAGTAATAAATAATTGTTTTTAAATTTGTTCAATCTTCAAAAAAAACTTACTTTAAATAATATATACATCAATTTTAGTCACATCATACTTTTTCCGAGACACAATCGTTTCTTTTAAACTGAATTAACTCTAAGAGGACATCTCTTTCAATTTTGTTGTTTTATGTTTTACTGTCTTTTTAAGAACATTTACTAATTTAACAAAATTTCCAAATTTTTTTGCCTTCAAATCTATTACGGTCTTTTCTCATCTGTTTATTTTGTTGAATTCTTATAAAAGGTAAACTATTTTTGAAAATGTGAATTCTAAACACTTTATTAACCCTTCTGCAAAAGGATATTCATGAAAGTTTTTTTATTGTTTCAATGTAATTAAAATCTATTTCTTTTGAATTTTTAAATAAAATTTGTATTTTAAGTTTAACTAAAACAGATATATCTATCATTACTAGTTGTATTAGCCAACATTGGTTTCAATTTTTCTTTTTAAAATCATTCTTAAATAAAATATTTTGTACTTGTTCATCTTTTCAAGCTAGATAACGACAATATAAACATTTTCTAAGTGATCCATTAAGGTGCTCTTCAATAATAATTCTTTACAGCAATTAATTTAACTAAATTATAAGATGATTTTGGTTTTCTATATTTTTATACATTGCTGAAAATAAACTTAAAAACTTCAAACTAAAAAGATTTAATCTCAATTAAATTTCATTACAAATACAAATAGAATGCAAATGTAAGTATGTTAAAATTAATTTATAAATTAGTAGATTATTGAAAGAAATTTACAATAAATGCAACTAATACTTCTTAAAACATCTTAACATAATAGTTTCTAAAATAATCTGACAAATGGCAATTACAATTTGCTACAATGAATTTAACACATAATTATTAATCTTTTTAACAAATTTTGATTTAAACTTAATTAATGGTTAACTTGGCACGCTCTAATAAGTATACACATGAAATAGAAGTACTGTAGCGTCACCTAGCGTTCAAAAATGCTTTAATAAGATGTTTGAAATTGTTGTAATTGTAGCAAGTTGTAGTTAATTCAATATTCAGCACTCAACATTTTGTTTATTTTTCTTACTATTTATTTTCCTTTTTTTTACAAAAATTTTATATTTGTAGTTTTATTTTATTTATCTAATTAAGCTAATAAAGTTAACTTGATTTTTATGCTTTGATGTTATATCAAAACTTGTATTTAATTTATTAATTAGTTTTAAAAGAATAATTTTAGTTTATAAAATCTATTTTAAAATATGTCGAAATGTTTGGTAATATACTTTCCAAAATAATTTATGAAATAGTTATTAATACTAATTTGTGTATACATAATTGAATATAATATTCATATATATACAGTAAAATATATAAAAATATTTATATTAAAATATATCATATTGTTTAATTACAAATACAAGTTTGTAATAGACGATTTATCATAATAGTCTTGCTCATGATGTCAAAATAGTTTTAATAATTCATTAAATTTTAAATGAATTTCTGTTAACAAGTTATCTGGTATCAGTAAATTGAACGTGGTTTGACTTTTTGCGTCATCGAAATTCGTTCAAAATCAAATTAAAGATCTGTTTCTAACTTTATATATACAACTATATCATTAAAAAATCATTTAAGGAAGTTTTTATTTAAAGATTTGCTGATCTTGTAAAGATGACTATATTTGGTCAGTTAGGTTGTTGCTTCATGTCTGATAATGATCGAGCAGCAGCAGAGATTAATGCTGCTATTCAAAAAGGTTTAGATGAAGAGAAAAGATATTCGAAGAATCAATTGAAACTATTGTTACTGGGTGAGTCTTGTTGAAGATCCACTCCCAAAAGTCTTCAAATCTTCTACTTATAGGAACTGGTGAAAGTGGAAAGAGTACTTTTATCAAACAGATGAGGATCATTAATGGAAAAGGATATAGTGAGGAACAAAGAAGAGATTATAAACATCTAATTTATCAAAATATTATTACATCAATTAAACATCTCACAAAAGCTATGAAAACTTTAAGAATCAAATATGAAGATGAAAAGAATTCTGTGAGTTTTCGAATCTTCTGTATTTCAATTGAAAAGATTGATATTGGTAGGAAGCAGCAGAAGAAATTGAAGAAGTTGATATAAACAATATATCTTCATATGATCACTTTGTACAAATCTTACCTTTTATCAGAAGTCTATGGAATGATCCAGGTATTCAAAAATGTTTCAACCGCAGGAATGAGTTTCAATTATCTGATTCTACTAATTAGTAAGTCCTTTCTACTTCTTTTATTTTCCTTTTTTCATCTTCTTATCTTCAGTTATTTAGAAGCATTATCCCGAATAGAGGATGAAAACTATCTTCCAACTCTTCAAGATATCCTCCGTGTGAGAGTCCCGACTACTGGGATCCACGAATACGTGTTTAAGATCAAAAAAGTCATCTTTAGGTCATCTTCATCCGCTGATTTTGACTACTTAATGATTTATCTGGTTGATTACAGAATGGTTGATGTAGGAGGTCAACGTTCAGAGAGGAGGAAATGGATCCATTGTTTTGAAAATGTCACTTCAATTCTATTTCTTGCTGCTCTTAGTGAATACGATCAAGTCCTTGCAGAATCTGATTCAGTTGTAAGTTTTTCTACATCAAACAATTCTTCGATTTGATTGGTTAATGATTTGTAGAATCGTATGCGAGAGAGTCAAGCTCTTTTCAAAACTATTATCGACTCTCCATGGTTTACAAGCTCTTCTGTTATTCTCTTCTTAAACAAAAAAGATCTTTTTGAAGAGAAAATTAGGACATCAAATCTAGTTGAATTTTTTCCTGATTATGAAGGTCAAATTTAAACCTTTTTTTAATTAAATTTTATTCTTGTAGTTAGTACTTAAATTACATTTTCTTAGATTAGTTGTATCTATTTTCTTTATCTTAAAAAGGGATTTTTTCTACTAGTTGATACATTTGATAAATTCATTAGCAAATGTGAGTAATAGCATGCCTGTTTCTCTGTGTCATGTCATATTCTCCAATTTATTCTACATCTATAAATCAATACTTTGTAATTAATCATTGCCTTGCTCTCAATTGTGTTTCAAACATTTATTTTCTAAACATCAAACCAAATTCGAAATCTTGAATCAAAATTTGTAATTTTTAAAATTTCTTTTCAAGAAAATCATTATTTTTTTTACGAAATAAAAAAATGATCAACTTTTTTTCATCATCAATTTACAACCTACAGGACCAGCTAACAACGTCGAAGAAGCTGAACAGTTTTTGCTGCGGATTTTTACTGATGATATCCAGAAAAAAAACTCATATCACCATTTCACATGTGCAACTGACACAGAAAATATCCGAGTTGTCTTTGAAGCTGTTAGAGACACATTGATATCAAATGCCATTGATGCTTTCAAACTTAATTAATTCCAACATCTTCATGATTTTCATTTCATCGAATTTTGAAATTATTTAATTATTATTTTATGAAATGTTTTATATAAAACGCATTTTTGCTATGTAATGTAAAATCCTAAAAAGTTTATTGATAATTTCATAAAAGTATCTGCCTTGCTTAGCCTTTTTTAACTTATTACATCTCAGTATGAAGTATTTTCACTGTTTTCAATCCATTAAATACTCTATATCATCAACTTGTACAAATTGAATATTTTTAGTTTTTATTTAATGTAAATCACTTTTATTTCAGTTAAACTTTCGTTTTTCAGCCATACTCTTGATGCTTTCAATTTTTTTTATCATTTTGTAATGCCTTGCTTTATCAACATATTTTTCTGTTATTTAGCTCGTTAAATGATACATTAATACAATCAGTCATTAAACGATTTTGTTTTTAATCACATCTAGCATGATTACTTTAGATCAACTGTTAAAGCAGACAAACGTTTGTATGAAAATGACAAACAAAAAACCTTTTGAAATGAAAAGTTTTTAAACTAACTATCAAAGTATTTATCAAATAGAATCTCATTTTCATTCTTTTGTAAGCTGAAGTCAAAATTTCAACGAGTATAAAAGAAGATTTTCTTCAACGTAACGCTTCAATGATTTTGAACAAAAAATCTAAAAAATTTCATCTAAATTGAATTTGAACGTACAATTTTATTTTGATCTCAATTAATTATATAAAAACATTATAAAATAATTTTAATTAAAGTATAAAATGGTTAATCAACATTTTAGGTGAGATAACAGACGTTGAAGCAGCCCAACAATTCATTTGTAGTCTTTTCCTTGAAGCAAATGTCAACAACCAACGAGATATATTTCCACATTTCACTTGTGCAACTGATACAGAAAACATACGACTTATATTTGCTGTTGTTCAGCACACATTATTTCGTTCAAATCTGGCTTACTACATGAATATCGAATCGTAAAATATGAAAATGGAGATTTTTATTGTTACCAAATGTTATTTGAAAGCATGCAACGTGTTATGATTTTTATTTATGTTGTAAATATTACAGTAAAATGATTAATTATAATTGAAGTCTTTGTAAGCATTTGTAAATTGAGTTGATTTTTATGCAGCATCAAATACATTTGCCAAATTTGAATAAAATAATTTTTGATTATTTTTTTATAAAAGAATTTTTT
The DNA here is from genome assembly GCA_034620365.1 of Pegea sp. RAD2-039. Classification (NCBI taxonomy): domain Eukaryota; kingdom Metazoa; phylum Chordata; class Thaliacea; order Salpida; family Salpidae; genus Pegea; species Pegea sp. RAD2-039. Next base: position 197,851 of record JAQGEQ010000061.1, on the reverse strand, counting down.
TCAACAAATTTTTTTATATGAATTTGAAAAGATATAATCTTTATACAGAAATATAAACTCATAAATCACATAAGCCTAATGTAAAAACATTAATAAGTTTTTAAATGTAATTAAATGGTGATTTATATATACAGCTATTAGGATATGTTCATTAAAAAACAGATGATTTAAATTTTGCTTTACAAATAAACTTTAATAATAAAACAAGCTTTAGATAATTTGGAAATATTATATATGTTTAATTTTAGCAAAAGTTTGGCCCTTATATTTCTGTTAGACATTTTATAACGTTCTTAATATACTAGATTAGTGATGTTACTGATTGTTATGTCCTCAGTTCATTTAGTTTTATAACTTTATATGCTTGTAGTACTTTGTTATTTACCCTACAACTTAAAATTATTATTTTTTAATTTCTTGCTTCAAAAAGTATTCCGTGTTTTACAACCAATTTTATATTTATTAAAAATTGTTTATAACAGATTTTTTGTATTCTGCATTAAACTTATAAATATGTTAGTGTACTTCCTTACAGTCATCTATCATAATTCAATAAATAGGTCCGCTAGGTGGTGATATATAGGCAAAAAACAAATTTAGGTTGAGATTAAAGCTGTTCGCTTTTCAGTAAGACCCACTTTTACAAGTTTGTTCAAAAGCTGTGATTTGTAAAGTCTTATAAGATTATTTTTAGAAAATATACAATGATATTTATTTTTAAGATTGTATTTATTGTGCTGTAAAAGATTAGTTTACATTTTAATTTAAAACTATTTAGAATTTTACTATTTAATTATTTGTTCTTTTAAATGTTTAAATTTTAGGTTTTGAATATAAAAATTTATCTTAATTGTTAATTTACCTGCAACTAAAATGGAAGTACAGCAATTGCTACAACTTCTACAAACTTCTTCTGAACAAAGCTTGCCGCCTGAACAAATGGTAAGTTTATAACAATTAGTTATGAGATGAAAATAGAATGAAGTATTTCGATCAGGTAAATCTTCAAAAAGTTCTCATGCAGTGTTTTGGACTAAACACATCTTGCATCCCGGCAAACCCAATTAGCTCCTACCAACCTTCATCGTCTAATCTCTTCAACACAAACCAGCATCCAGGTACTATATATAGAAACTTAATTATAAAGTATTATTTATTAAGTCATTTTGATATTCAGTTTTCACGGTGAGACAGTCACAAGCTTGTATTAAACCATAAATAAACAACCAAAGATTAAAATAACAAAATAACAATTCATAAAGGATAAACTCTGAATCATCAAACTTCGTAATTCTAGCTTTTAAAGTAATCAAAAAAGTGACGTTTTTGTGAGATGAAATAATATTTAGGTAATACAGAATCTTATACAAGTTACTGCTTCATTAGTTGTCCTCATTGACTTCTTTGTAATAAAAGTACTCTGCTGTCAATAATGAAAGATTAAATAGATATAAGGAAGTTTTTACAGTAAAGTTGTTAAGAGAGAAACCTAATTGTTGTGGTAAGCTTTTAAATGATTATAAACACTGATGCGTAAAGATTCTGTAAATATTTCTCCAATAATAACACCAATACTTCATCTTTATTTCACTTTATATTTGCAGAATTTTATTACAGCTAATTAACCTTGAGATAAAAGTAAACCAAATTTTATTTTAAAGAATAATTTTAATATCGCTGATTGATTTTTCGAAATTAATAACCATATTATTTTAACTTTTAAACAATTTCTCGTCCTAACTTAAATTTAGTAATAATATTTCTGATTATTCTTAATTATTTACAAAGTAAACATCAAAATAACTTTTGAGTAATTTTCTTATGAATCTCTTTATTTATTTATACTCAATTTTATAAAATATATTTAATTAATTTCACTAAAAGTCAGTTTGATAAATATTTTTGAGTTTCAATTTTTTTTTTCGGAAACACTGATTTGTTCATCGATGTAATTTAATTCGATAAAAATTAATCACTCAATCTTGAAATTCTAATTTCAGGTAGATACAATCGAACCCGTGTTTGTGATTGGTGCCAGGAAAAATGTGAAAGCTACTTTCCTGTTAGAGATGAGAAGACTCAAGAAATCCTCTTCTATTTGTGTCTCGATAAATGTTTTGAAAAACATCGAAGGATTCAATATCGTAAGAAGCAGGTTAGTGAGTGATTATATCGTGAAGTAGACTATGGTGTAAATGTCGGTTTCTCAGCAGGAAGAATCAAACCAAGTTTCTACATCCTCAAAAAATATAGAATCCAACAGCAGAAAGAGAACTGAACCAAGTTCTTCTATTTATGGAGGGAAAAAGAAGTCTCATCAAATGGTGAGGAGACGAGAAACTAAAGAAATCTCTCGTAATACTCACGTGACGTCTTCAAAGCAAACCAATGAAGCTCCTGGATTTGCAAATGAAGATGACTTTTGTCAGAGAATGATTTTCCCACTTCTCAGTCGCTTCTCACTTTATGAGCTCCGTCTGATCATTAAAGTAGCTGAAGATATTCTGGCAAAAAATACTTTTAAACCGTTGATGTTACCTGACAAGTTTTCAAGTCCATCAGCAACATCAGTCAAACCCTATATGTGTCCATCTCCATATTTTCAATCATCTGTTCTTGATTTATCGAAAAGTAAAAACTAATCCTTAAAAATCTTCTTCTACTTTCAATTTTATTAAAATCTTGAATAATTTTCTTTGTTTCTTGATGTTTTGTTTTTCATTTTTAATAAGAATTGAATAAACAAAAAGCTTTTGAACTGCTAGAGTTTGTTTCAATAATGTTTCGTGAAACATGAGAGGCAGTATTTATTTTTTCTTTATTCTGAAATTATCTTTCTTTTAAAATGATTAAGAGATCGGATTTCGTCTCAAATGACAGGGTCTTCTTTTAAAACTTATTTTATACAAATCTGAAATACAGAAAATGAATAATTCATAAAAACTTTTTCATTTACGTTAAGTTTTGTTTTAACAATTTTTAAAATTAACTCAAATTGAATTATTTGTTTATGACATAAAGATCTAAAGATTCCTTTCAAATTATTCTAATTAATTTTACTTTTTAGAAATAAAAAGTTCAAAATAAAAACTTGATTAGTGTGGACTTAAAAGATGATGAATAAGATCTTTTTCTGTTATCATTTTTCACATTAGTTTAATTTCATAACATGATTGAAATTTATAATTTTATAATAAAAACAAGTTCATGTTTTATCAAATTGTTTATACAGATTTAAAGAAAGGGAATAAAAAATGTCCCATTTTTGAAATGAAAATTTGAAATCCAAACAGTTTTTGTAAGTAAGCTTATATTCTCTCTCATTTGATCAAGTTTCATTTCTGTGCTGGTAAAATATCATATTTCTTCGGTCTATTTGAAATAAGATTTAGGGCGTAGAAAATCTGTCTTGTAATAGAAACTCTTTTCATTTTAATTGATTACTTCTTTCAAGTTTTTTTGCTTCAGTGAACAATCTGTTGAACAACAAACCATTAGGTTTCGTTCAAATAATGATTTGTCATTATCGTATTGATGCCCAAAAGATAAAACTCTGCCCCATGATCTGCTCATTAGAAAATCAAATTTGGAATTCAGATGAAATGATTAAAATGAAGCCTAAAAAATCTGATCTTAATGTCAGTTTACAAGCTGATAAAAAAGAACGATTTTTACCTTTTAGAACATAATTTTAGGTAAATGTTGTTATAAAATAAGTTTATACAATCAAACATTTTCAAGAATGAAAGAAGATATCAAGTTACAAAATTGCAAAAGTGTAAGTAGATATCTTGTAATATGATCGAAGTGTTTGGTGTTTGAGACTAGTTTCATGTTACTAGCAGCCGTTTTACCTTCTACCTCAATTTTTTTGTCTATAAAGCTTTATTTTTATCATTTCTATAATTTTTTTGTAGTTTTATGACTTAAAGAATATTTTGAATATAGCTTAACAATAGAGAAAATGAGAGATTGAATAATTTATTTTAACAAAAAAGTTGCAAATAAAACGTTGTTTGAAAATATAGATTTTCTATTTCATTTCATAAATATCGTGATTACGTTTAACAAAAATTTCTTTTTAAGAACAATTTTGTGTGCCAAAGTTTGACTTTGACTTAAATCATACAACCAAAAATAACTTTAAGTAGTCGTAAGTATAATTAAAAATCTCTTAATTGTACATGAGACAAATTTTGCTAATTAATCAATTTTTTTATAAATAAAGTTCTTCTTATAAAATTTAATAGTTATATTGGTGTTAAAAACAGTTAAAGTGTTTTTCAACTTATCATTTCTATTAATTTGTTAATTAAAATTGATTATATCTGACAATCAGTACAAATTTGGATATTTACAGCAAACTGAAATTTAAAAACAAATTAGTTGGAGTTTTTCTGATTGCATCAAATTCATTGTCATGGAAATTTGGTAACTTTGATTACAAGCGCTAAATCTTCGCGGTCATGTGATTATCACAAGATTGATGTGTGTTTTCATTGTTTTTGCTTTTTTACTAAACTACATAAAATCACGTCTTTCAAATGTGTCTTCTTATCTTTGTTTTAGCGACTTGACAAGGTTTGGATACAATATTAGCTATATGACTGATTAATATTATCTTACTTATAAAGAGAGAATAATAAAACTTCTTGATGTAAAAACTAAAGTAAGTTTGCACTAAAATCAAATTTAGAAAATTGATTTAAAAAAAATGTTTTTAAACAAAATCATTTTTTTTGAATTTTTCTTAAAATTCGAGTTCAATCTAAACACGAGTTTGTTTTAATTAGAGTGAAATAAATTGTGAGACTCGCTTTCATGGGTTCTTCTTTAAAACAAAAATAAAAGAAAATTATTTAATCAGTATTAGAAGATTACAAAAATTCTTACAAACTAATTATCATTATCACTAAATGAACTTTAAAGACATATGCATCAGACATTTACATTTCTAGACAAGTGTATCAGACAGATTACTGAGTTTATTCAGGTTACACATTTTCTTCGTTGACTGTTTAGTGAAAATGAGAAGAAACAAAAAACAACTTTTTGTTAATTTGATTATCTTTTAGAAGAACAACTTTATCAACTGCAATTATCAATACACTCTTGCTTACAACTCACATTCTCGAAAAGGCATAAAACAAACTCTGAAAGTTAAGTCATGCAGTTGGTCTTGAAGATGACTGTGGAACGAAAACCTTGAAAGACTTTTAATAAAATAAAGATTTGAAAGTCAGAAAATGTTTACTAAAATTAAACTAAGAAGATCTGAAAAAGATCTTCCAACAAATAGGCATCTATTTCAACAAGAATGGCCCGCTTCAGCTGAAGACTAATGCTATTAACTAACTCTCCACGCCAGCCAGGATATGTAGCGGAACAGACGGACTGATGTAGCTACGCCCAGCTGGCGTCTCATGAGCTCATAGAAAGAAGCTGAGTACAGCGACAAACTACCTATGAGACTCCAACTCTGGCTTTAAATTCGGAGTTTTGTGTCTCTGAAGTGTTTTCATTAACCAGACTAACAAGACTTTTCTACCTGGGTTCTTTATATACTTTTTCTTGTCGCAAATATGGAGACACGCTACACTACGGAGACAAACAAGTTCAATAAATAATCATTCCATAAATTACTTTCTTTATTTTAAGACTCTAATGAGGCTGCGAGCTTCTTCATTAATTGCTATGTATTGGTTTGAAAATAATTTGGAAGATATCGCATCAGATCGCTCCGAATGGCGCTCTCTACTCTGCAAACAATTGAAGGATAGAGAAGAAAAAACAGCTTCAAAGAAACTCGAAGGACTCTTTTTTTACATCTCTGTGTTTTGCTTTATTTCTAACATTGTCACTCGAAGCACATCCCGCACACGCAATCTCGGCCGAAGCATGTCTCTAGTATTATTATTGGTTTGGAAATAAAAAAATGGACTCATCATGAGAATAACTCATTGTCATTCTGACAAGCTCCAATTGAGTCCACAGTAGTCAAAGTTGTAAATCATAGAAGCCAATCAAATTTTATTCAACAAACGAAAAATTGCAGCAAATTATCGAGAAAAAATTTTTATTGCATTAATTATTCATCGTGGACCAAGATCTTGGATCAGATCTTAGCCTTTATTTGATGACGTAACTCTAACTTAGCTACTGTGTCCAGATGAACTTCATCTGGTCCATCTGCTAGTCGTAGTGTCCTGGCTGCAGCATACCATTGAGCAAGTGGAAAGTCCTGACTCACTCCCGCCCCACCGTGTACCTGGATCGTGTTATCGATGACGTCACACAGCATTCGGGGAACCGCAACTTTAATCATAGCAATCTGTTTCCTAGCAACCCGTGTTCCTTTCTCATCGATGACGTAAGCACAATGCAACGTCATTAATCGACATTGATGAATCGCGATTCGGCATTCAGCCAACTTGTGACGTACCACTTGCTGTAGAATCACTGCAGTCATGTATGACGTCATCTAATGAGGTCATCGACTCACGTGATCTAGAAGAAGTTTGCCAAAAGTCTTCCGGTCCCGTGCTCTACTCACAAATAGCTCCAAAGCTCTTTCAGCAAGTCCTAGATACAATGCTATCAGATCTCAAACCTCCGGACTATTCTACTTACCTATGGACCGCATGCAGTGGTGGACACGTCCTGGCCCAAGCCGTCCTTGAGAAATCTCGAATCCTCGGCCTTCGCCTAGGATCAAGTTGCGGACCGGGACTCGGACCTGGTTAAAGTGAATTTCTCCATGGCCATGAGGACGGTCTGCGGGTCGTAGAGGTGGTTACTGGGACAAGTAAAATATCCAAACTCACCATGGTAACCAAACACGCTCAACATTCGAACGATCTTCACTCCGGGAGTATCGAAGGGGACCACGATCATGCTATGACGTAAATGGGGTGCACGAGGCTTTTCGTTGTCAACTGTCCTACCCATGACGATACCAAAGGCACAGGTCGGGTTTCCAGCCCCCGTGGACCACCATTTGCGACCATGGACCAGATAGTGGTCACCATCTCTAGTGATGGTTAGCTCCATATTAGTAGCATCACTAGAAGCTACCTGTGGTTCTATTCAAACAAACCTTGAGCATCGGTTGCTTAGCAACAGACCACTTACCAGTCATGCAGAAAGCTGAGTTAATTTCTCCATCCAAAAGAGGTTGAAGCCAAGTCTTCTTCTGATACTCGCTTCCGTACAAATGCAAGACTTCCATATTGCCAGTGTCTACATAAGTGGTTAGTCGGTTAGTCGGTTAGTGTGGGACAGGTGAGGCTGAGGACCTTACCTGGTGCGTTGCAATTGAAGACAGATGAATATGGGGCAGAACGTCCTAGATATTCGGCTATATGCGCATAATCGACATTGGATAAGCCACTTACATCAGGTAAAAAAAGGTTCCATAAACCTTCAGACCTTGCTTGCTTCTGTAAATCACAAACAGCTGATTATCTGTGACTGAATTTCAAGTTGAATATCAACCAACCCTCCACTTTTCTATCAAATCAATCGATTTGTAAACTGTTTGTTCATTTTCCAAATGTTGCTACAAATAAAAATCAGGTTAAAAAATAAGAAATAAAAAATAGAAAACAAACTAACAGTAAACTGCTTCTCGTGTGGATCTACATTTGTGGTGAGGAACTTTTTTACTTTTTGTAAAACTTGTTCACCTTTCTGACTTGGTGATAAAATCATTTTTTCAATTTGTTCAAATTGTTCACTAAAAAGTTCAAATTTTAGTCAATGATTAATGAATTAAGAAATGATTTATTCACAAAACCTCCTCATCAAATCAAGAGCAGTTTGAACTAGAGGTTCGACAAAACTTTCAACCTCTCTTGCTCGCTCACTACTTGAGTTTCCTTGCAGGTATCGAGAATAAACTCCCTAAGATTTAGAAGATGAAGATGTCTAAAAATGTTTAACAAAATAAAGACCTGAATGATAGAAGCAAGTTTGAAGAAGTTTAAAGCTAAAAAGAAGTTCCAATTTTTGATAGGGAAGCTGGTTGCAGTCAATTGGCAATATCTGAATATCACTTCATTCTCTGTTGGAATTTCATCAAAAATTTCTCTAAAAAATAAATATTTTCACAAAATAAAAATTTCTCAAATTATTTGAACCTAAAAGTTCCACTAGGATCAGAAATCATGAAGAATTCTACAGGAGCATGATACATCATGCAAAAGTAAGCAAGATCAGCAAAAGGATGTCCTATAGTTGAAAGTTCCCAATCCAAGATTGAAGTGATCTTCATCTTGATGAAGATTAAAATTTCAGTTTGAAATCAGTTAACAAGTAGAGTTGTAAACCTGATCTTCATCATATAAGATGTTGAGAAGTGAGTAATCTCCATGTATGATTGATGCTTTATCTTCAATTTCTTCAACTTTATCTTCCAGTAATTTGATCAAATTTTTCATTTTTATTTCTAAATTGTCGAATGTAGCTGCTGATTGATATTGTTTCGTCCAAGTTCTTATCTACAATTTATTCAAAAAATAAAAATTTAACAAATAAACTTTTCATTCAATTTTAGATATAAGACTAAATGGTTTAAAAAAGTTTTAATTTGTAACAAAACCTTTTGAAAATTAGTTATAACTTGACTTTATACTTACAACTCTTTTACAATAATCAGAATGCTTCCCAAATCCACTTAAGCCTAATTGTTTGATGTCTGAAGAATGCAATTGAGCCAAAATATCTATCGCTTGAAAAATACATTTTTGTCTGCTTGATTTGGCAACATTTTTCATAGAGTGTCCAATTACACTACCCTTCCAAATAATAAACTTATCTTAATAAAGTTATTTTTTAAAGACTTTTGACACCTTCATATATTCCATGAGATAGAAATGAGAACCAATAACTTGCTGATCATCACAGAAATGTAACATCTTTGGAACTGGAAAATTGATTGAAAGCAAAGCTTTCATGATCTTATATTCTCTTTGAATCTGTAAAGTTAAATATTGAAGACAAAAAACATTTTAAAAACTCCTTAAAAACAGGATTTTAAGAAGTTAGAATCTGATGGTAGAGGTATAATTAAAAACTTTTATTTAGGTAGAAAGAGATGCCATGATCTTTTGATATAAGCACAAAATAGTAAGAAGCTTGTAGACTGGTTCAAACTTAGAAATCAATTTTTCACAAATAACATTTTATAAAAGAATCTTTAGGTGCAAGTCATTAACCCAGGGTTTAAAAACCTGTAGTTTTATTGGATGTTAAGTTTTCAACAAATGAAAGATAGTTTTGAAAAACTATTAAAAAAGTTTTAACATTTTGATGAACTAATAACATTTAGTTGATTTTATTACTTTAATTTATATTGAAATACTTATAAACAATTATTAACTTATTTTTTATGATAATTAATCTCAACTCATTCTTCTATATGTTTTATGTTTACATACTTGATGAGCACCTTTCAGCAATTCACCAAATGGCTTTCTTCTTAATACAAGTTTGGTTTCTTTGTCGACTATCAAACGATAAGTCGGGTTTGACTGGCCATCACTAAATAACCAACAACAAAATTGTTTAATGAATCATTTAAGAAAAATTTTAATAAATTAGTTTGAAAATACTGATTTAATCTAAAAGTATCTTCTGATCTATTTTTATAATTATTTTTTTTCACTTTTTATCAAATAATTTACCTGAATTTCTCCAATAAAACTGAACTCTCAGGAGTTTCAGGAGAAAGATAATTTGGCAGAACTTTTTTAATATAAAATATTAATTTTTTGACGTCGATATCCATTTAGAAAAGAGCTTTATAACTTCAATATTCTATAAGATTAATATAGAATTCATCATAAATAACAATTTACATTTTGTGTACAACTGTATTGATATTATAAAACTGCTATAAACTAACTAACAATTTTATTTAAATAAAATGTTTCTCATTCTTTCATTATCATAAAATTATCAATCGTAAAACAGTATTCAAAAATAATTTGTATGATAATTAGCTCTATCGACTTTAAAATTTGCAATATATTTACAAATCACCTTATGATGTTATTGTTATCACGCATCATGCCAATATTTGTCGTTTTTTTAATCAACAATATGGCTTATTACTTAAAAGTAACTAATAGTCTTAAAAGTTTCTATTGAACTATTTTTTGTTAAAAAGTTGAAAGAAACTAAAATAGTTAAATATTGAATAAAAATTTCTTTGAATGTTATGAAATACTACCCTATGAATAATTGTTGAGCATACTTTCCAATTTTTAACTTTTAGTATTTTGCCTTAATCAAGATAAATTCAAATTTGTTTAGAAGACTTTACTAAGGACATGTAAATAAAGTAAGTTAAATTTAAACAAAAGACTATAATTATACAAAAAGAACAAAAACTTAATATTTTAAGGCTCATAATTCTATCAAAAATACTTTTTTTATCTATTTAACAAATAATTAATTTATTTGTTTTATTCTTACAGATAATAAGTTATATGGCTCTTATAGCGAAAAAATAATAATATGACTGCAGAAAGATAATGAAAAGGTCTGTATATATCACAAAATGATGGAACTCCTATTTTTAAAATAATTTATAAGAAAGGTAATACTTTGACTTAGCGATGAAGTCGGGAAGAAAATTCAAACCCTGGTAACCGTGGTATCCTTATTCTACTTGGTATTATCAACTTTTTGAATGGGTTAGGGTTATATATATTCAATATCTAGCAAAAAATCTCGGAGGACTTGTAAAAGATTTCTTTAAAGAAAGTATTAAAGTCAAGATAAGAGAAATCATAAATAAATAATTATTTAAGAGTCTAAATTTAAATTTGAGACTTAAATTCACTCATTAGATGATGCAAACGAAATAAAAAAATCTTGCATTAAAATAAAATTTACTGATAATGAAGTAAGTTTATATTTTATGTTGATTTGTATATATTTACATTTACATGTACTTGCCAAGCTTGAGCAAACAATGAATGACAAATAAATTGGTTATTATTTTGTCTAATCAAATTGAAATGTATTATTATTTTGAAACATATTTAAAGCTATAAGGTACTTATCAAACTATATAATCTTTATTTATCACAGTTTAAATATTGAACCTGCTAACTTGTACCCTGTAATTTTATTTTACTTCAACTTATAACTTTTTTTCAAAATAAGCTTGAATTTATTCACTGATGAAACACGTAGATAATTTTTTTAAACTTTAAGATGTTTTATAACCAAATGGTATTTTCTAGAACTATAATTATACATAATTATGCTATGAGTTGGCAATTAAAGTTTATGGATATTTCAATAAAGATAATTAAGCGATGATTACATCTCTGTAAAAAGCTTTACTATTTTATCTTGAGCTTAATGAAGTGTTTTGTCCCACATTAGTAAAAGTAAAAAGTTTTAGTACTAATGGAAGACTACTTTTTAGTTACTAAAAAACTCAAAAAAAAGTTCAGCTCAAAAAAAGTTTCAAAAAAAGCCATAAAAGTCTTTACATGTTTCTAATTTCAGATTTAATATTTGTGACTGGTCCATGTGTTATTAATTAACCAGTGCTGTCGTCAGGGCATGTGTGTATGAACATTTTTTGATAAGGTTTTTTGGTTAGTTGATTTTATTTTTTTTTGTATTTCTTTTATTTGTATTTCTAGCATCGTCAGAATAAACAAACTAAGTATGATTAAACCAAACTACAATCACTAAACATAGATTTGTAGTAAGAAAAATATAAGAGAATGGAGTGAGACATTCAAGAAATATTAAAAATCTGATAATATAATTGCTATTTAAAGTACTATTGAATTTGGGAAGATTTAGTTTTAGTTATTCTTTAATAAAGCTTTTTACATATTTCGTAAAACACTCCTTATTAATTTATTTTTCATTTGATTCTTTTAATCTCATTATGAATTTGGTACTGGTATCTATTTTTAATATTTTTTTATATCTTTAATTTTAATGTATTTTATTATTTGATAGTAAGAAATCTTTTCTGTATTTGTTCATGTGAAAACTAACACATAGTGCTAAGAATTCTAAACAATCTTTTATAACTTGCTGAAAATTAAAAAAAATTGTATATAACAAATTATATAAATAAAATAGTTGAGAATTATTTATAATATTTTAAATTTTGATTATCTTCTTTTGCATTATTTATATTTATTTTTTATGACTTTTTTACATCTTAAATATAAACTAATCAATACTAGAAATAAATAGGTTCCAATTTTCATCAATTAATATGTACCTTTAATCTAATTTCAGTATACTTATAATACAATTTTTATTAATAGAAATAATTTATATTTAGATGATAAAATTAGAAATTTATTTTCTTCATAAATGCCAAATTCTGTTCTTAGACATAAGATTATTAAAAAATGTATAGTTATGTATCTTTGAGGTTCACTAAAAATGTAGTTTATTTTTTATCAATTCATATATTTGTTTAAAGAACTAGATTTATATTTAAATCTAAGTTTTCTTTTCTTTAAAATTATTAATAAATATTCATTTATAATTATTGAAAAGAAAGTTTTAAATATTTTGATGGCTTTAAATGAAAATATAGAAATAAAAATGTTAAGATATTAGAATCTTTAATAAATAACTTTCTTGTTTATTTTAGGATTATATTTATTATTAATCATGTCTAGACTTATTGTGAAAAATCTTCCAAGTAATCTTGAAGAAATTGAGATCAGAAAGAAGTTTGAATCATTTGGAGTAATCACAGATTGTAAAATCATCAAAAGGAAAGGAAAGTCCAGAAGATTTGCATTTATTGGATTTAAAACTGAAAAAATTGCTGAAAATGCGATGAAGAAAATGCAAAATTGTTTGATTAAAAATCAAAAAGTTTTGATTGAAAGTTGTCGGAAATTTTCTTGTAGTGAAAATAAAAGTAAAGAAAATACAAAAATAAAAGAAGTAAAAAATCAAATTGAAGTAAAGAGCAAGAAGGAAGGATTCTGGGTGAAGATGAGAGGTTGCCCTTTTAATGTGACCAAGAAAAATATCGAAGAATTTTTCTTCCCGACCAAAACAGAAGAAATCGAAATTTTGAAAAACCAGAACGGAAACACTTCCGGGTTTGTTCTTGTCAAGTTTCAAAATAAAAAAGAACGCGAAGAAGCGATGAAGAACGACAAAAGTTACATCAATGGGCGCTACATTGATCTTAAACTCCTCAGCACTTCAGTATTTGCCACACCACAACCTTCTGTGACGTCATCATCGCGAGTAGAGACAACTGAATCGATGGAAGAGGAAGTTTGTGAATCAGGAAGATTGTTTGTTCGCAATCTTTGTTTTGGTTGCAAAGAAGAAGACCTTCGAGAAGCTTTTGAGCCATTTGGTGATCTCAGTGAGATCCAGCTGATCATTGATCCCAATCAACCTTCTAAAAATCTCGGATACGCTCACATCACTTACGTGATTCCGGAAAACGCGATACGCGCGATGCAGCAGCTCGATGGTGATGTATTCCAGGGTCGGATGTTGCACGTGTTGCCCGGTAAACTAAAACGCGAAGATGTGACTTCTAATGACGTCACTCGTGACCAGCTGTCGTCGTTCAAGAAGCAAAAAGCGAAAGAGATGACGAAGAACGCGGAAAAGTCGGTCAACTGGAACACTCTTTTTATCTCCCCCAGTGCAGTTGCTGAAGTTGTCGCCGCGCGTTACGGTGCATCAAAGCGTGACGTCAGCGAATCAACTGCTACTCACTCAGCAGCTGTGAAAATAGCTTTGGGCGAAAGTGAAATCGTGGCGGAAACGCGCGACTTTCTGCTTAAAAACGGCGTCCATTTGGATGCGTTTGGGAACGCAGCAAGCGCGCGAAGTAAAAATGTCATCATTGCAAAGAACTTGCCGACAGAGACATCCAGTGGTGAGTTGCGGAAGTTGTTTGGGGGCTTCGGTAATTTGGGGCGCGTACTGATCGCTCCGGCTGCTACTACCGCCATCATCGAATTTGTGACGTCATCAAGCGCAAAAAAAGCGCTGTTAAAGCTCGCTTATCGAAGCTTTCACCACACGCCGCTCTATTTAGAGTGGGCCCCGTCTGATGTGTTTACTAAACCGGAAGTGACGTCACCAAGTGATACGTCATCAAAGGTGACATCAAGTGATACATCATCAAAGATGACGTCATTGAAGAACACAGCAACGCTATTTGTGAAGAATTTGAACTTTGAGACGACTGAATCGGGATTAAGGGAGCTGTTCGAGGGCACGGGGCGAGTTGTGGATGTTGTGATTAGTCGGAAGCACGATCTGCGGCGCGGAACCGCGCTTTCGATGGGTTACGGATTTGTAGAACTTGCGAGTAGTGATGACGCTCTTCTGTGTCTTCAGAAGCTGCAGGGAGCAGATTTAGAGGGACATAAGTTAGAATTGAAGAAATCTGAAAAGAAAGGATTATCTGAAGGATCAAAAAGGAATCTTCAGAAGGAAGAAGATGCTGATGGAAGATCAAAGATCCTAGTTCGAAATATTCCGTTCCAAGCAAAACGAGATGAGATCCAGAGTCTTTTCTCATCATTTGGAGATCTGAAATCAGTTCGACTTCCCACGAGAGCAACTCTTGCATCCTCTGGTGCATCTCATAATCATCGCGGTTTCGCGTTTGTTGACTTTATCAACGTCGAAAACGCGAAATTAGCTTTTCAAACTCTCTGCAATTCGACTCATTTATACGGAAGGCGATTGGTTCTTGAGTGGGCAAATTCTGACCAATCAGAGAACGAATCACTGAAGCGGAAAGCTAATAGTGAGTTCGAGAAGGTGATGACATCATACAAACGCGAAAAGTCAGATATTGAAGATAGTTTGAATAGGAACGCAGATGAAATGAGCGACTAAAACACTTTTATTTTCTTTTATTTTTCTTTTTAATTCGCGATAAAAAGTTGTTTTTTTGTTCTTCAGAAATTTAATAAAAATGATTGAAAAAAATTTGATTTTGTTGAAATCTGATGCAGTTGTGTTGCCTGGAAATCTTGTAGACATCCAAGGTCAGTCTCATCTTCTTCAGACCCTTTTTTAAAACTTTTCTTTTCTTAGTTCAAGATCTTAGAAATATTCGGGCAATTGAAGGTCTGATAAAAATGAGGCTTAACAACTTGAATAATCGAAAAGGAAATGATAAAATTTGGTTTGGTTTGATTAATGATGAAGACTCGATTGGAACTTTTTGTGATTTTGTAAAATCCGGGATAAAGAATGAAAAGATCTCGATATCTGTTCAAGGAGTTCGGAGGTTTTCAGTGAAGAAGATGATTCAAATGGATCCTTTTCTAAGAGCTGATGTAAAGTTTGTTTTAAAAACTTTGAAATTATCAAAAAAAAAATCGCTTTCAGGTTGAGGTTTTCCCACAAAATTTTCTGAGTAATGATCCTGGTGGAACGTTTAATAAAGATGAAGTAAAAAAAATCTTCAAGAAGATTTGTGATCTGGCAATAGAGGTTTTTTTTCGAAATATGACAGATGAGGCTAACATGAAGAGTGTGATTGCCAACATGCAACAAATGCTATATTCCATAAAAGAAGAAGCTTTACCTGATGTTGTGGCTACTTTCTTGCATTTAGGTGACAAAGAGAAGCGTCAAGTGAGTTGATCTTCATCTGGATTCAATTAAAGATCTTTTTGTAGGTCCTACAATTGACTGATTACAGAGATCGCCTGATCTTCATCTATCAAACTCTGAAGGAAGAAAGTTTGAATGATTCAACGATTGTTGTAAAGAAGAAGCCTCCAGGTGAGATGATCTGGACATTATGAGTAATTTACAAGACATCTGATTCAGCTTATAAAGAAAAAGATGAAGATCTGAAGACATCAAAAAGTCTCTTAAAACCTACTTCTGATCAGCAAAGTAGAAAAAACATCAAAATTGAAAAGTTGATATTTTGATTGATATCTTCATCAGATGTTCGAGTCTTGTTAAAGAAGTTAGAGAAGCTCCCGATCCCAGAAGATATTAGAAATGTGATCCTCATCATTTAATCTTCTCGTCTGATCTTCATCTTCAACAGATCCTTGCTGATGATGTGAATGCAATCGAACAAAAGAGCTTTTTAACTTCAGAACAGATGAAGATCTTTGATTATCTGACTTTGGTGTCCCAATTACCCTGGGGCGTAGTCTCAGAGGACAAGTACTTCATCTCCCTGTCCACGTATCCATCTACTCTAATATTCTTTGTAACAGTGTGAGCCTGGATGACGTTCAGCGGTCACTAAATGCGGACCACTACGCGATGAAAAAGGTCAAAAAACGATTGATCGATTACATTGCTGTCCAAAAGTTTATCGCGAAGCAAGGCGGGAAAGATGCAACAAAAAGTGGGTCCCATCCCATCTTATGCCTGGTCGGACCACCAGGAGTAGGCAAAACCAGTGTGGCCCGGTCCATTGCTTCTTCTCTTGGCAGAAAATATCATCGCATCGCTCTTGGTAATGAGGTGATGACGTCATAATTGCGTTGATGACGTCATGTTGGTGACAGGTGGGGCGAGTGACCGGGATTTGATCCGAGGAACTCGGAGGACATATGTGGGATCAATGTGTGGAAAGATAATTAACGCCCTAAAGGCTTGTGGGACAAGTAATCCAGTAATTGTCCTGGATGAAGTGGACAAGCTAGGATGGTGTGAATCAGGTAGTTATGGACCAGTTAGTTTATTATAATTAGATGGCTTGTGGTCCAGGGACTGGTGATTCGGGCAATTTGGCATCGACTCTTCTTGAAGTCTTAGATCCGGAACAAAATTGTGAATTTGTTGATAATTATCTCAACTTCCCTTTTGATCTTTCATCTTGTATCTTCATCACCACCGCCAACATCCAACATGACATCCCAATTGCTCTTCGGGATCGAATGGAGACGATTAAAGTGAGATCTTTGATGATCTTTACATGATCCTAATCACATGGGATTTACAGATCAGTGGTTACAGTACGGAGGAAAAGATTGAGATCGCGCAGAGATTCCTCTTCCCAAAACAGAAGAGACTTCATCGGATCAGTAGAGATATCATCTTGTCACGTGACTTTGTACGCGCGCTCATCACCGGTTACACGCGCGAAGCCGGTGTTCGAGATCTTGATCGTCATTTAGCAGCTGTTTCTCGTTACATTATTGTTGAGGTCAGTCACATGACGTCATCACTGTTTGTGACGTCATCAATCATTTGTAGTTAATTGGAGAAGATGATGAATATGTGGAAGAGTTGTCCAAAGAAGTCTTGAAGAAAATTTTTGGTTAGCCCTCTAGTGGCAACTATCACCTTCTAGTGATCATCTTTTTCAGGTCAGGAGAAATACTCAGAAGATAGAAACGAGTACCAGCTACGACAAAGTGGTTGTGCCACTGGCTTGTCGTACACACCCACTGGTGGTCACGTGATGGTGGTTGAGAGTGTCCGAACGTTGAAACATGAACACAAGCAACAAACAAATGTTAAACTAACTGGTCAACTTGGTGATGTTTTGAAAGAGTCTGCTCATATCGCGCTTTCGTGGATTCAAAACAATTTGAGCAAATTACAATTAAAAGGTTGCAACTAATAGTTGGTTAGTTGGTTGGTTGCTCATCTCTCTTTCTAGTCGATATCAATCATTTCAACTACCACATTCATTTGCCTTCTGGTGGAATACCAAAAGATGGTCCTTCAGCTGGTGTTACCTTGGCAACATCGTTGTACTCGTTGCTATCCGGAAAACTTGTTCGTGATGACGTAGTGATGACAGGAGAGATTACACTCCGTGGAGTTGTACTTCCGGTAAAGTCTTCATCTCACTTCAAATCTTATTTTCATTTCTTAGGTTGGTGGAATCAAAGAGAAAGTTCTCGCGGCACATAGACTTAATTATGATCAAGTGATTCTTCCGTTAGCAAATAAGAAGGATGTAGAAGAAGATCTTTCGGAGGAGATTAGATCTTCACTTCGATTTTATTATGTTTCGACGATTGAAGAAGTCTTTCAAACTGCCTTTGATGATTTTGATCTTTCTCCTTTTCGCTTTAGAGTTCAGTCCAATTTGTAATTTCATTAAATAAACAAGTTTATGCAAATTTGTTGTTTTGCTTTTGATTAGCTTCGAGATCAGTTTAAACGTATTCTAAGATCAGAGTCCTTGTAAAACAAGACCTTCTATAATCTTAATTAGATAATGATGAGAATCTTACAAGAATTTTATATATTTTTTAAAAGTCATATTGATGAAATAGTTTCTGAAACTTCAAAAAACTTTTAGTAAATTCTCACAACAAAATTTTCGATTATCACTAAAATAGAAATCTTCTTTTAATAAATTATCAACTTCCAACCACAAAACTACTTGATGATCAAATCGATCAGCTAATCACACAATACTTCTAATCTACACTGAAATGAACCCGGGGTGGCTGTAATCTTCAACACCTCGGCTTCTTCTTATTTGTTTGTATCAAAAGTTTGTTCCTAACTTCTAACAACTTCAAACTACTTTTATAAAAGTTCAAAAACCATCGAGATAATTTCAGCGAATATTTATTCAACTTTTTTCATTTCTACAATTTTTTCTTCTATTTTATTCATCACTTCAACTGCAGCAAGAGGGAGTCTGGTTCCTGGACCAAATATCGCGGAAACACCAGCTTCGTATAAAAAATCGTAATCTTGAGGCGGAATGACTCCTAAAAGATGAAGATGAAGATCTTTTCATGAGATCTTAGCACTTTTTACCTCCAGCAATCACAAGGATATCAGATCTTCCTAAATTAGCAAGATCAGATATCAACTCCGGGATGAGAGTTTTATGTCCTGCAGCAAGGGAGCTAACTCCCACACAATGTACATCTGCATCTACAGCGTGAATAGCGACCTCTTGTGGTGTCTATCAACAACAACTACATCAATCAACTGATTACAAGAGTTTCATGAGCACCTGGAAAAGAGGACCAACATCGACATCAAAGCCCAAGTCCGCGAAGCCAGTCGCGATAACTTTGGCACCACGGTCGTGACCATCTTGTCCCATTTTGGCCACTAAGATTCTTGGGTTCCGTCCATCTTCTTCATTAAACTTTTTCACTCTGTCCATGGCTGTTGTGATCTCTGAACTTTCACCAAATTCACTTCTAACAAACAAACAAACAAACAGTTGGTGACCATCAACCAGGGACAGTACCACACCTGTAAGCCCCACTGACAAGTCGATCCACAGCTTTATATCTTCCAAAGACCTCTTCAAGAGCGGATGTGATCTCACCAACGGAGCATCGAACTCTTGCGCAATCCACAGACTTCAGTAACAAGTTCCCGTCCTCTCTGCCAAGAAATCAGTCAATTATGAGGGACATATGGACAGAGACAGACCTGGCAGCTTGGGTCAATGCTCCCAAACATCTCTGGACCTCATCTTCATCCCTATCTCTTCTTATTGCTTCTAGCTTGGCTACTTGACTGCTACGAACCGTTGAGTTGTCGATGGAAAGGACTTCAATCGGGGTTTCCTTCGCTAATCGATGCTTGTTCACCCCGACGATGGTCTCGTTTCCTGATGACGTCATCAGTGGATTCAATTTCGATGACGTCAGCCGGACTCACCTGAATCGATCCGAGCTTGTCTCTTAGCAGCACATTCTTCGATTCGAAGCTTCGGGATTCCCTCTGATACTGCTTGAGCCATTCCTCCAATGTCTTCAATCTCTTCTATGATCTGCTCAACCATCATCATCCGAATCTGATCTTTATCTGATCCTTACCTTCAAAGCAGCTTCATAGATATCTGTAGTGAGACTCTCCATCATATAAGATCCTCCCCAAGGATCAATCACTTTTGGGATTCCAGTCTCTTCCTAAAAGATACCATCTTAAAGATGATAAGGATGTTAGAGGAATCACCTGGAGAATGATCTGAGTATTACGCGCAATCCGCGCGCTTTCAATTGTTGGTAATCCGAGAGCTTCATCAAAAGAGTTGGTATGAAGGGACTGGGTGCCCCCGAAAACAGCTGCCATCCCTTCTATTGTGGTCCGGATGATGTTGTTGTAGGGATCTTGTTCAGTTAAGGACCATCCTAGCCACGTGGCAACTTAGTCACGTGCTTTGCTTCGCGCTTTACTAACCTGATGTTTGTGAATGAGTTCTGAGAAGACAAGATTTGGGGTTTTTGGGTTGGAAATGTTTGGTGATTAAATGCGCCCAGAGTCTTCGCGCTGCTCTCATCTTGGCAATTTCCATATAAAAATTCATCCCGACTCCCCAGAAGAAGGATAAACGAGGAGCGAAGTTGTCGATGTCGAGACCAGCCTGTTAATAGATGATAGGAAAGAAGTCGTGGAAACAAATCTAACCTTTAATCCAGTTCTACAATATTCGATGCCATCAGCAATTGTGTAAGCTAACTCAAGAACAGTGTCAGCACCTGCCTCCTGCATGTGATATCCACTGATCGAGATACTGTTGAATCTGAAGAAGAAGATCAGTTGACTATGGAAGCAATTGATCATGTATCTACTTTGGCATATTTTTTGAAGTAAAAGCAAAAATATCGGCAATAATTCTCATAGATGGTTTAGGAGGGTAGATGTAGGTGTTTCGAACCATAAATTCTGAAATATATATTTCAATTATAATAATTAGAATTATAAAGTTTATAATTTATTAGAATACTAAAAGTGATGATAAGTTCAATTGATTTCATTTGACTTCGTGGCTTCGAACCCCACCTCGTCGACGACGGTACCTCATATCGCGCTATATAACGCCACCTACCGAGCGTGAAAAGTATCTTCTTCAACTATGAGTGAATTGCCACTACCTTGTATTTACTTCAGATGAAGCAAAGGTTAACAAATTACCTTTTAAAATATCATTTTGGATGGTTCCAGTCAACTGAGATGGAGATACACCTTGTTCTTCACCTGCTACAATAAACATTGCCAAAATTGGTAAAACCGCTCCATTCATTGTCATAGAAACTGACATTTTGTCCAAAGGAATTCCTTGAAATAATCTGAAAACATGCAAGATAAGGAAATATAAAAAAAGAATAAGAAACAGAAGAACGATTTAAGATAAGAATCAGAGTTTAACTTCTTTTTGGACAGGTTTATGAAAGATGCACATGCTTCAATTATCATTAAAAAGATTATAAAAAAATTCTCAATCAATTAATTAGAAACCTGATGACATCTTCAACTGTATCGATGGCAACACCTGCCATTCCAACATCACCTTTTACTCTTTCATTGTCTGAATCATATCCTCTGTGAGTTGCTAAATCAAAAGCTACACTTAAACCTTGTTGGCCTGCTTTTATGTTATCTCTGTGAATTTTTGATTAATTATTTATAAAAATCATAGAAAAATAAACTCAAAGCACTAAATTCAAACCTATAAAATTGGTTACTTTCTTCTACAGTACTAAACCCAGCATATTGTCTAATAGTCCATGGACGATTGGCATACATAGTAGGATATGGACCTCTAGTATATGGGTATTTACCTACAAATAATATCAAATAGTTAAATTACTTATTATCAAAATTTTTTTTAATTTATAGTATAAAAAATAACTATTCTCTTCTTTATCAAAAAATTTATAAAAATCATATTTAATTATTTTATAAGATTATCTTTTTTACTCTAAAATAACTATGTTTAATGGTATAATGATCAAAAAATTAGAAAAAAAAAACAATTTACAAATTAATATGATTTAAATGATGTTGATGAAAATTTTTTCTAAAATGTGAAGACTAAAACCAAAATGTTTTTATAAAATTGATAAACAAAACTTAGTTTTCAACTTAGTAACAAATTTGTTATTATTGTAACATAAGTTAAGATTTTTAAAACTGACCAGAAATTTCTTCCGGGAAATCTTTGACATCATCTTTAGAATAAAAAGGTTTTATAGAAATTCCTTCCGGAGTTTTCCAAGTTAACTTTTCTTCAGGATTAACTCCTTTTAACTGCTTTGTTGCTAATGCAACCCATTCTTCATTTAATGGTGTTTTACATTGGGAGAAAAGTCGATTTTGTAGCAAATATCTCATACGAATTAATAAAGAGGAATCGGTGAATAATTTCGACATAATTTAAAAGAAAGTAAATTCAATATTATCCAAACATCCTTGGAGAACAACAAATTTATTTTAGGTCTGGGGAATACCCTCGATTTCACAAAATATTGCTATTGCTTATTAAACTTTACTTAGGTTGTGGTTAGTTTCTTAAAAGCTTAACTTTAGAACGGACAAACATTTTAGTATAAATTACTTGACTCATAATTAAATCTCTAATAAAAGACTTTATTTAAAAGCTATTTGTTTCTATCTTTAACTTTTAAGTTTCACAAGTAAAATCGCTAGTTTTACAAAATTGGCTTTCTTTTAAGCTTTTATATGAAACTTTTTGTACGAAATAGCTCTATCGCTGGTATTAAGATTAAAAGTTTGTACTACACCAGCAAAAAACACTGTTTGTATACTGAATATATGCAAACTTCTACCACCACTAAATAAAAGTGATAAGTTTACAGTGATAAATGCTACTGAGCAAGGTTTAAATAATAAATGTAGTAAGTTTTTACAACAAAATTTAATCAGTTATATTTTCATCAATAAAGTACAATTAATATTAGAACAACATAAGTGATCATTAATATTATTTTATTACAAGAACTTCTGAACTTGCTTAAAGAATCAGAAACAAAATTATTATTCTAAAATTTCAAACAAATTGTTCAGTTTATATAGAAGACCTAGCTGTGGTATTATATATGTAACATAATGTCAGTGCATGGATGCCATATGACGTTGGTGATATTAGAAAATTTGAATGTATTCAGACAACATCTATGAAATTTATATGTAGAAGACTTAATATCAAATAATATAGCTGTAAAAGTCGTCGCAGTTTCTTAAGTTGAGGTACTTTGGTAATTTTGCGGATTAACTACGACCTAATTTTTTTGATTCTTTACAATTTATTCGACCTTAAATTTGATACTTTCTCCTCCATTAGTCCTTCTCTCAAGTTATATATCCTCAGACGACAGACGTCACTTTTGTAAGCCCTTATCACTTCATATTTTAATTAGAGAATTATTTTTATACCGCACAATTAGTTCATGGAACCAGCTGCCATCAGACATTGTCATGTTAGAATAACTCGTGTTATTCAACTTGAAGTTGAACCTTTTTAATATTGCCATAATTATCATTCATAAACTTTAATCCTTTTTATATTATTAATACTCTATGTAATTCACTGATATATTGTATGGGGACTATTGAAATGCCATGTATCACATCCATGTTTTCTATCTTAATTATATATAATAATTATGTTGTTTGTGAGAATGTGTGTAAGTGAAAGTTGCTCTTTTCAGGCACTCTCTTTCGCGTTTGCTATAATAAGTAGATTTCTGTTTATTTGAAATATTGATTTGGAAGTACACATTGATTTCTCTGAAACTAGAACAAAATGTAATTTACAGATCAAAGAACGTAAAACTTTGTCTTTATTAAACAGACTACTTGAAAAATTTGATTAATCTGTTTTATTTTCAGGTTTGTTTTGCTCTGCATAATAAAGAGGAACGTCCATTCGTTTAGTAACAACCAAAGGGAATATATCTTCACTAGAATTATTATTGAATGCATTATGGGACCCATCACAGTAAGGAAACTACAAATTAACAATTGTTTATAATATATAATCTTTTAGTGAATAAAAAGGAATTATAATTATTGTTACTGGAGGAAATAAAACCATTTAGTTTAGTAATTTTTTATACAGAAGTTTTATTTAAATATTATAGATACTACCAAAAACATAACATAAATATTTTTTAAACAATTCAAGATTATTTTCTAAGCTATTTAACTGGGTGCTGTTAGAAGTAGTTTTTAATATTAATTATAAAAATAGATTTCCTTCTGTTAAATGATACAAACCTGTGTTGATTTTAAACATCTACAAAACTTCAACGTTTTTCTATCATCGATTTCTATAGCAAAGTTTTCAACATTCCTAAAATCAATCGTTTGTGAGGATACATTTTTAGATTGAGTTTGATAAAAAGCACAAATGATGCAGGTGCAAGTTGCAGTAAATGTTAGTATTTGTACAGCTTCATCCCCTGTAATAATAAATTTGAATAATTTACATATATCACAAAGCTTATATATTCACACTATAAAAAAGTAGATTAGTAAATTAAAGTTGCACTTCCTTTGTTTGTTTTAATAAAAAAAAAGCAGAGACTTCTCGTGATGTACAACAAACCATTTAAACAAGAGATTATTTCTTAAGTTATTTTACTCAAGTATGAACTCACATGTTAACAAAAAAACTTCCTTACAAGATCTGGGGATCGGAACTGTTCTCAAATAGTTAGGTAAAAGATCTCTTATAACGTACTTTACAAACACCAAAAACATATTAATTTATTCTGACAATAAGATAGAAATTAGTTCTATAAACAGAAAATATTAATTTAACAATTTTTATAAATTTGAAATAAAAGCTGAGAAAGAAAAGGAATTTTGCAGATAAAATATTCATAAAATATTTATTTACGAAACATATTTTAAAACAGTAAAAAGTAGCTTAAATTTTTCAAACTATTTACTATGCATGAAACTATATAAGTTTGATCAATTTTCACAGAAGAATAGAGGAAGAAATGTTGTGCTTCGGCCGAGAACGACCATGCATTATGCCAGGGCAAAAGTTATGGAGATTCAGTGTATCAGTATTCCATACTCCACACTAACAAGATTATGCAGATGAGCAGACAGACTAATCCGTAAGTAAGGAGCCGCCCGAATGATTCTGTATACAAACTGACTACGAGGCTCCAACTCCGGCTTTAAATTTGAAATATTGTTATAAAACAGACTAACAAAGCACTACTCGGGTTTTATAGGAACTTTTCCTTGTCGCAAGTATAAGTTTATCAGTGAGCTTTTGACTATTAAGCGGGACTATTAATTAACCTGCTATAATACGGAGACGGACGAAGGATAAGAATAAAGACGGAAAGAACATACTATCATTAGCTTAAAAGTTTTAAAGTGTGCTACTAAAAAAGTAATTTCTTTAATATCTTCCATAATTTAAACAAGATATCTTGGTAAGATCTTTTAACATGCTTCTCATTAAACAAAACTTGGTTTTGTCGGTCAAGAAGTTTTCTAATTAAGATTCAAAATCGACCTCACTAACTTTCAGTTAATGTTTTTAGCATCGAAAAGTACTTATCAGTTAGTTAAAAGAACATTTTTTCTAAATACTAAATAAAAACTTATCTTTGGTAACCAAAACTTAAATACTTATTTGTGTTAAAAACATTTCAGTTAAAAAAAGCTATTTATATGACAATAACGATATTTATGAAACCAATAACTAACATTTACACAGTTAAATCGATAGAGCATATGTATATATAAAATTATTAGGATTTAGATGAAAATCAAAATTTTAGCTTTAGAACAAATCAAATATATCAATTACTTACCTTATTTATAAATAGTAAACTACTGAACATCAGTTTAAAAGATTATCAACTCATTTTGAGATATAACGTCACCCAATTTACAAAAAAATACAATCACTATCTAAAAAACTCGTAGTAAGCTTTTTTATTAGTTTTAAATAAATTATACAAATATGAAATTAATAAACAGTAATCCTAGAAATTAATTTTTTTATTAATAATCTAAAGCTTTAGTGTAGAGACTTAATCATTTTTATTGTCAAGTCTTTGTAGAATCAAAACCAATTCAGCTTTTTGGCTGATATCTTGCTTCCAAAACCATTCAAAGAACTCTTCAGAATTTTCACTCAATGTCTTTACAGGTGGATTTCCACTAGGATTAAGGCAATCAAAAAAAGTTGTTCGCTCATGTTGCATAGTTTTTTTGGTTGTTGCTTTGCTTAAACTACTCATCGATAGATAAATAAATGACCCACATGTTAAGAGAAACAGTAATAAATGAATCCAATCATATACTGAAAAAAGCACATTTAATTTTATCTTGAAATAATTTGTTTAATTCAATAAAGTCAATTATTGCATAAATACATTTATTTCATTTTTTAAAATTCAACAAAAATTGACCAACTTACATGATAATATCGTAAATTCTTCGACTGATAAGGGAATTGGAAGACTTTCTATATAATTTGGAAGTATTTCATGAACAAACATAGAAGGAAAAGTCAAGAGCATGTTGCTGCAGTTATAAGCTATACAAGATTAACAACTAAACATTTAATGACGTGACATAAAAGCTAAGCTAAAAATCAGAAAAATTTTTATGATTTAATCTTAACTTACTGATAGCTTTATAATTTTATTAAATAATCATTAAGAATTTTTGATTGGGAGGTAAAATTTACTTTATTTTACATCCTTTTTCATAAATATTCATTATTAAAAATCTTCTAATACTATTACTGATAAATACAAGAACAAAATTTCGGTTAATTCAATTTTTACAAATAATTTTTGCCACGTATTTATCTGCAAAGTATTCTTATTTAAAGAAAAATGCCAATTTTAAAATAAATATTTACTATTTGTTTTCTTATATAAATATTTTAACTTTGTAATCTTTAAAAATAGGGATAGTTTTGTTTTTTACATAAATTTTTATTAAACGTCATTTTCTACAAGTATTTTTATTTATAAATTATCTAAAAACTAAAAAATTAATCAGTTTATTCTTAAATAGCTATTAAAAAGTTGTTAAAGATAAAATTAATTAAAAGTTTGTTTTGATAAGAAAGTTTTGAAAAATTACTAGGTAACGGAATTGAATTAAAATAAAAACAAATTCATACAACCAGGTCGAATACAAAAACTGGTAATTTTGTAATTATTGTAAAACAACTTTAATATTAACTTATTCAAAAAAATTAAAAAGTTTTCAAATATCTTTTGAAGTTAGATAACAATTTTTCTAGTGCTAAGAGTGATAACAAAACGTATCTTCTCAAGATAGTTTTTAAGATCATGTAACGTTTTTATATTACAAACATTTGGTTTTTCATAAGAAAATATGGATTTTAGTTATGTTTTGTTTATTTTTAGCTTTATATATTTTTACGAGAGTTGGAGTGCTGGTCTGCACCTCTACTGGCTGCATGTTTTGGTGTGTAAATCAGATATTAAAGATTTTGCTAATTACCAAGTGAGTCTTACACTGTTATTTGACTTTATTTATTCAATGCGTGGCTGCGAGATACAAATTGGATTGCTCGTATAGCAAACATAAACCAAATATTAGGAGCAAAGAGGTAATTGAAAGGTTTTAGGTTTCACAATTAGATATTATAGTTTAAGATTAATATAGGAAGAATAGAAACACTGTAAAGGCATAAGTAAAACGTAATTTATGAATCAAAAATGTAATTAGACAAAATAGAAGGAGAAAGTAAACTGGAAGTGCTACATATCACTTGTTAAGAAAACTACTTAAATATCGTTTTTTAAACAAAATTTTAAAAGATGTAATAGTTGTAGTGCTGTAATAAGAAAGGGAACTCCAAAACTTAGTCTCTTTAATAAAAAACTACTACTTCACTGGGTTTTATTAAAGTTGTTGAGTGGTTTAATTTTGAATGAAGAGCCTCAGAGAAAGTATGAGAGATTGCGATCCAACTTTGATATGTTACTCAATCAGTTTGGTCTGATTGAATTGAGCAACAGTAGAATATTTCCCCGCTTACATAAATGAGTCATTCCTTATATCTAGTTCATTCTATAACAAACTGTGGTGTATTTGTAGCGTGTACCGCTGTCACTTATCGTTATTACAAGTCGACTTTTACAAATTGAATAAAGCTCTATATAAGGAGTGTTTACCATTACAATTTATTCAATATGTATAACTTTTTTGGGGGTGAATTGTTGCCAGTTGTTTGGCGTTTGGAACCTAAAGCAACTAAAGCTTAAAAACCATTAAGATAGTTTCTTTTTGCTATTTAAGTATATTAGTTTTTTTAACTATAGCAAAGTCTTTATTTTAGGTACAAAAATGGATACACTGTTGTCCAAGTAAGCGATACTGGAAGAAAACTTTTACCAATTTATGGAAGAGTGTGGGTTGAATTGGACTGAAAAGTGAAAATTGGCAGCGCTTTCTAGCAGCACGATCGAAGATGTGTACCTGTTACTTTGAAAGCTCTCAGATTTATGGAGAAGCTGAAGTGACGCTGGAACGGTTGTATGTGAAGAAGCCAAAAGAAATTTTTGCGTGTCATCTATTCATCTATTACGAACAGAGAAACAGAAGCCGAGTCAGTCCATAAAAAAATTTCTATGGACTTTGGTACGCCTAACCGAGAATTATGATTTTAAGAGTGTCACGGCAGCAGAATACAGAGATGATATGATAAGGGATTCATAAATAGATGGATTAGCCTCATCAGGTATAAGCCAATGGTTGTTAAAGCGTGAAACTTTAACAATAGAGAGAGCGTTTAAAAAGCAGTGACATTGGAGAACCTTCGATCGGTTGAAGATGCAGAAGAAGCAGTGAATTCAATGAAACTCAAGGATGAGGACCAAGCGGAAACAATAGTAGCGGCCATGAAAGGAGTTTGTTTAAAATGTGGAAGTATCAAATCTGATGATCCACTTTATTCGATCCTGTCATCTTCAGGAAAGGTCTGCCAAGAAACCATCAGGAAAACAAAGAACAAAGGTGCCGCAGTGACTAGCCAAGGGCATGAATTACTAGGGCTAACTCGATTTTTCTAAAAATTGAAGCAATCAATGGTGATCTCTATTGCAGGTTAGGTATTTGAAGCATTGATTGATACCGGGTCCTTGAAACTAGTTAAAAGTGTAAATGGCTCAGTCGTCTAAGGTGTACAGGATAAATAAATTTTGCAAAGTCAACCTCCATCTATTAAAAAAACATTACATAAATAAAAAGCTGTTTTTCATAGAGGGTCTCGGTGTAGAGATGGTGCTAAGAAGGGACTTCCTGGAAAGCCATTATAAGTATTTCAGTTAATAGGTCCATAAAAGAATTTAGTGGTAGGCACTAAAAGTATGAGAATAAAACAAACACGTAATTATCATGCCAAATGTTTTAAAGGTGGGCAGAAAGAACATTCTAGTCACTCGTGTAATGTTCAAATTGGGTCATCCAGAAAGCAGCCACACAGGAAAGGAAATAAAGAGAGAGAGTTACAACGACGACCCAGACTAGAAATGAATATTTTTGCACAACTCAGCTTCATAAAAGAGCATCATGACGCTCTAGTTACTATGAGGTAGAAAAGCTAAAAAGGGGAAAGAAGAAGAAGAGGTCTTACTTCACGGTCTAAAGAACAAACATTAAGGTCTACTGGATTTAATTAGGGATCAATAAAGAGGGCTAAGCTTTCTCACTGCGAAGAAGAGCACAATGGAAGCAATCACAAACGGGGCCGGAAGATATATGACAGTTTTGCTGAGAATTGTAGTGAATTCTATAGAAGTCGTGACGACTACGGTGGAAGAGAAGACAGTGGAAAGGAGACAACAAACTTTTTACCGCTTGAACTTCCTTCCTATTCCCTATATTGCTGTATCTTGCGTTTTCATTTTATTCAGTATGTAAATCTTTGGTTAAAGAGCTTCTTAAATCCGTCGCAGACAATGAATGACTTTGCACGAATTGCAGTATATGAAGTAGAAGACCTTCAGCTCCGAGGTAATTGTGTGGGAAGAGATCAAATAAAGCCTGATCCTGGGTGTTCGAAAATATTGATGGATTTTCAGCCCCCGGTAGAGAGCATAGGGACTTTTTGCTTATCAAGATGATTTTGTAAATTTTTGTATAAAGCCCATTAATTCTCTTTGAGGAGAACGAGAGTCTGTGATCTTGAAATTAAATCGGACCCACGATAGTGATGCGAAACGGATTACTAAGATTCAAAGTAAGAGAATATCTGGGGAGTACTCTGCTAGAGCTACCATGTTAGAACTAGATGCTGCAGGAAAATCCTTGTATTGTTCGAGTTTAAATTAAACACACCTTTTCAATCATTCTCCTTATAGGTTTCCATATAAGAACTTTATCACCAGGCAAGAGGGAGTACTTTTACTGTATTGGATGCTGGTAGTCCGGATTCTATTGCGAGGCTTTGAACAACTACTATTATATAACCCAGATTGTTCTTCGTTGTTGACATTTGTGAAATTTCAACGAAGCAAGAAGAGAGGTTCATACTATCACTTGGGACGAAGAGATGTTAAAATTTCCTTATTATTCTACTTATTCTAGCCGATAAACAAGATGATGATTGGGTAATGATAATAACTCTTAATATCGAACTTTGTTCAAATTTGTTAGAAGGTGATAAATAAAAGCGACAAGTATAACCACAATACACGCTACCTGCAATACATATCAAGAATAACTCAGGCCTATAAGAGAATGACGAATAACACATTTACGTTTTTGCTTAGTATGTAGAAATGCTTAAATTAATTACAATAAGTATACTTCAGAGTTTAAAAAATTGTAAGTATACAAAAAATTGAGGTAAGTTTACTTTTACCCGGCTATTTATTGAATAAAACCAACTTTTCTACCAAAACAGACACGTATTATTTAACTTATTACAGCTCCGGTTAATTTGTGTCTCAGAAATTGAAGAACCCGTTTGCCAGTCACCAACCATATAACTGAGAATTGTAGGCTTGCATAAGTATAGGGATGAAAGTAAAGAGCGTACCACTTCCAATCATTTTAACCCAAGAAAGGTATAATACTAAAAATATTTTTAGTTGGTTAGGGTTTGGCTCAGATGCAATGCGTAAGTCGCATATAAAACATTTGGTAGTTAAAGTTAGCAACATTATCAGAAAGAAGGTTAAAAAAGGTTTGTAATTCTTTTAAGCACCAAAAATTCGCTTAGTATGTGCGCTGTTCCTAATAACGCTAACTTTTAATTTTCAGCATTTTAAATTGTTTCTGGTATTTTTGTAATTAACTTTTCGCATTGCTGTATTGTTACTCTTGATGCGCCAATTACACCTGGAAGTATTTTAATCTTCACTTTCAACATTCTTCAGATTTGTATTTCTAGATTCTTATTTTTGAATTCTTTCATACTTGCATTTGTGTCGCTTGATACAGCAACAACAGATACAGATTTTTCATTTGCAAGAGTGTCTGTTGCAAGAAGGCATCCAGTATTTAGCGATCAAAATTAACTATTCTATCAAAATAGAGAAGGTTTATTTAATTATCATTTTAAAATTCATTGAAGGAGGGAAATAACTACGTTTCTTTGTTTTTATATTAAAAAATGGCCATAAGTTGTCATCCAAGCTGCTATAAGAGTTGATATTTTATAACATATCTTCGACAACCAATGAAAGGATAGTTTGAAAAACAAATTGTGTAGTTTGACATTTTCAGTCTTGAAGTTTCCCAACTAAAATTTATAATTCAATAGAATTGGCTTTTTAAGCTTTTATATTTTTTATGAAACTTAAAGCTGTATGCTGGTATTAAGATTAAAAGTTTGTACTACACTAGCAAAAAAACACTGTTTGTATATTAAATATTCACAAACTTCTACCACCACTAAATAAAAGTGATAAGTTTACAGTGATAATTGCTACATAAGAGCAAGGTTTAAATAATAAAAGTTTTTACAACAAAATTTAATCAGCTATCGCTTATACTTTCAACAACAAAAAATACAAGTAATATCAGAACAACAAAAGTCGTCATTAATATTGTTTTATAACAAGATTTTGCTAGCTTCTTTAAAAAATCAGACAAAAAAATTTTAATTAATTGTTAAATTTTTATTAAAGAAATGATTCTGATAAATATGTTCATAGCAGACATTAATCTAGATTTTTATTAATCAGTAGTTGTCTTATTAAGAACTAAAAATAAGTTTGGAGGAGAATTTGCTGCTTCCTTAATATATCTTTTTAGCGATCCTGAATACCTATCATTTTTTTTCATAAATATGTTCTCAATTGGTTTTTGAAGATTTTTCAATAATTCTTTCTTTGATAAAGGTACTGTATTTCCACTAGGATTAAGGCAATCAAAAAAAGTTGTTCGCTCATGTTGCACAGTTTTTTTGGTTGTTGCTTTGCTTAAACTACTCATCGATAGATAAATAAATGACCCACATGTTAAGAGAAACAGTAATAAATGAATCCAATCATATACTGAAAAAAGCACATTTAATTTTATCTTGAAATAATTTGTTTAATTCAATAAAGTCAATTATTGCATAAATACATTTATTTCATTTTTTAAAATTCAACAAAAATTGACCAACTTACATGATAATATCGTAAATTCTTCGACTGATAAGGGAATTGGAAGACTTTCTATATAATTTGGAAGTATTTCATGAACAAACATAGAAGGAAAAGTCAAGAGCATGTTGCTGCAGTTATAAGCTATACAAGATTAACAACTAAACATTTAATGACGTGACATAAAAGCTAAGCTAAAAATCAGAACAATTTTTATGATTTAATCTTAACTTACTGATAGCTTTATAATTTTATTAAATAGTCATTAAGAATTTTTGATTGGGAGGTAAAATTTACTTTATTTTACATCCTTTTTCATAAATATTCATTATTATTAATTTTTTGATATTATTCCTGATAAATACAAGAACAAAATTTCGGTTAATTCAATTTTTACAAATAATTTTTGCCACGTATTTATCTGCAAAGTATTCTTATTTAAAGAAAAATGCCAATTTTAAAATAAATATTTACTATTTGTTTTCTTATATAAATATTTTAACTTTGTAATCTTTAAAAATAGGAATAGTTTTGTTTTTTACATAAATTTTTATTAAACGTCATTTTCTACAAGTATTTTTATTTATAAATTATCTAAAATCTAAAAAATTAATCAGTTTATTCTTAAATAGCTATTAAAAAGTTGTTAAAGATAAAATTAATTAAAAGCTTGTTTTGATAAGAAAGTTTTGAAAAATTACTAGGTAACGGAATTGAATTAAAATAAAAACAAATTCATACAACCAGGTCGAATACAAAAACTGGTAATTTTGTAATTATTGTAAAACAACTTTAATATTAACTTATTCAAAAAAATTAAAAAGTTTTCAAATATCTTTTGAAGTTAGATAACAATTTTTCTAGTGCTAAGAGTGATAACAAAACGTATCTTCTCAAGATAGTTTTTAAGATCATGTAACGTTTTTATATTACAAGCATTTGGTTTTTAATGAGAAAATATGGATTTTAGTTATGTTTTGTTTATTTTTAGCTTTATATATTTTTACGAGAGTTGGGGTGCTCGTCTGCACCTCAACTGGCTGCATGTTTTAGTGTGTAAATCAGATATTAAGGATTTTGCTAATTACCAAGTGAGTCTTACACTGTTATTTGACTTTATTTATTCAATGCGTGGCTGCGAGATACAAATTGGATTGCTCGTATAGCAAACATAAACCAAATATTAGGAGCAAAGAGGTAATTGAAAGGTTTTAGGTTTCACAATTAGATATTATAGTTTAAGATTAATATAGGAAGAATAGAAACATTGTAAAGGCATAAGTAAAACGTAATTTATGAATCAAAAATGTAATTAGACAAAATAGAAGGAGAAAGTAAACTGGCAGTGCTACATATCACTTGTTAAGAAAACTACTTAAATATCGTTTTTTAAACAAAATTTTAAAAGATGTAATAGTTGTAGTGCTGTAATAAGAAAGGGAACTCCAAAACTTAGTCTCTTTAATAAAAAACTACTACTTCACTGGGTTTTATTAAAGTTGTTGAGTGGTTTAATTTTGAATAAAGAGCCTCAGAGAAAGTATGAGAGATTGCGATCCAACTTTGATATGTTACTCAATCAGTTTGGTCTGATTGAATTGAGCAACAGTAGAATATTTCCCCGCTTACATAAATGAGTCATTCCTTATATCTAGTTCATTCTATAACAAACTGTGGTGTATTTGTAGCGTGTACCGCTGTCACTTATCGTTATTACAAGTCGACTTTTACAAATTGAATAAAGCTCTATATAAGGAGTGTTTACCATTACAATTTATTCAATATGTATAACTTTTTTGGGGGTGAATTGTTGCCAGTTGTTTGGCGTTTGGAACCTAAAGCAACTAAAGCTTAAAAACCATTAAGATAGTTTCTTTTTGCTATTTAAGTATATTAGTTTTTTTAACTATAGCAAAGTCTTTATTTTAGGTACAAAAATGGATACACTGTTGTCCAAGTAAGCGATACTGGAAGAAAACTTTTACCAATTTATGGAAGAGTGTGGGTTGAATTGGACTGAAAAGTGAAAATTGGCAGCGCTTTCTAGCAGCACGATCGAAGATGTGTACCTGTTACTTTGAAAGCTCTCAGATTTATGGAGAAGCTGAAGTGACGCTGGAACGGTTGTATGTGAAGAAGCCAAAAGAAATTTTTGCGTGTCATCTATTCATCTATTACGAACAGAGAAACAGAAGCCGAGTCAGTCCATAAAAAAATTTCTATGGACTTTGGTACGCCTAACCGAGAATTATGATTTTAAGAGTGTCACGGCAGCAGAATACAGAGATGATATGATAAGGGATTCATAAATAGATGGATTAGCCTCATCAGGTATAAGCCAATGGTTGTTAAAGCGTGAAACTTTAACAATAGAGAGAGCGTTTAAAAAGCAGTGACATTGGAGAACCTTCGATCGGTTGAAGATGCAGAAGAAGCAGTGAATTCAATGAAACTCAAGGATGAGGACCAAGCGGAAACAATAGTAGCGGCCATGAAAGGAGTTTGTTTAAAATGTGGAGGTATCAAATCTGATAATCCACTTTATTCGATCCTGTCATCTTCAGGAAAGGTCTGCCAAGAAACCATCAGGAAAACAAAGAACAAAGGTGCTGCAGTGACTAGCCAAGGGCATGAAGTACTAGGGCTAACTCGATTTTTCTAAAAATTGAAGTAATCAATGGCGATCTCTATTGCAGGTTAGGTATTTGAAGCATTGATTGATACCGGGTCCTTGAAACTAGTTAAAAGTGTAAATGGCTCTGTCGTCTAAGGTGTACAGGATAAATAAATTTTGCAAAGTCAACCTCCATCTATTAAAAAGACATTACATAAATAAAAAGCTGTTTTTCATAGAGGGTCTCGGTGTAGAGATGGTGCTATGAAGGGACTTCCTGGAAAGCCATTATAAGTATTTCAGTTAATAGGTCCATAAAAGAATTTAGTGGTAGGCACTAAAAGTATGAGAAAAAAACAAACACGTAATTATCATGCCAAATGTTTTAAAGGTGGGCAGAAAGAACATTCTAGTCACTCGTGTAATGTTCAAATTGGTTCATCCAGGAAGCAGTCACACAGGAAAGGAAATAAAGAGAAAGAGTTACAACGACGACCCAGACTAGAAATGAATATTTTTGCACAACTCAGCTTCATAAAAGAGCATCCTGACGTTTTAGTTACTATGAGGTAGAAAAGCTAAAAAGGGGAAAGAAGAAGAAGAGGTCTTACTTCACGGTCTAAAGAACAAACATTAAGCTCTACTGGATTTAATTAGGGATCAATAAAGAGGGCTAAGCTTTCTCACTGCGAAGAAGAGCACAATGGAAGCAATCACAAACGGGGCCGGAAGATATATGACAGTTTTGCTGAGAATTGTAGTGAATTCTATAGAAGTCGTGACGACTACGGTGGAAGAGAAGACAGTGGAAAGGAGACAACAAACTTTTTACCGCTTGAACTTCCTTCCTATTCCCTATATTGCTGTATCTTGCGTTTTCATTTTATTCAGTATGTAAATCTTTGGTTAAAGAGCTTCTTAAATCCGTCGCAGACAATGAATGACTTTGCACGAATTGCAGTATATGAAGTAGAAGACCTTCAGCTCCGAGGTAATTGTGTGGGAAGAGATCAAATAAAGCCTGATCCTGGGTGTTCGAAAATATTGATGGATTTTCAGCCCCCGGTAGAGAGCATAGGGACTTTTTGCTTATCAAGATGATTTTGTAAATTTTTGTATAAAGCCCATTAATTCTCTTTGAGGAGAACGAGAGTCTGTGATCTTGAAATTAAATCGGACCCACGATAGTGATGCGAAACGGATTACTACGATTCAAAGTAAGAGAATATCTGGGGAGTACCCTGCTAGAGCTACCATGTTAGAACTAGATGCTGCAGGAAAATCCTTGTATTGTTCGAGTTTAAATTAAACACACCTTTTCAATCATTCTCCTTATAGGTTTCCATATAAGAACTTTATCACCAGGCAAGAGGGAGTACTTTTACTGTATTGGATGCTGGTAGTCCGGATTCTATTGCGAGGCTTTGAACAACTACTATTATATAACCCAGATTGTTCTTCGTTGTTGACATTTGTGAAAGTTCAACGAAGCAAGAAGAGAGGTTCATACTATCACTTGGGACGAAGAGATGTTAAAATTTCCTTATTATTCTACTTATTCTAGCCGATAAACAAGATGATGATTGGGTAATGATAATAACTCTTAATATCGAACTTTGTTCAAATTTGTTAGAAGGTGATTAATAAAAGCGACAAGTATAACCACAATACACGCTACCTGCAATACATATCAAGAATAACTCAGGCCTATAAGAGAATGACGAATAACACATTTACGTTTTTGCTTAGTATGTAGAAATGCTTAAATTAATTACAATAAGTATATTTCAGAGTTTAAAAAATTGTAAGTATACAAAAAATTGAGGTAAGTTTACTTTTACCCGGCTATTTATTGAATAAAACCAACTTTTCTACCAAAACAGACACGTATTATTTAACTTATTACAGCTCCGGTTAATTTGTGTCTCAGAAATTGAAGAACCCGTTTGCCAGTCACCAACCATATAACTGAGAATTGTAGGCTTGCATAAGTATAGGGATGAAAGTAAAGAGCGTACCACTTCCAATCATTTTAACCCAAGAAAGGTATAATATTAAAAATATTTTTAGTTGGTTAGGGTTTGGCTCAGATGCAATGCGTAAGTCGCATATAAAACATTTGGTAGTTAAAGTTAGCAACATTATCAGAAAGAAGGTTAAAAAAGGTTTGTAATTCTTTTAAGCACCAAAAATTTGCGTAGTATGTGCGCTGTTCCTAATAACACTAACTTTTAATTTTCAGCATCTTAAATTGTTTCTGGTATTTTTGTAATTAACTTTTCGCATTGCTTTATTGTTACTCTTGATGCGCCAATTACACCTGGAAGTATTTTAATCTTCACTTTCAACATTCTTCAGATTTGTATTTCTAGATTCTTATTTTTGAATTCTTTCATACCTGCATTTGTGTCGCTTGATACAGCAACAACAGATACAGATTTTTCATTTGCAAGAGTGTCTGTTGCAAGAAGGCATCCAGTATTTAGCGATCAAAATTAACTATTCTATCAAAATAGAGAAGGTTTATTTAATTATCATTTTAAAATTCATTGAAGGAGGGAAATAACTACGTTTCTTTGTTTTTATATTAAAAAATGGCCATAAGTTGTCATCCAAGCTGCTATAAGAGTTGATATTTTATAACATATCTTCGACAACCAATGAAAAGATAGTTTGAAAAACAAATTATGTAGTTTGACATTTTCAGTCTTGAAGTTTCCCAACTAAAATTTATAATTCAATAGAATTGGCTTTTTAAGCTTTTATATTTTTTATGAAACTTAAAGCTGTATGCTGGTATTAAGATTAAAAGTTTGTACTACACTAGCAAAAAAACACTGTTTGTATATTAAATATTCACAAACTTCTACCACCACTAAATAAAAGTGATAAGTTTACAGTGATAATTGCTACATAAGAGCAAGGTTTAAATAATAAAAGTTTTTACAACAAAATTTAATCAGCTATCGCTTATACTTTCAACAACAAAAAATACAAGTAATATCAGAACAACAAAAGTCGTCATTAATATTGTTTTATAACAAGATTTTGCTAGCTTCTTTAAAAAATCAGACACAAAAATTTTAATTAATTGTTAAATTTTTATTAAAGAAATGATTCTTATAAATATGTTCATAGCAGACATTAATCTAGATTTTTATTAATCAGTAGTTGTCTTATTAAGAACTAAAAATAAGTTTGTAGAAGAATTTGCTGCTTCCTTAATATATCTTTTTAGCGATCCTGAATACCTATCATTTTTTTTCATAAATATGTTCTCAATTGGTTTTTGAAGATTTTTCAATAATTCTTTCTTTGATAAAGGTACTGTATTTCCACTAGGATTAAGGCAATCAAAAAAAGTTGTTCGCTTATGTTGCACAGTTTTTTTGGTTGTTGCTTTGCTTAAACTACTCATCGATAGATAAATAAATGACCCACATGTTAAGAGAAACAGTAATAAATGAATCCAATCATATACTGAAAAAAGCACATTTAATTTTATCTTGAAATAATTTGTTTAATTCAATAAAGTCAATTATTGCATAAATACATTTATTTCATTTTTTAAAATTCAACAAAAATTGACCAACTTACATGATAATATCGTAAATTCTTCGACTGATAAGGGAATTGGAAGACTTTCTATATAATTTGGAAGTATTTCATGAACAAACATAGAAGGAAAAGTCAAGAGCATGTTGCTGCAGCTATAAGCTATACAAGATTAACAACTAAACATTTAATGACGTGACATAAAAGCTAAGCTAAAAATCAGAACAATTTTTATGATTTAATCTTAACTTACTGATAGCTTTATAATTTTATTAAATAATCATTAAGAATTTTTGATTGGGAGGTAAAATTTACTTTATTTTACATCCTTTTTCATAAATATTCATTATTATTAATTTTTTGATATTATTACTGATAAATACAAGAACAAAATTTCAGTTAATTCAATTTTTACAAATAATTTTTGCCACGTATTTATCTGCAAAGTATTCTTTAAAGAAAAATGCCAATTTTAAAATAAATATTTACTATTTGTTTTCTTATATAAATATTTTAACTTTGTAATCTTTAAAAATAGGAATAGTTTTGTTTTTTACATACATCTTTATTAAACGTCATTTTCTACAAGTATTTTTATTTATAAATTATCTAAAATCTAAAAAATTAATCAGTTTATTCTTAAATAGCTATTAAAAAGTTGTTAAAGATAAAATTAATTAAAAGTTTGTTTTGATAAGAAAGTTTTGAAAAATTACTAGGTAACGGAATTGAATTAAAATAAAAACAAATTCATACAACCAGGTCGAATACAAAAACTGGTAATTTTGTAATTATTGTAAAACAACTTTAATGTTAACTTATTCAAAAAAAATCAAAAAGTTTTAAATTTTTTCTAAGTTATATTTGAGTGTAAGACTAAAATATTAGCAAGCATTTAAGTTCATGGTAAAGATGAATAATAGCATTTTTATTGCATAAATTCTTCTACAGAAAGATTTCTACTCGGAAAAAAAAAATTAGTTATAAATTCAATTCATATGTATTAAACAAAAGTTAAGTTTGAAAATCATGGGTGATTTCTATAAAGCTTATGTTCCAGTTGTAATTATAGACTTGTTATTGCTCTTTTTTAGGATTACACACGCTACTATCAAGCTTAATTACAACACTGCAATCTTCCTGGCACCCATAACCATTATATGCAAACTTATTAATAAAAATGAATGACTGTTTAGATAGAGCTTTATTAAAATTATTAAGAAGGCGACTAATAACAATGTTATGTATACCAACGAGACACCCTATCCACAACACAGTCTATTGCCGAATAATCCAAGTATATAAGAGAATGAAGGATAACACATTTACGTCAGCGGCAAAATACTGTACTGTTATACTATAGAACTCAGAGGATAATTTCTTATCAATGTTGATATCATTGAGCTTGTAGATGAGGCTTTATGGTCATCTGACAAAGTTAATATAAAAATGCTAAACCTATAAAAACATTTCCATAATTAGCATATTGAAAAAAAAAATTATATTTAAATAATTTATCACAAATAAGGTGGATTGTTCAGCTGCAGTTTTATTATCTAAAAATTATTATGTAGATCGTTTCAAGATTTTACAAATTCTGCTTTATTTAATGATTCTACAACATTATAACGAATTTTCTATACTTTCTAGTTTAAATAATTACCAGAAATTAGCTTTACAATTAAAATTAGATTTAAATCTAGTCTTATTAAATTAAAAACAATTTTTTATTTGAATTTGCGACACAGAAAAGTTTTCGACTTTTTTATAATAGTAGATAACTTTTAATATTAATTGTTACATTAAATGAACGTGATAAAACCTTTAAAAGTGTAGAATGTATAGTTTAAGAAAATTGCAGCATTCTAAAATTATAGTTTTTTGATGTTCAAATATTTTTAAAGTGTCTGTTGAAGTTGTTTATATTTATTCACTTTTATATTTACTTTGATTAAATTACTACTAGATAAATTAAGAGTCCAGAGGTAAGAAAACCAATCCAATCAAACAGTAAAAAAAACATTTAATTATATCTTAAAATTATTAGCTTTTTCAATAGGATTTTTTAATGTAATTTACATCGCTTGAAATTTAAATAATCAAAGAAATGTTTGATGAAAATATAATAATGTCTTCTGATTTCCAGATATACTGAAAAACAAACTTTTTGGTTTAAATTTTAAGGTTAAATAATTACACAGAAGATAGTTAAGAGTAGAAAAAGTAAATAGTAACATAATAAACCTTTTAGATAATGGTATAACGTACGTTTTCTTGAAATATCAATTTTCTTCACTTGGACTAATTATAGATGAATTTTTATTACATAATATCAATGGTTTTACGGAATTTTTTGTTACTTTGTTGTACTGAATATGAGATCCATCACAAAATGGAAACTATATAAACAAAAAAGCTTTTACTTGTTACAAAACGTTATACCTTTATTAGCTATGTTTTTATTAATATCATATTTCAGAAGCTTAAAAAACAGTTTTCAGCTTTCAATAGTTTATCTTTGAATAAATTATCCGGCTATCAAATAATTTTTTGGCTCGCTTCGGCCGAGAACGGCCATACATATATATGCTAGGGCAGAAGTTATAGAGATTCAGTTGTTGCACATGCAACAGGATTCCACTCTGCAGGCTAGCCAGGTTGTGTAGGGGAATAGACGGACTGATGCAGCTGCGTCCATCTGTCGTCGCAGGAGCTGCGAAACGACTCTGAGTACAGTGACCCAATTACCTACGAGGTTGCAATTCCGGCTTTAAATTCGGAGTTTTATTATTTGTTTTTTTTTGCATTTTGTCATTAACCAGACTCACAAGGCACTTTTGCCCGGATTTTTATTGGATTTTTCTTTGTCGTTGATAAATGTCCACCTGGGCTCAAACCCGAAACCTCTCGCTTGGTAGGCGGGTATGGTGACCACTACACCACACAGACGATCAAAGTTTATATGTAAACTTTATAAAGTTTAAAAATAAAATAATTCATACTGTTTGAAATGTACAATAAATCTAAATAATAACTGCATTGTTTCGGTTATACTTTTACAAAAATCATGTAGATATCAAAAGTACAGTAATTATTTCAAACGTCATAAATTAAATTATTAATAACAGCAGCTTATATTTACAAGAAAAATTAGAAAAAATAATATATTAGAGATTATCACGAGATGATTGCAACCGAATAAAATCTTTCTAAATTTAATCTAATCATTTTGTAATCGAATATATTAGTAATTCATCAAACAACTTGTAGATTTACTTGTTTAGATCTTAAACATCTGCAAAACTTAGTACAGTCTCCAATGTCACCAAATTCGATAGCTTTAAAACTGTTTCTATGATAATTCAATGATTTTTTAAAAATACTTTCTTTATAAAATGGTTTTAAAAACAAATATAAAAAGCTTCCACATGTAAATGATAAGCCACACAAATGGATCCAATCAATTACTAAAATAAAAAGTATATTTAGTTGAATTAATTATTATATAATTATTTATATTGAGAATATCTAACAAAGCTAAATTAAACGAACCAATGTAATTTCAGCATATATCAAAGTTTAAAGTAATAAATGACCTGATAATGCTGAAAGCTCTTTAAAAGTTGCTGGTATAGGAATGCTTTCCAGGTAGTTTGGAATTGCATCTCTAACAAGAAAACAAATAATACTTAATGGCATCACACTTAGAGATTGTGTTAACAAGGACAGACGATTAACTTTTGTATTACAAAAAACTGAACAAAACTTTTGTATTGTAAGTTACTTATCTAAGTAAATGTTTAATGCTAATTAAAATTGTTTTTTAAAAAGTGTTAAAAGTTTGTTGATATTTTTTAGTTAACTTAGTTTAAAAAAAACTTTAATTTAAAAACTTTTCAAATTTCATATTGAATATAAAGAAAATTGTCTTTAGGGTTATATTAAAATTTAGAATTAGAAAACAAACTAAAAAAAAAAAAAGAATTAGAATATTTTAAAAATCTTTAACAAACATTTTGATATAAAATTGAAATTGATAATTCTATTATTAATAACTATATGTTAGTATTAAGCGTTAATGAATTTAGTTTTAAAGATATTTATTCATTCTAATTGTATATCTACTAAATAAATACCAATGTTTTCAGCTTTAAAAAGATTTTTTGCTATAATCGATTTTAATGTCAACATAGATGTCGAAAAACTCAAATAAACAAGAAGTTACAATTTTAATAAAATATTCTATAAGTTTTCCCGATAAATCAATTTAAAATATCAAAAATTAAATTATTTACCAAAAATGAATGATATAAAAAATAAACATCAAATTGATTAGGCATAGTAACACATTAACCATCTACTGTCCTAAAATGTTCTTTTTGTAATAATTTTACTTTATAGTAATTAAACTAAAAACTCAAGAATTCAATTTTTCTTATTTATTCTAATCATTATAGATTTAAAAAAAAATCAAATAATTTAGAATGCCATTTTCAGAGATCAAAATGCAGATTATTCGATTAAT
Source organism: Pegea sp. RAD2-039 (assembly GCA_034620365.1). NCBI lineage: Eukaryota > Metazoa > Chordata > Thaliacea > Salpida > Salpidae > Pegea > Pegea sp. RAD2-039. The sequence goes on along the minus strand of JAQGEQ010000061.1, from coordinate 154,845 downwards.
AGTATAAATTCCAGACTGGAAGTAGAAACCGCTTTTTTAGAGTTTTTAATAAAAAAGTTATTTAGTTATATAAAAAATTATTAAGAACTAAGTTGTTAGCTTAAACGATCTCAAAAATAAAACTGTCCCAACATTTCGATTTCACAACAACACAAGGTTAGTTACGAAAAACAGAAGATTTATTTTATTATTAATATTTTTGACGAGTTTTGCTCAAAAAAAGCTTTCACTGAAAATTCAAATTGTCGGTTAGCAACAATTAGCAAATTGACAAACAAGAAATGGAAATAAAATTATCATGATGTTCACTCTAACTAGTTGGATGACTTCACATACAAACTCGCATATTTCAGTTTTCTCTCTACTAAAAATTTCAATCTATTAATTCAGAACTTATTTTCTACAAAATAAAAAGCCTGGGTTGTATAAAAGGAGATTTGAATACTTTTTAACAGTTATATCTACAAAGTGTACGACAATATGTTACCACACCGACAACAAAGTATGTTGATGAAGTTTGGCACAAAGCTCGCCAAGTAACAAAGTAGTAGACTGACGTACAAGAAAATGGTTAAACACAAAAAACTGTTTTTGTAGTTTGTGCGGAGAAACTACAAAATATTGTTTGTGGTTATTACTTTTAAACACTTAATAAAATTTGATTGAAATTAAAAATATAATTTCTAAAAATGTCAAATTAATATGTTTCAATTGAAATAAGTTTCGCATCGTAGTGAAGATGACTTCACTCTAACAAATGATGCTTCCAAAAAGCTAATAGGGGAATCCCGATGATTGAGGAAAGGTTAGGAGTGACAAAGGGGATATCAGAGCGAAATTGAGATGACATTTAATTTGAAAAAAATTCAAACAGCTTTTAAAAGAAAAAAAGCAAAAATCAGATTTTGCCAACCGAGTTGATTATTTCAAGATAAGAGAGAGAAAAACTAATTTTATTGACACAAGAAGCAACAAGAGGAAAAATTCTTCAAAATTAGCAGATTTTTACTGTATTTTATTCACCAAAACCTTCTTATACAGAAGATATTTGGCACATAATAAAAATACAACATTTAAAAGCCAGATGATCAAATGATATAAAGAAAAAAGTTAAAATTAATCACCACAAATTATTAGTTGATAACTGCGGTTGAAATTTTGTTGCGATTTACCAAAAGAGCAAGATAAAACGAGCGACGAGATATAGTCGGGTGAGCTAGGAAAGAGTAAACATCAAATTTCCAAGTTTGTCAATTACGATAAAACTATCTTCGGGAATTTAAACCCATGCCCCCAGCCAAAGGATGTGTCATAGAAGTGGTTGCTCCGTTTGTAATATTTATCGGACTTTGATTTGAGAGCATATTAGCAGAGCCTGGTCGACTGTTTGAAGCACCACTATTAGCAGAAGTTGTAGTGTATCGCTGGCCAGAGGTTTGTTGGGTACCGTTGGACACTGAAGTATTTGAGTAGGAAGTAGATGATGGTTGGGGGTTGTTAAAGTATCGACTAAATTGGTGATGATGAGTTGAGAATTGGGTGTGTTGATTTCCAACAAAGTTATTGTTGACATTGGGATTAGATGAGTTGGGTTGGGAAGTTTGGTAACCACTTGGTAATAGCTGAAATTCAGTGACAAGGGAGATATGATCAGAAGGAATGTGAGGATGAGGGCACCCTACAACCATGTTCTGTTCAAACCATGATTGATCTATTCCTGATAAAACTCCGAGGCAGTTGAGTTGCGAACGGGAGTAGAAAATATAATCGATGATTCCCTGTAAAGGAAGCGATGAAGGAAATAAGCAAATAGGTGGTGGAAGCAAACCTTGAACTCGTAAGTGATGTTGGTGTAGCGCAGCTTCTCTAAATTATCTTCATTGTAGCAAGAGTTGAACTTGAAAGGATGAGCGACATTTTTCGAATCCATCTAAGCAGAAGAAGATCAGATCGAAGTTGGAGTGTTTTGAAACAAACCTGAACGGAGCCATTTGCCCGAAGACCATTTCCAAAAGCGCTTAGACATTTACTGTATTTGATGTCTTTGAAGTCTGGATGAGAAGCAGAAACCTTACCACTCTGCAAAAACTCCACGACACCTGAATCAACAAACATATCATCATGTTGATGATGAAATTATTATAAAAGATAAAAAGCAAAAACATTTGAAGAAAATCGTTACCAGAGTCAGGTAAAGAGTTGAAGTCTCCACAAAGAACAAGAGGCATCTTATGCGAGTCATTTAAAGCTGTACTAGAACGACCAGAAGGTCGAAAACTTTGCGCAGATTCTTCACAAATTCTTTTTAATTCATAACATAACATAACAGTTTGAATCAACTTGACATCACTGTTTAAAAACCAAGTTGACACTTATTGAATGGTAAAAATGAAGAGTAACCTGAACTCGGGGTCCCAGTGCATATGAGCATTAACTGCTAACACTAACTGCTTCTCGGGCATGTTATGAAAACCTTCAAGTGAATTCAGGTAAATATCTACTTTTAAAACTATTCAATTGTCTTCTTACTACTCGAGTTTTCGTAAAGACCATCATTTGTCTCCAGCAACGCAGCTATACCAATATTATCTTTAGTCATCACACGATTAAGCATATCCTTTGATCCTTCGTTGTTCTGCATAGCTACTTGATTAAACTCAACTAGATGCTCTGCTCTCAATGTGAATCTGCAAACATTAGAATTGTTCAACTGAAGATGACTGAAAGTGAAACCGACTTTGCAACTTTCCAAAATATAGCACAACCATCCACATGCTTCTTCTCTTCTTCAGGAAGATGCTTTGCGCGCGATTTAGGGTTGAAGATCCCTTCATATCCCAATCGTTTTAGTTCAGGGACGAAGAAGTCGTGATACTGGCAAGTCTCAACCTCCTATCGAAGTATATAAAAGTAGAATTGTAAAGTTGGTAGGATCAAAACTGGAAGTTTGAAGATTCGTAGAAGAAGATAAAAGTTGAGGATTGAAAGGAATTGATGCCAATTAGTTGGTGTGAAAGTTGAAGCAGATGGAAGTTACTACTTGTGTTAAATAAGCAATTTGCAGACATAGATGACTTTACTTCATTTTTGTAACAAAATTTATTGAAAGGTGAGAAAAAAAAGATAATTAATTGAGAGGAAGTAAGATTTCAAATAAAAATTGATTTCTTCAAATTTAGTATGACCTGTAGAGCGAGTATGTCAGCACCGTAGTAATTGATTTCTCGTAAAATCGATTTACGGCGATATTCCCAAGTCAAGGCCCACGGAGGACAATAACCATACAACTAGAAAAGAAGAAGAAATGCATATCAACTTTTCATAAACAAAATTGTCTTTGTTTAATTTACAATTTATGAAAGGTTTCAAACTTACACTTCTTGTAGCGTACTTGTCACATAAAACATTGTAAGACATCACCGAAAAAACAGCGTTTTGTGGATTTTGTTCAGGAGAAGACACATAAATCCATTCGCGATCAGGAGGTTGGGGAGTGGTCACTTTTTATAAATTTTATCGTGAATTTAGAGATAGAAATATCATTTTTTTCGATTATACAAAATAAGTTTACTAATATTTCGAAATATCTTACTGGCAAGGTTATCTAAAAAAAAATTCAGAAGTCTGGGTGTTCCTTTTCTTGCTAAACTCAAAATGTCCTGATTTAGAGGGTTTCCAGTCAGTGCAAGAATTTGTAGATGAAATAATTTACCAATTTCATATGGCAATACTCTTAAAATGTTATTGTTCAGATGTAGTTCTCTAAAAAAGAAATAAAATTAAGAATAAAATCAGAAAAGAACTGTTGAAACAATTACAGATCAATATTCAGTTTTCTTATGCATGGGTAAAGTGAAAGTAACTTTTAAGAGTAATAAAAATAAATCAAATAATTGGATTCTTTTCAATAGTATTGGTTTCAGTGAAATATTCTCAAATCTAATTGATCAATTACCTCAATTTAATAAGCCTTCCAATTTCAGCTGGCAAACTCCTTAACTTGTTATGTGATAAGTCAAGTTTATAGAGGTTACTCAAATTACAGATTTCTGAAGATATTCTGGTTAGCTGGTTCCCATCTAAGTATAAAGATGTCAGGTGTTTCAGGGACCACAGATTTGCAGATATATTTTTGGTGAAACCTAAAAAAACATCAACCTTGATATAGATAGTTGATAAACTCTAATAAACTAAATAAAAATGAATAATAAATGAAATAGCTAAGAATAAATCGGGTAACATTTACAGACAAGATGCCATTAACCATTTATATCCAGTTTAGAAGTTTATTAAACAATTTATTTTAAATATTTAACTGAAAATAACTAAAAAACAATATTTAGAACCTATACTTCAAAAGAATTTTCTTAAAAATTAAATTCAACTTCTATAAAACACCTCTTTCCTTTATAAAAAATTTAAGAGAAATAATAATTTGAAAATTAAAAAAAAGAATTGAGAAAAAACCTGTAATTTCTAACTCTTCCCATCTTGTTTTTCTACCAGAAGAAATTTCATCTGGGGTCAAAATATGAACTTTCCGCCGATTACGGAGTTTTGAATTGTCATCATTCGGCATTTGAATTTTTTTTTTAACTTTTTTTTAGCAAAATATTAAAACAGCTACAAAATAATCAACTGAGTTATTTTAGATTTAAAAAACAAATAGAAATTATAACTTTTCTTTTAATATTTACCATTTCAAAGTAGTATACTTAAAAAATGTATTCATTTAGATACAAATTTAGTATTCAAGTATAATGTAACCAACTTTTAAAGAACCTAATACTAAGAAATAGATAAAAGTTTAAAACAAAATCATCTAAAATTAAATTAGAAAACAGAAAGTAAATTATTAAAAATTAATATTGGTTTAAATAGCTATCAAGTTCAATATAAGCAACTTCAACAAATCTATCAATATTGAATAAAAAGGTCTTAGTGCATCAAAATTAAATTACAAACAACATTGTTATTTTATAAAAACATAATTTAGTAAAACAATATTTCATAAGCTGTTTTTAAAATATCATTAAAAGGACAGAAACGGACATTTTAGTCCAATAAAATCTTTTTAAATTTTATGAAATTTAATCAGCTAAATGAGATATAATTAGGAACAACTCTAGAAAAGCTCTTACTTTTGGCATTATTTAAAAATACTTTCAATATAACATTTTAAAGTTGTACCTTTATATTTTGATAAACAAATATTAAATAGAGATATATAGACACAAATTATGTTAGCAATAGCTTTATATGTACTTTGAATAGCTTCTTAGACATTAATTTATTATTGATGAGTAACTCTTGTTGTTAACACTCTCATCAAACGTCAATCAAATTGTTCTAATTCTATAACTTTCGTTGATAAAACTTTTTTGTTAATTCTTTTACATGCTTGTATCTCTTTAAAATATAAAAATTTCATAATAATCATTTCATAATATTGAGTTCCAATAGTTTGAATAATTTTTGAATTATTCTTCTATTTGTAATCATCTATATGTTCCAAATGAATTTCTCACACACATATCAACAAAAGATAATCAAAACTAAATAGATATTTAAATTTAGATTTTGTAAATAGTTAAAACCTTTTAACTTGACTTAATTTATATTTATGTGGTTATCACATAAAAACATCAGTTTTATTAAGAGCTATAACTTTGACACAAGAATGATTTAAAATATTTCTATTTAAAATAATTAAAAAAAAAATTACTTTTAAAAATAAGTTGGTATCCCTCTTATTACTTATATTTAAAAAAATTAGGCCCAAAATTACTTTATATAATGAATTCATTATTTAATCAATAAATGAATAACAATAATCTTTTTTATAATTAAGTATAAAAAAGTTTTCACAACACTCCTTCAAATTATCTGCACAAAAATAACTATTTAATTAATAAACAAAGAATTTCATGAGTATAATTTTGAAATGAAATCTAACTTTTGTATTAATTTATTTAAAATTGAATAAAACTACAAATTCAACATGTAAGATACACTTTAAGAGATATGGAATAATTTTTATGATTCTTATTATAACAAAATTGACTTGAAATTGATACATAAAAATTTTAAGAAAAAATAGACTAAGTTTGTCAATTTATCAGCTTAACATACAAAATTAGAATATAAAAAATTATAATGAAATAAACATAAATAAAATTAATATAAGAAAAACTTACTATATTAAAAAATTCTGGCAGAGATTAACCAGGTTTTATGTAATCTTAGCAGTTAATATATTGATGATATGTTTATAGCTCTCAAAAGATTGTTATATATAAAACAAATTAAAGAAATATAAACCCTATATTTACATAATCTAAAAAATTTCAAATCAAAACTGTTTGAATTTCTAAATGATAAATGTGATACTTAATATTAACAATTATCATAAATCACATATTATTAACAGATTCAGGAATATGATTCTACTTTTTTCATTAATATGATATAATAATATATTATTATTATTACAATAATATTATTAAGACATTGCATAATTACTATTTAATATATAAATGTAATTTATATCATAAGATTATATCAAAAATAATGAAAGTTTAAATAGCTTTAAAAAAAGTTTCAAAAGTTTATACTAAATATAACTTTCAAAAATAAAAGATTTCAATAAGAATTTTTAAAAGATAAAAAATTATATAAAAAATTAAATATCTATAAAATTTGACTATAAATTTTCTATTTAAATTGTTATTTAATAAACGATTATAAAATCATCACCTACCACTAAACAAATAAAAAAATAAAATTTCTTTCAAAAATATATCATAAAATAAAAACTTAAAGAATATAATGAAATATTCAGTAAAGTAAAAAATGTGTTAATAAATAACTGATCACTAAAAAGTGCAAGAAGCAACTAAGTAAACAAAAAATGATTACCTAGATAGAGTGCCTAGAATTTGTGACGTTCGTCAAGCAAATCTGTGACCGGCTCTAGTATTAACCAGAACCACTAGTGGGGCAAAAATGTATTTATGCATTAAAGCTACTTGCAGCAGCTTGTATTACATCCCGCCGAGACAAAATCATAAAGGAACTCATACCAAGTATTAATGGTGAGAAATACTTAGCTTCGAATAAAAACACTCAATACTTTTAAGTAATAGCTACAAACATAGAAAAACAAGAGATGATTATGGTCGTAAATAAAAACTAACAATTTTTTAAAATTATTACTTTTCTATAAGGCAAAACTCTTGGTATAAAATTATAAATACTTCAAAAATAATATATAATTATAGAAAATCTTGATTATTATCAGCATTTAGACTGAATAGAAAACCATCAATAAATATTATAAAACTACAAAAAGATGATGAAATCTTTAGGTTGTTAGTAGTAAAATATAAATAAAGAACAAATTATATTTTCATTTTTGAATTTAAAATTACTTATCAAATCATAAACAATATCACTAAAAGTATCATTACTGATATAAACGATATCACTGAACTTATTAAAGTTTCACTCATTTTAAACTTTAAAAGGTTTTTTAAGTAACTTTAAAACTAATCTTTTTTAAGGAATCAGAATTGAAAATCTTGGATTTCAATGATTCAAGGATGTTTATTGATAGAGTATTTAGCAAGTTAATTTATTATTGGGAATTTGTGAGAGATTTGAATTCATCACATAGCTAACTCATCGACATTAAACCTAAGTTTTAAACTGTTTTGTTCAATAACTTGTATATAAATTTTACTGTAATGTTAGTATCATAAATGATACATCATGACAGATTGGAAAAGTTTAAATAAAGTAGAACTAGACGAATTTTCCATAATTATAATGAGTATTTAATCAAAACTTGAGCCTATCTTATTTCTACTAAGATAACTTTAATGAAAAATTTTAAGATTGTATTTTAAAATTGAAATATAATATTAACCTACATAGTACCTAATAGATTAAAAATTCATATATTTTTTAAAACATATTTACCAATTTTTGATTAAAAAAACAATTTAGTGCGAAAGTGGCTTTTCACTTATGATACACTTTTATTACGAGAAAAACATTTGTTTCATCAAAGCACTTAGAAATATTAAGAGCGAGAAACGTCCGCTGCAAACATAAACCGATGAAAGTGAGTGGTCATCGTCCACGTGTGACGTAATGATCGCGATATTCGCGCTTCCGGTTGTGGTCGTAATATTCACCAGCAAGAGGCGATTTACGATGATGATAAAAGCTTCGATGACGCGAAGACGCGATTCTCTCATAATCACCTCTTCGACGGTCTTCTTCGTGTTCGAAGGAATCGAATGACGTTTCACGCTCAAACGACGTTCGGCGAGCAAACGATCGGTCACGTGATCGCGAACGATGACGTAGATCACGCGAAGAAGAGTGATGATGGTGCTGGTGAAGTGGCGTGACTTTTTTGCCACTAGATATTCTACGGATGAAATCATCACAAGCTGCAGCGTGCGATTGTGAATCATAACGACGAGTGGATGTCATCGCGTCATCAAAGCGATTATTTGCCTTGGTAACCCGCGATGAAAGACGATAACTGAGCGGTGAAGATGTAGTTGGTATAGCAACAGTCGAAGCCAGCTGACTACTCTCGGCTGAAGAGACTTGATTATAGTAATGTGATTTGTAGTCGCCACCAGGTGGCGGATACAGTTGGTGAGTATTACACGCGGTGATCTGTGACATCATGGTGGGCAGAACATCTCGCTTATAAGGATTTGATAGATGATGATTGTGACGATCATTAAGATCATTATTATGCAAATTATCGCGAGTGAGAGGGCGCGCGCGGATTTCAGAACGAGCCACTTGAAATCTTCTATCACGACAATCTAGTTGAGGTTGAGGGTAGATATATTTGGGGGGACCACCATTCGATTTGTGCCTTCGTCGCGCGTCTTGTATGATTTTTTCGAGATTGACTGAAGTATCTGGAGGAAAACGAAGACACAATTTCTTGCCTGCCTCCGGTTCAATCTCTTGACCATCTCTTCCGATCTTAATGGGTTTGTTGAAATTGAAAGAGTTGTGGATTTCAATTGTCTCATTAAAGCTAAGTTGATGACGACATAACCAATCGATCTTAAACACTCCTCCTAGCGCCTTCGCGCTCATTCCAGGGGGTAATACCCATGGTATGGGTGAAGAATCACGGCGTGATTCGCTGACCAAACGCGCGAAGCCTTGAAATGAGCCACTTTCTCGAACTGAGAACACCAAAATCACATTTCGCGCTTCTCGAAGCGATTTGTTTAATTTAGTTTCGTTGTTAGGCGGCGTTGACCAGATACTTCTCGTTTTGGCCAGTTCGATGTTGTCATGGTTATTACTTTTAATCATATAGATATGTGATTCGCGGAACAGATACTTCAACATCCGCTGATGTTTCTCAACCAATTTCACTTTTACTGCTTCGGGTAAAAGCGGCGCGATTGGTTTACTTCGAACTTCCACTTCTTCTACTCCAGGTGGAGCTGGTTCTTCATCGCTACCGACACCAGCGCATATGACGTCATCTTCATTCTCTGACGTAGGCAGTAGCGAGATTTCGTCGACGTCACGAGAAAACGTGACAGAATCAACGAGTGTTGGTTCTAAATCGATGCCAGTGAGACTAGCAACCGATTCTACATCTTCATTGGACTCTTTTATAATCGCTTCTCTTCTCGCTTCTGTGACGTCATTTCTATCGACACTTGCCACGCTTCGAACATCGAATTCTTCATCAACTTCGATTGACAATCGATCAACATCATGATGACGAGACGTCAACACTTCATCGTTGTCTGATAACGTCACTTTGTCGCGTTGATTCTTCTTGTGTGACGTCATCACTTTTCGGCTTTCTTCTCTTTTTCTCATTCTGACGTCATCACTGTCATCACTGCTTCGATTTTTTAAATCATTTTCGATCGTGATCTGAAGATCAAACATTTTTCGCTTCGGCTGGCGAGCAATAGCATCTGATGACGTATATCGCTTCCCGCGTTTTTTTGTCATTTCAAAATATTTCTGGACTTTTCCAACTCTTACAATTTCATAAAAATTTTATTTGGACCTAAAAATAAAAACATTCAGGAAGTACTAATTTCATTCCTCAGAAACAGATCATCCAGAAATAATCAGAAAATGTTCTTAATTTTTCTCTTATTCTCATGGATGACTGCCATTTCTAAATTGTCCTTTTTATACTTAAATATGATATTTTTAAATGTCCGTTTTACATGATAAACAGATGTGATGGGTAAAAAACTAAACATTTTATGTATTTTTATATAAAAGTATATAATTAAAACTAATGTAGAATAATTTAGTGTATAAAAAATGTACAAATAATCACTAAATATTTGTTAAGCATTTAATACCATGAATGATGTAGATATGGTTCAATAAAATATTAAAACAATTTGTATTCATCTTTAAATAAAATATATCAAAAAATAGGGAAATGTCATTGTAGGAAAATATTTTCTTATAAAAATAACTAAAAAGCAATAAATAACATAATAAATAAACTAAATTAATAAACTAAAAAGCAAATAAACCATTTAACCTAAAAATTGTCAATAATATATATAAATTGTTTTACTTTATATATTTTAATAAGCTAAAAATTTTCATTTCTAGAAACATTATCATTATAAAAGTACAATTTTATAAAATGTAAGAGTAATAAAATAGTCATAACTAGACTAATTACATTTCTATAGCTTTTATTCATTTAGTTAAAAATTATTTATACATAGAATAAAATCTTCAATTAAAAAAAGGATATAACAATTCAGTCTTATTGATTAATATAATAATAAAAGGATTAATTAAAAAATTAAGAACTAAAACTCATTTATTGAAATGTTTTAAAGAATTTTAACAATAAATAATAAGATAAAAAATTTACTTTAACTGTGAAAATCAATAGTAAATAAACTTTATAAAATTGATTACTTTAAATTATAAATCATTTCTTTTAAATACAAACCTAAAAAATAAAAGTTTTAATTCAAGTAAAATTAATTGAAATCCAAAAAACAGTAAAACAGTTTTTACATTTATTAAAATTACTTTTTAAACCATCATATGAAATAAGTATCTATCAAATATCATGTAAATATAAATCTGCAAAAAAATTCAGTTTATATAAACAACAAATTTCAATTTAGTGTTTGACTGACTTTAATTAAATACAAGAATTACAATTATCAAAGCAACAAATTTTAAAGTAAACATTAATTGAAAATAGAACGTTATAATGAAAAATTATTTATTTAAACTATTTGGCACTTTTTTATTCAAACAAAACTAAATCAAACAAGAAAAATCATGTATAAATAAAATTAATATCAATTTTACACTAAAAATAAACTGTACAAAATCTAAACAAAAGTTATTAATAAAAAGGTTGTACTTAATAAAAATAAATAAATTGTATCGGAAATAGACTAATGCTGAATAGTATAGAAAAGAATTCATAGAAATGACGAAATTATTGACAACAAATTAACAAAAAATAATGTAATCCAACAGTTTTAAAAACGGCATTTCAAATATTATTAAAAAAATTGTTAAAAATATTAAAACTATTTGTATTATTTAAATCAATAAAAATCAAATGATATAAAAAATCTAATTTACAAATCAGTCCTAATAGAAAGCATATACAAACACTAACTCATGCCTTTTCTACACCGATGTTAAAGGTTTTAGGTAACGACACAAAAAGTGTTTCCAAATATAATTTCAAACTCATTGGAAATAAAGGCAACAAAAAGATAGTGCCAAAAGTAATATTTTTAAAAATCAAATTTAAAAGATTAAACCTATGAAAAAAATTCTCCATTGTAGTATTTTTAATTCATTAAAATCTATAATTATGTAACTATTCACTGTTATATTGTATAGGCACTACTAAAATGACATGCGTTAAATCTTTTTCTTTCTATATTTCTAACTTAGTTATATATAATAGATATTATTTGTGAAAATGTGTGTTAGCGAGAAGTAATCTTTTTAGGGACTCTCATTTGCGCTTATTGCAATAAATAAATTAATTAATAGTTAAATCTACAATAATTAAGTTTAAATTTCATTATTTGTGAGAAAAATAGAAAACAAAAGCATGTATGTAATTTATTTTTGGAAATGGATTATCAAATAACTTTTAGAAATCTTATATCTATGTTATACAATTTTAACTTTACAATTGCCGTTCAACGAAATATTTAAAGATAATTTTTATTAGAAGGCTGATTTATATAATTTTTTGGCCTGCTTTGCATTCATATATTTGCATATATATGTCTGGGCAGAAGTTAAGAATTTTCCATTCAGGATATTCAACTCTTGCCCATGCAGCAGGAGCTCTACTTTAGCCAGGTTACGCAGCGGAACAGACGGACTGATGCAGCTGCGTCCGGCTGTCGTCGCAGGAGCTGCGAAACGACTCTGAGTGCAGTGACCAACTACCTACGAGGTTTCAATTCCGGCTTTAAATTCGGAGTTTTATTATTTGTTTTTTTTTGCATTTTTTCATTAACTAGACTCACAAGGCACTTTTGCCCGGGCTTTAATTGGATTTTTCAATAGTTTATCTTTAAATCGGCTATCAAATAATTTTTTGGCTCGCTTCGGCCGAGAACGGCCATACATATATATGCTAGGGCAGAAGTTATAGAGATTCAGTTGTTGCACATGCAACAGGATTCCACTCTGCAGGCTAGCCAGGTTGTGTAGGGGAACAGACGGACTGATGCAGCTGCGTCCATCTGTCGTCGTAGGAGCTGCGAAACGACACTGAGTACAGCGACCAACTACCTACGAGGTTGCAATTCCGGCTTTAAATTTGTAGTTTTGCGTCTCCTATAAGTGTTGTCATTCTACCAGACTCACAGAGCCCTTCTACCTGAGTTTTTCATAAACTTTTCCCTACCGCTGGTATGTGATCACCTGGGTTTGAACTCGAAACCTCTCGCTTTGTATAATAGGCGTGGCTTTATAAAATTATTATTTTAAATACGTTTTTTGTATAGATTCGATCTTTTTATTTAGAAATAAGACTAATTTTTTCGATTTCACCAAAGTAAAAGCAAATAGATTAAGTATATTATGTTTACATTTTTAAGCACTCGCTTCGTTAGATTTTGTACTTCGTTTGGAATACGGTATTTCAAATAATAAACTAAAATAAAGAAAGAAAAGTAATAAATATTTGTTGGAGTATTTAATAAATAATGAATAAAAATAAATAAATAATGCTAGATAAATAATAAATAGTTTGAAGAAATAAAATTATATAAAATTATTATCATCATAAATAATTATTTTAAATTATTGTTGTAATGAATATTTCACACGTTTAAAAAATCCAGAAGCGATAAGTTACATAAAAAGTTTTAAAACCTCTTCTATAGGAAACACGATTTTAAGCTTTAATTACCAAAGATTACGAAACAGTTCAAATTCTGCTTCTAATTTAAGAAAATTAAATAGAAAATTTACTGTTTGTAAATCTGCATTATGTAAAAATTTAATGATCTCTTAAATCAATTCTTCTGATAAACTTTTGTTTAATTTTGGTGATCGAAGACACTGAAAACTTTTCTGCTTCAATTAATATATTTGACAAAACTTCCATATTTCTAACAATATAATTTTTTTTTTACAAAGTAATTTGTAAAATGATAATAATTTAAAATCATATATAAGACCAATGAGTCCTAATAACTTTTAAAACCAGTCTCCACCTTGCAAAAAGCAAACATAAATATTCAATTTTTTAACTATAATTTGCTTTTTATCATCTTTTATTTCTTCGTTATATCTATGAAAAGTATACCATCTGATTTTATATTAAAAATAAAGCGTATGTTTATAAGAAATATTCAAATTTGGGATAATAATTATTTACTAAGTTTATCTATTTCTATCTTTTTCTACAATCGTCTTTAATGATCTAAATCTAAATTTTCAGAAATTTATTTCATTTTGTAAAAATAAAGCAATTTGGGGATACACTGAAAAGACAAACCCTGAAAGGTGATTAGACTTTTAGGTGCATCAACATCGACTGTTAGTTATTCGTTTGATTGCCGTCAGAAAGTTGCCCCCTTATAATGACCAACAGACAACAGCTCCCTGACTTCAAGAAGTTGAAGAGTCAAACATTTACTGTGGAGGATGAATTTGACTCCCAGGAAGATGGAATTCAAACAAAAGCCTCTCACTTCATCTCTTCATCTTTAAAGACTGTTTTTATCGCAAAAAATTGACTTTGTAATGTTTTGGGAGTTTTGGGATATTTTGGGCTGCTGTATCTTCCTTTTGTCGAAGAAGTCTGTAAGATTAAGTGGGAATCCGATATCAAGATTATTTGGACTCTAGGACAAGTTGAGAAGAAAATTCGCTTCAAGGACTTTTATCTTTTAATAGAACGCTTCGTCCTCATTGACATCATCAGAATGGTGTTTTTCGAGCTTTTCATCGTCGAATCTGAACCTCCAGGAACTTTCCTCTATCGTAGAGAAGAGTCTACAGTTTATACTAGAAGAGACAAATTGAAGAAGTCTCCCGCGCGATAATGGGTCCTATTTTCAAGAAACATTTTGTGTCGCAGGAAAGAGCTTCAGAGGTATACTCAAGAGAGTAATCCCTCGTCAAAAAGTCTTTTGGGCGAGAAATGTTTACGGATTGGGATGCCAAATGGATCTAACTTCGAAAATTGAAGGTTTTAAAACATTCAAACTCAAGTTGAGATGCTAGAAAGACACAAAATTTAGCGGATGCAATAAAAAGTGATTATTTAAAAATTGGAATAATCATTTGATCAGAATTTGTTTCTAACATCTTCATATACAAAACATGGAATTGATAAAATAATATTTTTCGGATATTTTTATTTTTTGAAAACTTACTAAAAATTTATTGAAGATCTGATTTTCTATCTAAAATCGAATATCTTAATTATTCTATTAAAAATCAGTTATCATCTAAATTTAAGATGATTATATATAATCTAAAACCATGAATGTAATAATAATTTAAATCTCATGTTTATAAAATCAACATGTTTTTATAGTATGTCTGCTAATCAGTATTTTGCGATAACAATATACCTATTATTAAATACCAGCTCATGTATTTCTCTATTTTGTCTAACGTTTGCCAAAAATAGCAGCTTGTAAATTGAAATGTAAGACTGAAAATAATTATCTATTTATTGAAAGCTTTAGAACATTTTTTAGAAACATCAATAAACTTGCTTTAACTGTTTAAAAAAATTCAACTAGTTTAAATTTGTTCTACTTCAAAGTTAATTTAATGTTAAACAAAAATGTTTAAAGCTGTACAAGCTATGATAATAGAGGTTTTTTAGCAAACAAATGACTTCTATGTTTGATTTGAAAATTAGATAAATCTATTTTTTGTAAAGCTGATTATGTTAAGTTAAAAGTGGAGCAATATGATTAAAAAAATTAAAAAAGTTTAATTGAAAAATGAAATAAAAACTTAAAAAAAAACACAACAACAAAAGTTGTAATTTAAAATGTAAACAGATATCTATTGTATTGATAATTTTTTAAATATTTATTTTAGAGAAAGTTTGTATAAAAAATTGAACTAAATTTTATCATCAAATCTAATTTATGATGGCAAAAAGTTATAATGCCTCAAGCTAAATTCAATAGTTAACATTAAGAGAATATTACTTGTAAAGAACATATGGCTACTATTGATAAGTCGAATATTGCTTCATACAAAACACTAAAGTTTCGTTTCTAGAATGTCAAGATCAAAAGTTTTTGATAGATAATGACAGTTTTATCAAGGCTATGCTTAGAATTTACAAAAATATTAATTTAAATCTTTTCAGAAAGTGGAAATAAATATATTAAACTACAAAACATATTCTATACTAGAAATATTTTATAAAACATTTGTAAGTTTTTCTATTTTACTTCATCTGAATATTATCAGGGTTGTCCAAAATAAGTTAGTAATTGTTACTGGAAAAAGCTTTTGTTGATATAACACTTATTTTTTACACTTGAAATCTACAAAGATTTGATTATCTTTTTGTTTTCATTATTTTAAGCTAATATTCAGTTTCTTTAACGACTTCTTAATTTAAATTTATATCAACAGTCTATTTTTAAATTTCTGAGTTGTTATAACAAATTTATTATTATATATTTTGAAACTTTAAACTTATCAAATCATAATAACATTGGGCAAACATGAATCACTTATTTAGAGGATGTATACAAAACAACTAAAAATAAATCATAAGTTTAGTAATCCATTGTCTGTGAAATTATTTCAGATTTAGATATTTATACAAAGTTCAAAACCATTCTTCGGTGTTTGATGAGAATTCAATTTCACTTGTCTCTTGTGAGTTTATAAATTAATTGTATTAAATACCCACATATAATTTTACAAACAAATTTATTACTTTATAAATATTAATGCAAAAGTAAATCACATACACACAAAATGGTTAATAAAAGTTTAAATAGCAAAAAGTAAAAGTTTTCAAGTTAGTGATAATGTCTGCATTTAATCAACAGCTGTTGATGACGTAACCCTCTTCTACCAAGTTATCAGCAGTAGGAGTTCGAATATCCTTGAAAGCATTCAGTTCAAAATATAAAGTTGATACATGTGTTTACTTAAAACGTTAGTTCAGCTTTTTAAGTAGGTTTAATTGAAATTGAGAAAAATTAGTTGTTTGTGAAAAATTAAGTTAATGTATACAAGCAAACAAACAGTTTCAGACATTAAGAGTTGTTTTTGTGAAAAAAACGTCAACTTACAAATCGAACTTCAATTATAGTCTGATTAAAAACTCTAGTTTCATATTTGTTGAGCTAAAAACAAAGATTTAAAGTATTTTTTATCGAAAATTCAAGTTTTAAAGTTTTTTCCAATCAAATAAGAAGATGACATCATTTAATTTTGAAGATGACGTCATCAGCAGTAAACTTGGAATTTAATTTAACCGCTAGGTAGAGGTATGTGTTGAAAAAATTGTTTATGTTAATGTGTATCATGACATCAGTAGAAAAGGTTTCGGATCATTTAATTCACCAATTACGTCATCAATTTAAAAAGTATATCGACGTAAAAAAGACGAATTTTTTCCACAAGAGGTCGCTCGACAAAGTAACAAATTTTTTTGCCGCCAGCTTAATTCGTCACGACTATAACCTTATTTGGCAAAATAATTTTATTAGCTTGTTTTATCAGTTTGGGAAAAGTGTTTAAACTGACCTGAAATTTGAAAAATTAAAGATTTTCTAGTTTTTATCGACCACTTTTTATATAAAATTTATTTCAACAAAAGACATATCAAAAATTTGTTTCATTCTTACAATTTGTTATTTCTAATAATTTAAATACTTTATTGTTTTCAGAAGAAATTCTTTTGATTGTAATTTAAGTGATGCAACAAATTTTATTTATTCTAAATAAAAATTAAGTTGAATTTTTGATACATTACAAAATTTACCTTATAAGACTTCCAAACCTTTGGGTGGAGTTTCTGCTGTATCAGCAGTTATTTGATGACAACGCAATTATTGGTCAAGTATTTAACCTACGATTTGTTGAAAAACATTAAAAATTCAACTCTTTGAAACTTGTAAATGAATAAAAACTTATTTTGTATAATTTATAGGAGTGGTCTAAAGTTGAAAACTGTTATTTTTGGATTAATTTTTGATGATGTTTTGTAATGAGAAGAAATTTTGAAGAATGAGAAAAGTTTTGTTGAAGAAAACTTAATTTTTTTTAGTTGTTTGTAATAATTGTTGAGATTTTTTTTAATTTTTTGAAACTTAGTTATTGATATGATAACTAACAATAAAATATTTACTTTTCATTTCAACAATTATTTAAAATCACTGAATTAAAGGTAAACAGAAAATAACAAATTTTTATTTTAAGATTTTCACAATTTTTAGACATTCGTTGAAAATTTCTGAATATCAAAGTTGTCTTTGTTGACAATTTTTTTCATATTTTTACAAAACTGTAATCAAATTCATAATTTGATTTGTAATATTAAAAAAAGAAGAAAATAAGATATTATGCAATACAAATTTTGCTTTAAAATAAAACACTGTATCATTTAAGTAGTTATTATTCCACAAAAATTGGTTAATATTTCCAATGATGAAAGCAAACCTGTAAAGAAATTAAAAATAAAAACTGAATTTTATAATTGAGGAATTAAAACTTTATTTACAATAAAAGTTTTTTCTCAGAAAGTTTACTTTTTTACCAAATTTGGTAATACAAACCTAAAACTTATAAATAAAATTAGAATATTATTATTAGAATCATTTTACAGAAAAGACCTTGTGATAAGGCTTGAATAAACAGTTGATAAGCTTTTAGAGTTGCATTAGTATTATAGAAGCAATAATTTTTTTTTGTGTCACTTGTGTTCAGTCAAGCGTAACGCTCGCCTACATAAACTCTCGAAAAAGTTACAATGGACCATTATAACGAAGTTTACAACGGCAGTTTTATTGAAGGCGATCCCGACGATATGCCTGCTGCAGAAAGAGAACTAGCTGAAGATGCTACTTGGAAGAAGATACAGAAAAATACTTTTACTCGATGGTGCAATGAACATTTAAAGTGTGTTAATAAGCGGATAGCAACTTTAGATAAAGATTTGAGTGATGGTTTGAGATTAATTGCTTTACTTGAGGTTTTATCACAAAAAAGATGTGGAAAGTATAATAGAAGACCAAACTTTCGTCAGATGAAGCTTGAAAATGTTTCAGTTGCTCTGAATTTCATTGAGTCTGAACAAATCAAGCTAGTTAGTATAGGTGAGTAAGACTTGTTTAGTCAGGAAGCAGGTTTCCTGTCTCTTTGTCGGTTTCAATACATCAACTTTTCTCTACCTTCAAATTTCTTAAAATAATTTTTTTGTTTTTTAATTTTTTGTTATTCTAAGAATAAGGAAAATAGTTTCTAATTTCGAAAACAGCTTTTGTAAACACCTAATGTTTGCTTTAATCGATTATCTAACCGAATGTTTTGTTTACATGTGATGTCGTCATATGACAGACAGCAAAGCAATTGTGGACGGAAACTTGAAATTGATTCTGGGTCTGATATGGACTCTAATTCTTCATTATTCCATCTCTATGCCGATGTGGGATGATGACGATGAAAATGAGGAACGCGTACAAGCCACTCCTAAGCAACGGTTGCTAGGATGGATTCAAAACAAGATTCCTGAAATGCCAATTACTAACTTTAAAGGCAACTGGCAAGATGGAATAGCCCTAGGCGCCCTAGTCGATAATTGCGCTCCAGGTAAGCTTTAGAAGCTACTTAAAATCCTTTCTCTTCTCTTCTTCCTTTTCTTTTCTTTTTTTCATCTTACTCTTAGGTCTTTGCCCTCAATGGAAAAACTGGGACCCCATAAATGCCCTGGAAAATACTACTACAGCAATGGATTTAGCTGATGAACACCTGGGAGTAGCTCAGGTGCTTCCCCCGACTTTTCTGTCTTTTCACGTTTTTGTCTTTTTGGCTTTCATTCTCACTTGCATCATTTGATTTTTGCTCACACTGCTTGTTATTGATCTACATCAATGTCATGATCAGGTTTGTGTCCTGATTGGGAGGATTGGAATCCTTCAAAAGGTATCGAGAACGCAGCAGAAGCAATGAAATTAGCTGATAACTATTTGGGTGTACCTCAGGTAATCATCGTCATCATTTGCTTCATCATTCGCTTCATCCATCAACTTGTAGTGATGCTCTAACATTAAGCGACGTTCCGCTTCACTGAACACTCGTTATCTAACCGTATAAGGAGTTATGGCATTATTTGTCGAAAAAACAAACTTATGTATCTCGTTTAAGACGATTTTTTTTGTGGATTTTTGTTCAGGTCATCACACCAGAAGAGATCACGAATCCTGAAGTTGATGAGTTAAGTGTTATGACATACCTTTCTCAATTCCCTAAATGTCAATTGAAACCAAACGCTCCATTGAGACCGAAAACAAACGCTAAAAAAGCGCGAGCTTACGGGAAAGGTGAGATTATTTCCAACTTTGCTTAAACTGGTTTATGACTCTTTTCTTTGTTTAGGTGTCGAATCTAAGGGCTGTAAGGTGGGTCAATCCGCCCCCTTTACTATCGAGACTGTTGCTGCTGGCCAAGGTGAAGTAAAAGTTACTTTAAAGAATCCAAAAGGAGAAAAAACCATTTTGGCCGCTACTCCCAACAATGACAAGTTAAAAACTTACTCGTGTGTGTACTATCCAACTATACCAGGCCAATATGAGGTATAATCTCATGTTTGTTTTGTAACTTTTGATTTGTAAATTTTAAATAAAGGTTGAGATCATCTTTGCTGGAGTAGAACTCAATAAAAGTCCTTATAAGGTAAATGTTGAAGACTGTCCACCAGATGCTAGCAAAGTGGTTGCTAAGGGCCCTGGATTACTACCTGGTAACATTGTTGGCACAGAAACATATTTTGATGTAATAGCTGAAGGTAAATGATTTGATCTCATCGAAGTCTTTATTCAAATGAGTATTCACAGATGCTGGAAACGGAAAACTTGATATTGAAATTAAGATGCCATCTGGAAAAAATCTACCATTTGTCATTGATGAAGTATCACCTGGCAACTACCGCGTCACCTACACAGCAACTTGTCATGGTGACCACCAGATTCAAATCAACTTTGGGGGCTCTGGTATTCCCACCAGTCCTTATATCGTCTCAATTTCCTTACGTGAGTCCTAAACCCGAAATGACCTTTGAACTTACATCGCGATTTATTCAGCGTTTAACCCTGCACGAGTGTGGGCTTCTGGCAGCGGTGTCGAACCAGAAGGTTTGGTTACTAAGCAACCAGCTCGTTTTGTGGTCCACACAGAAGATGCTGGTGACGGCAAACTAACTGTGAAGTGTATTGGACCTCGTAAGTTGGGAGTTGTTGATAATCTGATGCAGAATCATTTGATTTGTTCAGGAGGAGCAAACGAGAAAGTAAATGTCGTGAAAAATGATGATGGGACCTATGATTGTGATTACTATCCCACAAAAGCTGGTGATTACATCATCACTTTATCATTCGGTGGTAAAGATGCTGGTTCAAGTCCTTATCGGGTTAGTTGAAGATAATTAATTTGTGGCGTGACTTTTCTGATAATTTCAAATTCAGGTGAAAGTTGAAGAAGCTGCTGACGCAAGAAAGGTGGTTGTTAAAGGACCAGGAATTGAAAAAGGAAATGTTGTTGGGAAGGACACTTATTTTGATGTCATTACAAAAGGTTAATCACGTTTATTTACCCCCAAGCTATTCTCTTATCGACTATTACAAGTCTTGTTACAATAAAAAGTTCCCATTTCTGAAAAACGTGAAATTATTAGGAGCTGGAAAAGGAGATGTAAAAGTTATAATCTTGAAACCGGGTCTCACAAGAGGCTCGCCTGCTCGTGAAGCTGATTTTCGCGAAGAAATAACACCAGAGGGTGTTCGAGTTTACTACACACCTCAAGAACCAACTCTTCATAGAGTTTCAGTCGCTTTTGGTGGCGACCAAGTTAATGGCTCACCTTATGACGTCATCATTGCACCAGGTAAGCTATCTCCACCCATTTAACAAACAACATTTGCAAGGTTTTTAATTTCAATTTAGCGTACAACGCGCGCGCTTGTTACGTCAAAGGCCGCGGTGTACAAGCAACTGGCAATAGGGTGAATGAAAAAACTTCTTTCCTTGTTGTTGTCCCTGAATCTGCTGGAAAAGCCGAAGTTGAAGTCCTAATTACCGGTCCAGGTAACCACAAAACCTGACGTAGTTGTAGTACAACGATGACAAATATTTAATCTTTGTAAATATTTGCTTTCTGTGCAACAAAACTGAAATGAAAGCTATTTGCAGATGGAAATAAACTTCCATTTTCACTCAATAAGATTTCTGATGAAACATATGAGGTTGAATACGAAGCCAAACGTGTTGGAAACCACAATATCCGAGTGACATATGGTGGTGATGATGTACAAAAAAGTCCCTTTCAAGTTAAAATTGGAAAAGCTGCTGGGGTACAGAAAGTTAGGGCGTATGGTCCTGGTTTGTACGGAGGAAAAGTGGACCTGCCCGCGAAGTTTGTGGTCGAAACTACTGGTGAAGATGCAGGACAGTTAGGTGAGTGTCCATGTCAACACTGATGACGTCATCTCATGTAATGATGATGCAGGTTTCTCGATTGTGGGACCTTCTCAAGCAAAGATCGTCTGTGAAGATCGTGGAGACGGATCTTGTGACGTCAATTACCTACCAACAGAAGCAGGAGAGTACGCAGTTCATGTCTTATGTGATGATGAAGATATCAAAGACTCACCTTTCATGGCTGAGATCAGACCACGTGATCAAATCACTTTCCCTCAAAAAGTTTGATTTTCATCTCAATCAAACCCCAACTGACTAATGTGTCCTAGGTGAAAGCTTATGGACCAGGACTTGAGTCCGGGACCCCTGTCAACGGCAAGCCGATTAGTTTTACTGTTGATAGTCGAGATGCTGGTAAAGAAGCACCTTTGAAAGTGATAGTGAAAGCGGATGGCAAAGATGTTCCTTGTGACATCTCTAAAGATCGAAGTGGGATGTATACTTGTAGCTACAAACCAATCTCTGCCTCCAAACACACAATTGTTCCCTACTACGATGGTGTAGCTGTCAACGATTCACCTTTCAGGGTTAGTTTCTTGTTGTCAACTTCAACAATCAGTTCGTGATGAAATTTTACTTTTCAGGTTGAAGTTAAAGAAGATTCTTACCCAGAAAATGTAAAAGTTTATGGTCCTGGGATTCGTAGTGGATTGGTTGCCGGGGAACAGACTCAGTTCACGGTTGACTGCACACAAGCTGGTCATGGTGACGTCAGCATCGGTATCAAGTGTGCCGCAGGCGTTTTAAGTGAATCAGAAAGTGATGTGAAGTTTGAAATCGAAAAAGACGAAGCTACAGACACCTTTACTGTCCAATATACCCCACCTACAGCTGGTTAGTGTCCCACAATCTTCAATTTACGGCCCACTAAAGTTTAAATGGTCCACAGGTGAATATACAATCATGGTCCTTTTTGCTGACCAAACGGTTCCAAAAGCTCCATTCAAAGTGGACGTCAAGCCAGCCCACAACGCTGCTCTTGCCACTGCTTCTGGTCCTGGTCTAGAAAGCGAAGGTTTGTGAATCAATTTAATACTAGGCACGTGGTGCCAGCCACACGGGGGCGCTATCTCAAGGGTGATGACGTCACAATGCAAGTGTTCTCGTCATGACCACTTAGTTGATTTGAAATCATTTGTTGAAGCTTTTCTCGTGTAACTGAAAGTTACAAGTCAAGACAGGATTAAAAATTGCAATTTCTACTTACAATTCAAACATTTGTTTAGAACCACAAAGTGGAGAGACTACATACTTTACTGTTGATGCCAGAAAAGCTGGGAAAGCTGATCTCACTGTCGATTTCAAACCAGCGAAGGACTCTTATAGATCACCGGCACGGAATCCAGAGATTACAGATAACAAAGTTTGTTGGCTGAATTTCGGAGGTCATTTTGTTGACTCTTTATCTGATTAGGATGGGACCTACAGAGTGGAATATACTCCTCATAATAAAGGGTCAATGGAGGTAGAAGTAAAGTATGGAGGAGATCACATCTCAGGAAGTCCCTTCCCAGTGGATGTTGTTCCTGCTCTGAAGATATCAGCTGTTAAAGTTAAAGGATTAGAAAAAAGTGAGTTGAAAGATTCGGCGGGGGAAGTTTTAGACAAAGTCTTGTACTTGAAGATCTAATTGTTGGAAAGATGAAGACTTTTGAGGTAGAACATGGAGAAGCAGGTGGTAAAGGGAAGATGAAAGTTGCAATTACGTCACCTAGTGGCAAAAAAGTTCAAATTGAAGAAGGTATCTCTCCAAAATCCAACAAAGTCTCATTCTTACCTCTTGAAGAAGGTAATAAATTTCCAAACACAAAATCAATCACATGACTATATCGTCCAATCACAGGTCCTTATCAAATCGATATTGAGTATGATGACAAACAAGTTCCAGGTTGTCCTATGACAGTCGAATGTGTCCTGCCCACTGACCCAACTAAAGTAAAAGCTTATGGAGTTGGATTAAAAGAAGGAATTGTTGATCAACCCGCACCATTCACTATAGAAACTAAAGGCGCAGGTCAGTGGTCATTTGAGGTCACGTGACGTCATATCGATGATGACGTCATCACAGGTGAAGGTGGAATCGCGTTGACAGTTGAAGGACCGCGTGAAGCAAAGATTGAATGTAATGATAATGGAGATGGGTCATGTGATGTAGTTTACTTCCCAACTAAGCAAGGAGAATATCAAGTTAATGTCCTATTTGCTGGGACACATGTCCCAGGATCTCCTTTCACAGGTTTGTCCCAAGCTCTTTGATCCTTAAAACAAAAAATTCACCGATTTGTCTTCAGCTGTGATCGCGCCCAACTATGACGTCACAAAACTTCGATTTGGAGGCGATGGTCTTGAAAAGGCGACAGTTGGAAAACCTTCAGAGATTGTTGTTGATTGTAGCGAGGCTGGGGAAGCACCCTTGGCTGCTAAGGTCGTCAACCCTGACGGCAGTGACGTCACAGACGTTGACGTCATCGATAATGGCGATGGAACAAAAACGTTTGAATCTCAAAACTTTGGTAGAAAGATTTTGAAATTGTTTTGTGAGCAGAGTGAGGTACACACCAGATAAACCTGGCAAAGCTTACGTCACGATGACGTATGGAGACGATAAAGCGACTGACACACCATTCGAAGTGACCGTCAAACCAGACTTCGATACCAAGGACTGCAAGTGCTTTGGACCAGGCTTTGAACCTGAAGGTGACCTTTTTTTTCTTATTTCTGGATTTTAATCTTTTTGATTTTAGGGGTTTTGGCGGATGTTGAAACTGAGTTCACTGTCGATGTTTCTGCGCTAGCTCCCGCTGGTGGTGACCATGTACACGCGAAAGTGGTTGGTCCATCTGGTGCACAAGTACCAGTTGAATTAAGTGATAATGGAGATGGTACTTATCGCGCAAAATACACGCCGCTTGAAAAAGGTGCAAATTTATTTGGATTTAATTTCGATCTAGAAATTGAAAGAGATTATCTAGGACCCCATAAAGTGGAAGTTGATTACGAAGAAGTTCTTCTTCCTGAATGTCCCAGAGTCACTGGAGTTGTCGAAGGGTGTGACCCAAGCCGTGTCAAGGCTTATGGTCCAGGACTTGAAAAGGGGACGACCAACCAACCAGCTAAATTCACCGTGGACACCAAAGGAGCTGGTTCAGGAGGTCTTGGTCTTTCTGTCGAGGGTCCATCTGATGCCCAGATCGCTTGCATGGTCAGTAAGGCAATAAAATTCCAGGACACAGGGATTAATATCAAATATCTAGGACACTAAGGATGGTACTTGTTCAGTTGAGTACTTCCCCACCGCGCCTGGTGATTATGACGTCACAATCACTTATGGCGGAAGTCATATCAATGGATCTCCGTTTACTGTGACAGTTAGTGATCAAGTTGATCCCACCAAGGTAGATCTGATGAAGATAAAGATGAGATGTTGATGAAGATGTTGTTATAGGTCGAATGTAGTGGTCCAGGTATCTCCGGCAAGGTCCGCGCGAATATTCCACAGGAATTTACGATTGATTGTACAAAAGCTGGAGTCGCTCCACTGGAAGTTGCTGTTAAAGGACCTCGAGGTAAGAGATCGGATATCTTCTTCAGAGATTGTTGATGTTTTTGTGGCAGGAATCGAAGAAACCGTCGAAGTAGTTGATAATGGTGATGGAACACATAAAGCGAAGTTTACACCTTCAAAAGAAGGATCATATCAAGTGTTAGTGAGATATGATGGTGAAGAGGTGCCTAGATGTCCTTTCAGGCTTCGTGTCCTTCCTACATATGATGCAAGCAAGGTGATAACTTCAAAACTTCTTTTGATAGAAATTGAACTTTTGGTTATTTAGGTGAAATGCAGTGGAACAGGAGTTGGAAAAACCACCTTACCCGCAACCCTCCCTGTACAATTTCAAATCGATACTCGTGATGCTGGTGACGCGACAGTCGCTGTTCAAATCACTGTAAGTCCCACCACCCAATTGTTGTTTGTAGTCTGCTTCAACACTTCATCTCCATGACAACGGCTTGTGCATGCTTCCACTTTCGTTGTAGACTCCTAAACGCGAGAAGTCTTCAGTCTTGATGAAGTCCGTCAGCAGTCCAAAAGATCGAGAGGAAGATGGAGTCCTCAGCAAGCCATTCACTGTGAGTTCCGCCCGCATTTGTCAACTTTTATGTGACGTCATATCATCTTCTCGAACACAAACTCATTTTGTGGCAGTTAAAGTCATCAAAAATAGATGTCTTTTGAAGCTTATCGAAGCAGATAGCGATTTGCACGCGACCTTCGTACGCGGATTGCTTTTAAATAAAACCTTTTGTGTTCAGAATGAAGATGGAAACCCAACAAAAGCTGAAATCCATGATAATGAAGACGGGACCTTTACAGTATCTTATATTCCCGATGAAGTTGGAAGATACACAGTATCAGTGAAGTACGGAGAAGATGAAGTCCCATATTCACCTTATCGAATGAGATCTCAACCATCAGGAGATGCCAAGAAATGTATCGTTTCTGGTAATTCCCCGCTTGTGTGATTTATCTCTTCTTCAATAAGATCGTTTTAAATAGGTGATGGAATTGATAACCCGATTTTGATTGGTCAAGAAGCTGTCATTGATGTCGACACTCAAGCAGCTGGTCAAGGAAGATTACATTGTATCGTCCAATCACCGAACGGGGAATTATTAAAAAGCGAAATTGTTCATAATCCAAATGGTAAAAACACCATTTTGTTTACTCCCAAGCAAATTGGCACCCATAAAGTAACTGTTCTATTCGGTGGCGAAGAAGTGCCCGGATCTCCTTTCTTTATTGAAGTATGATTTGATCCAAGAGGTTCAAAAACTGATCAATCTTTTGTGTTAGGTTGAAGATCAGTTTGAAGAGCAAGAAGAACAAGTCTTGGAGCAAATCATCCAGGTTCAAAAGGCTGTAGAAGTTCAAAAACCATTAGAAGATATTGCTGCTTTGGTTCGTTTTTATTGGCATCTGTCTTCTTCGTGACGTCATTATTTCTTTACAGGATGATGACTCTCTGCGCCCACTTGATCTTCAGTTTGAGATTCCCAAAACAGCTGGAGATCTGACTAGTAAGATGAGGAAGATGAAAGAAGTTTGATTAAATGATTGAATTTTGTAGGTGAAGTAGCGACACCCAGCGGATTGAAAGAAACACCAGTGATTGTTGACAACGGCGATGGAACCATTAGTGTCCAGTACCAGCCACATGAAAGTGGTGTCCACGAGATGTCCATTTTCCACAACAGTGAACATATTGCAGGTTTATTTACAAACACTAGTGATGTCATCACAAAATGACGTCATCATCTTTAGGAAGTCCAATTCAGTTCTATGCTGATGCTATCGCTCCTGGACATGTTACTGCTTATGGACCTGGACTCGTGACCGGGAAAGTTGGTCAAGATGCCCAATTTACAATTGTGACAAAAGACGCTGGTGCAGGTATTTTGTGGCTGATGTAAAAAACGATTTCAAATCCAAATATTTTTAGGAGGTTTGTCATTGGCTGTCGAAGGACCCTCAAAAACTGAAATAAATTGTGTTGAGAATGATGATGGGACACTTTCAGTGACCTACCTACCCACTCTACCTGGAGAATACGTCATCAGTGTTAAGTTTGATGATAAAGATATCCCAGGCTCTCCATTTACAGCAAATATCAGCGGTTTGTGTTTACATTTCTCAAATTGAAAAGCTTCAACTAAAACATTTATCAAAAGGCGGAAATGACGTCATTAAATCTAATTTTTCATACGGAACCACAAGTGATGTAGATCTACAAATATATGAAACTGATATCAGTTTGCTGACTGCGAGTATCAAGGCTCCTTCCGGAAGGGAAGAGGATTGTGTTTTGAAAAAGTTGGCAAGCGGAAATATTGGTCGGTTACTTTTTTGGCTTTTGTAAATAGATGTATAAATGTCGGTGATTTTCTTTGAAGGTATTTCTTTCACTCCGAAAGAAGTAGGCACCCACTGGGTGTCAGTATTTAGAAGAGGAAGACATATAAAGATGAGTCCTTTCAAGATCGTTGTAAATAAATCTGAAATTGGTGATGCTTCATTAGTGAAGGTATATGGTGAAGGAATTGAACAAACATATGTCGAAAAGACCGCCAAATTCATGGTGGACACTCGAAAGGCTGGTCAGTTTGATCAAACGCTACTTTGTGGACAGATTTGAAACTTTTTGTCAACTTCAGGTTATGGTGGACTTGGTTTGTCAGTTGAAGGACCAAGTAAGGTCGATATTCATTGTGAAGATTTGGAAAATGGTATTTGTCAAGTGTCCTACACTCCTCAAGTACCAGGAGTGTACGTGGTCAATGTGAAGTTTGCAGATGAACATGTCCCAGACTCCCCGTTCCATGTTCAATGTTCAGGTTTCACATCTTTCAATTTCAAATGACATTTTTTGTCAACTTCTTTTTCTTCATTGAAGACAAACAATTCCGTCGTGAGAGTATCTTGAAAGAACAAAAAGCTGCTACAGTAGCTGTTGTCGGAAGTACATGTGATCTGAGTCTGAAGATTCCAGGTTACAACTCCTTTCATCATCTTCTCTTCTCTCATCTTATTTCTTTTTCTTCTTTTTCTTCTTCCTCTATTTAGAGACATGGAAGAATGTAATCTCACAAACTACTACAAGATCATATAGTAGATGTGAAGAGATTGTTAGTGGAAGAAGAATCATCGAAAGAGACTCTTTATCTCCTTATACTGTTCTTTCTACTTCTTCATTCTCTCCTCGTTACACTTCTCATGAAAACTATTCAAGAATAGAACAATCTTCTCGATGTGAAGGTCTTTCTTCTCTTCTTTATCTTCTGGCCTTTTTCGCTTTCGACCATTTTAGTTTTCAGAGATTTTAATGAGTTAAATTTCAATAGATGCTGAATTGAGGAACTTGCATGCGGAAGTGATTGATCCAAACAAAGATGTCCTTGAAGCAGAAATCATCAAATCAAGTGAAGAGAACAGCTACAACATCCGATTTGTTCCAAAAGTAACTCTCTTCAAAATTACAACTGATTCAACATCCAACTTCTAACAGATGATGGGAACTCATATGGTTAACGTGATGTACTTTGGTAAACATGTCCCAGGGAGTCCTTTCATGTTCACTGTTGGTCCACTAAATGAAGGTGGGGCCCACCGTGTGACCGCTGGTGGTCCAGGACTAGAAAAAGCTGTTGTGGATACACCTGGTTAAAACTTTGTGATAAAAATTCCTTTTTTCATTTTTGATGTCCTTCAGCTGAGTTTAATATCTGGACGCGTGAAGCTGGGGCAGGGGGATTATCAATTGCTGTTGAAGGACCCTCGAAAGCTGAAATCAATTTTGATGATAAGAAAGATGGAACTTGTGGAGTGACTTACATCGTGAAGCAAGCTGGTGACTATGAGGTCTGTGTTAAATTCAATGATGAACATATTCCAGGAAGTCCCTTTCCTGTCACTGCTACATCAGCACTAGAGAGTCAACAGGTTAGTCGTCACTACTCTCGGTTACCATGGTGACCGGAATTTTGTTCAGAAAATTGAATCTGATGCAACGAAAGCTCGCGCTTTTGGAAGCGGTTTGCGAAGAGCTAGAGTTGGTGAAAACGCTTTCACGGTTGACTGCACACACGCTGGTTAGTTACTCGATCTAATTTGCATAAAAATCAGCTGATTTTTGTTGTCGAATTTGTTTAAAGGAAGTAACATGCTGTTAGTTGGTGTTCTTGGACCAGAGGTTCCGATTGAAGAGGTCACCGTCAAGCATTTAGGCCAAAACCGATTTAATATTACGTATATTGCGAGTGAAAGTGGAAAATATGTTCTTTTTGTAAAATGGGGCGAAGAACATATTCCAGGGAGTCCTTTTCATGTCACTGTTCCATAGATCAACTCGAATATGAACTTCTATTCAATCTCTATCACTATTTGTCTAAAATTCTCATTAAAATATTAAATAATCATTTTACCTTCGACAAGTGAATCTTTTCAAATTATCACAAAATATTTTGTTATCAACATTTAATATTTTTTTCTTGTATATCTTTCAAGTATCTAGAATACAGCTTATCAATTTTTTTATTATTTTAGACAGAAAATTAAAGAATTGAAATATTTAGAGTGTGTAATAATTATCATAAATAAAGAAAATTATAGAAAATTGGTTTTTCATTTATTAATTTTTTGTAAATTTTCTGTTTGTGAACATCCTGTTATTTGTGATGGTTTATTGTTTGGTGTGAAATCGATTGAAAAATAGGATGACGTTTCTTTTGTGAAGTATTTAAGTTGTTCAAAAATTGTTCAATTTGTTTCAATGAGTCAACATTTGAATTTATTGATTGATCTTCAAATCTACTTAAATATCATCAACAAGTTTAAACAAGAATCTCTAAATTCTACAGAATCTTAAACAGAATCTTACAAGTAGCTTATTGACAGTTGCAAAAACTCTCATGAACTCGTTTACTGCGTACTTGACTCCTAGCGCGAAATTTATCCTTTTATTAACTTTTGAGTCTTATAAAGATTCGAATCTGCGGAGTTGGCATAATAGATCAAAGACTTCATCCCGTTGTCATCCGATGATTGATTCAGTTGATGTAAGAGTTCACGAGCATCTTATTGATTCGTTGAAACTTTAAGACCTTAAATCTCATTAATTATTTGTTAGAAGTCTGACAGATAATTTAAAGAGAAGATAATCTTCTCACAAGCTCCATCTCAGCAAGATTTTTGTGAAAGAATCTGATTTATTTGTGAATAGTGTTTTAATCCATTAATTTTAATTAAAAGATAATTTTTTTTATAAACCGAAAAATTGTAATTATTTTGAAAGTGTTAAAAACCTAAAGCTTTGAAAACATCAAAATACATGCTTGTCTCATTTCTATAAAAAGATATTTGAAGATAATCTCCTTAAAAAGTTATAATCCAACGTTTGGTGTGAAGCCAACTTCTTTTTTTGGCAAGTTAGGTAATACTTTAGTGAAAAAACATTTACTTACTTAGCTGATAAAAGTAGAATTGTAATTTCTATAGTAAGAAAAATTATTCAATTTTCTTTGAGACTTAAATAACAGCAAAAGTTGAAACTATTTTCCAAATTTCCTTTTAGGTCTACAATAATAACTTCAACTTTTAAATTTGAATATATTTAAAATAAAACCACAAATATCTTCAATATATATTGAAATTTACATTTTCACTTATATTTAAATCAACTTCTCAACACTCTCTTGTTCCTCTTTTTAATTATCTTTTTCTTTTTAACTAAAAGCCAGAAAAAGATCAAAAGCGAAACTTAATTATTTTGATCTTTTAATTTACCTGCTGAGGTTTGTGGTTATCCAGCAATCTCTGTTCAAATCTTACTTGAAGTAAAAATCATTTGATAAACTAACTTGAACCTATTAAGTTTACAAACAACCGTGTCTTCCACACCTCAAAGTTCTTCTGAAGATTTGATTTTTATCACCTTTATTGCTCTGATTTAAATATTTTCTGAAATATTCTTTCAATCATCATCAATTTTATTGAGTTTTGTAGACTGATCTTGAAGATCTCAACACAAAAGTCCCAACTATCTAGAATTACTCTCAAAAGGTCCCATTTTTGCATCAGATCGAAAAAAGAGAAGGACTCTTCATGTGAGTCAGAAAGTCAGGAATAAAGTTAATTTAAATTTATAACAGAAAAGATCCGGAAAGATTGAGGAAGTTAAAAAGAGAAGAAGTTTTGATGAAGTTGTCAAAGTTGAAAATAATGAGAATTTAAAGGGAACTTTTCAGTTTAATCATCAGTTTGTTGCAAACCAAAGTAAACTTCTAATCAAACCTTTCTTGATTTTTACATAAATTATCATTGAGAAAATATTTCAACATAAATAAGGAAGTTATTCGTAGAAGATCAGATCACGATCTTTGTTGAAACAGCTGAGTGCATCCGGATAAGTTTTCGAGTCACAAGCGTGTCTGAGATCAGCTGATTCCATTCTCTAACTTCTGCCACTTTGGTGATGTATTATTTGCATATTTTACAAATTGTGAAATTTATTTAGGTGCTGAAGTCTGATAAATATTGAAAGTATCAAAAAAACTAATAAAAGAAAATTATTGAAATCAGATTCCTTGAAAAAAATCTCACAAAAAATTTGATCAAAATTCACTTTTATTAAAATTATTCAAAGATTTCAAAAAAGTTTTCATTTTTATAAAACTTCAAAAACAAAACATCAATTTGATGACGTCATCATCAAAAAAAAAAGTTAAGAAAGTCAATTAAAGATCACCAAGCGGATCGGATGTTGCCAAGGTGATGAAGACGCGTTTTATTCTTGTGTGTGACGTAATACCAGGCTCCTAATCCAAGTAAAATGCAAATGATGAAAATAAAGATGATGATGAGGATCAAAGAGATCGGGATTGGATCAGAAGGAGGAAAGAAACCTTCAAATATTGAATATCGAATCACAAATCAACAACAACTAACTTACAATCGTCTTTCGAGAGGCTCCCGTTGCTAGTAGTAACCATACCATCAGGACAAGGTAAACAGAACGAGCGTAAAGCTTCTGATTGGTAGAAATTAATCGCGCACTTTTCACACGTCATCAAATCTTCGTGATGAAATTCTCCAGATTTGCATCTTACTATCGAGGATCAATTTGCATCGTTTGCTGGTTGCCTAGTAACCACTTACCCTCACAGAAACGACCAACGAATCCAGTTCGACAAACACATGTGTAGTTGTTGACGTCATCGAGACATCGCGCGCCATTCTCACATCGATTGATGATACAATCATCAACATCTAATATCTTGATTGTAATCACGGAAGTATGACGTCATCTACTGACCTGTTTGACACACGTCACCATGGTAACCAGGTTGACAACGACATGTAAAACTGTTTGTTCCTTCATCACTACAAAGTCCTCCATTTAAACAAGGACTACTTTCACAATCATCAACATCTACACAAGATCATCAACTTCTACATCAACAAATTCATCTTCCAGACCTTCCTGGCAGAAGAGTCCTGAACTTCCGGCCAGACAATCACATTTGAAGGACAGCAGCTGATCCACACATCGACCACCTCTCTTACATGGTGATGACCGGCACTCATCGATTGAGTCCACCTGTGACGTCACAATTGTCACAATATAATGACGTCACCAGTTGACCTGGCAACCTGACAATTGACGCCCGTGAACGGATACGCACAGCGGTCTCGTGGACATCGGCCATCGATGACGTCACAAGGCGCATCGTGTAAACAATGACATGTATTGACGCAATCATCGCCCCAACTTCCAGATTCACATTCTACGCGCGGTTTAATGACGTCATCAAAACCACGTGATGTTGACGTACCTGTTTGACAAGATGGACCACTCCAACCTGCCCCACAACCCATTGTACATGCCCCAGTGAAGCGGTCACAATATTCGGGACGTTTACAATGACACTCCTCGCTACAACCACCACCAAACCGACCACGTGGACATCCTATTGATGACGTCATCACTGGATCAGCGACATCTTCAGCTTACCTTCGTTACAATTTAACCCCTGAAATCCAGAGGAGCAGGAGCATCCGTAGGGATCAGGAAGACAAAAATGACGTCCTTTGCATTCCTCCGAACTTCCGTCTGACTTGCATCTAAACTGACAATCCGAACCAAATCTGATGACGTCACAGCATCAGCAGCGAATCGATGGTGATGACGTCACTGTGTCTTTCACCTATTTCCACCGCAACCGATCTGGCAGCGCTGACCTTTGAACCCGGGTGGACAAACACATTGACCAGTGACATGATCACATTGACCACCATTTGTGCAATCACAGTCCTTCTCACAGTTGGGAATTCCCCATTTGTATGGCGGGCAACCGCGAACTATGAGACGAAAGATCGCCTGATCAAGTCTTGAGAGGAAGAGGTTGTAATTCAGGCCATAGTCGAAAAAACTCATTTTAGAACCTCGTTGAAGACTTCTTTGAACATTCGTAAATCCCAGCATCCCTGAAATCCACTTCTTTGATCTTCTTCTTCAACTTCAACTCATCATGAAGAGGAGCTCCATTCAGCTTCCAAATAAAATCGCTTTTCGAATCAAAAGACTCGAAGATGATGTCAAGATCCCGAACACCGACACTGGTTGTCATGGTGAACGATTTTGGCCACACACCTCCGCTGCTCCCTTCAATTATCAATCACTGAAGGTTCGCGAAGTGATGACGTCACAAACCCATTTTAATAGCTGTTACTGTGGTGAGGATATGACTTTGTTCATCTCTAGCCTCACACACAAACACTCCAGTGCGGTCCAGACCACTTTGAGAGAACATGGACAGTTTTTTACCTGGCCAATTCTCAGGACTGATCGGACCCAACAGTACTTCCGCTGGTAGGCGTTCTCCCGATCCTGAAAAGCGATTCAGATTTCGCCAGAAGTTTGGATGCAAATCACCTGTATCAAGGACTCTTCTGATTGGATTGTATCCGAGATCGACGTCATCAGTGACGCATTTGAAGAAGGATATCATTTCGTCACGCACCACAGAACACTCGTTGACGAGCGTCAGATCGAGATTTCCGTCAACTGAAAACAACTTCCGGTAAAAAAAACAAAAAAATTTTCTGTTTCAAACTAAACTTGATAAAATAAAAAAATAAAAAATAAAATATTTCGAAGTCATCTCTCTCAGCTCATCGCTAATAATTTGAATTTAATAATTTGATGGTGTCAAGTGTTTTCAATTAATTTATCAAGTGCTGCAGTGTTTCAAAACATGTTTTCTAAATATTTTAATTTTGTTAAAAGAATTTTACACTGCTACAAAATTTTGATGATTTTTGTAAATAATGTTGGAATCAAAAACCGATTTTATTATTTTTCTTTCGAAGATCTTTAAAGATCTTCAGATTGACAGATCTTGAAGAAGTTCGACTCAGAAACGGATCAAAATCTTAAAGAAGAAAAGTGATTTGTTTTCAAACTTATCAAACTGTTTACATCACTAATAAATGAAATCTTTAATTTGTGTAAAGAAATCAAAAGTATTTCAAAAACTACAAGTTTTACTCAAGCACCTTAAAAAAAACCTTAAACAGAGGCATTAACTGAATTATAAATGAAGAGAGGAAGTATAAGTCCAACAAAAACATGAATCTTATGTCTTAAGAAGTATTAGATAAACTGACATCTTCATAAATAGTGGATATTTGAAATATTGTCTCTTATGTTGTCATTAATGTTTAGAAATTTTAATTCTTATTTATCAACAACATTTTTTTGTAAGTCTTAAAATTAAAGTTTTAAAATCGAATATTTTAAAAGTTCATAGAAAAGATCTCTTCAAATTATTTAAATTTTTTTTATTAATTTCCAAATAAATTCAGCAGAAAATTTAATTTATTTTTATTTACCTCAAAATCACTGAAAGAAGATTTGAAACACTGTTTTTGGGAAGATCCAATTAAAGGTTCCAGTTTTGATATCTGTGTTATTGTCAGTTCTTCTCATGTGTTAGTAAATAACTTCTCTATTTTTTAGGCATCTATAAAAGTACCGAATCAATCACTTGAAGAAAGATCAGAACAACAATTTTCAATTATTGAGTTCTTTTCAGACTTTCTATAAACTAAAAAATCAAATATTAGACAATCATTTGTTCTTTTAGAAAAAGATTGAAGAAAAATCAAACAATAAAACTTCTGTTGAAATAAACTTTGAAAATTTGACTTCGAATAGAAATAAAAAGATTGATCTCTGATTTATCCAAGATAATTGTGATTTAAGAATCTTTTAATTCAAATTTAAATTAATTTAAATAAACTGATTTGGCATCACTTTAAAACTCAATATTTTCACAGAATAAAGTTTTTAATAATCAACCAATCAAGATTAAAATTTGAAATATTTAGATGAAACATCAAAATATTAATTTGTTAATTAATCAGCAGAAACCAAATATTGGTTTCTTAGTTGGCGACAAGATTTGGATATGGTTGCCAGATAAACCATCATACAGAAAGAAATCTTGTAAAGTGGTTAGCGAAGTTACCAAATGTAAAGTTCAAATTCCAAGGATATTTTTCATAGAAAAGAAACCGAAAAATTAGTTTAAGATTAAAGAAGCTGTTCCCGAAGCCACCATTAAATCAACAGTTTCATCGAAAATTTCATTCTTAATACTTCAAATCATTTTTAATCTAATAAAAAATAAATCTTTTTTTTGTCTTTGATGAAAATTGATTACAAGCTTCTCTTTAGTGGTTGATGACGTCATCACGATTACGTCACTTCAGCATCATCTGGTGGTCGATTATTTGTTTATAAGCTATTTATCTAAATTGAAGAAATTTTCTTTTTTGTTCACGAATTTCTCCACTAATTTTTGGCTCATTTTTAAACTGACGTTTTTTGGTATTTTATTTCAATTTAATTTAACAAAATGTAACGCTTCAATGAAAGTTCTCATGTAAAATTCATTAAAATTTTTCTTCTAAAGGTTCAGTCACGCATACAAGAGGTATGCTCACAAAAACGACAAAATACAGAACAGAAATATCATTGAGCTGATAGAGAAAGAAAAAAGATTTCATTTGATTAAAAATTAGAATTTTATTGACAGATGAACAATTCATTAGTTTATCAAATTTCAGTAAATATTTGAAAAAGTTTCAAAATAAAATTTCAGTTCGGGGTTTTCCCTTACGTCGTTCTGCTTGACTGATTTTTGTTGGTAAATGACGTTAGTATAAAATTTGCTGCTTCCTTCAAAATGGGGAACGGAACATCGGCTCGAAAAAAGAGATTAGGATCTTCATCCGGTAGAGAGTTGAAAAGAAGTCTGATCAAAGTGAGTCAGCGCGTGTTATTCAAATGAGAGGTTGCTAAGCAACCAGCTATTTAGACATTAGAGGGACACACAGGAGGAATCAATTGTGTGGATTATTCATCAAAATCTAAAGTGATCTTAACCGGAAGTGATGATAGAACCGCGCGCGTTTGGGACATGAAAAGCTTTTCTTGCAAACTTGTCCTCGAAGGACACACTGGTTACGTCACTTGCTGTAAAATCTTCGGACACAAGTTTGCTGTGACGTCATCATTCGATTGTAGCATTCGGAAGTGGAATATCGCGACCGGAAATTGTGTCATGAAACTGGACAATCATAGGTGCGATTATGACGTCATTTGTACGATGACGTCATAATAATCACGATTCGCTTTTCTTCAGTCAGAAAATCAATGAAATAATTTTCTTCAAGAATTTTCTGTTCTCTGCATCCTACGACAAATCAGTGACGTGTTGCGACCTTCTCGCCGGTGACGTCATCAGTACGTTTCGTGGTCACGTGAGCAGTGTGTCGTGTCTCGTGTATCTTCCAATTGATCAACGAGAAGATGATGACAACAAAACGTTCGATCTACAAACCACTGATGACGTCATCATTACAGGTTAGTGATGTAATTTTGATGACGTCACGACATTGTACCTTGCAGGATCAACAGATGAGACGGTGAAGATCTGGGAAGTTCGGACATCGAAATGTAAAGCGACACTTCGTGGCCATCACGGTTCAGTCACGTGTTTAGCGCTCGATGTACAACGTCGCGTCTTGTATAGCGGATCACGTGATAAAAGCGTCATTAAGTGGGATTTGCAAGTAGGGCGTTTACTGCAAACTTTCAAGGGTCCCACCGACACCATAACACGTCTTCAGGTGCCCCACGCCTCTCACGCCCCAGTTACTATGACAACCGCATCTTCTTACAGCTTTCTGGCAAACTACTCTTCGCTGCGTCATTAGATCGCTCAGTCTGTTGCTGGGTAACCGATTACGGTGACGTCATCAGAAGGTATAAGGAGCACGCTCACATGATCTCAGACATGCAAATTTATCGCGGAACTCGTAAGTCACATATTTATGACTTTATGGACGATCACGAAGTTGTGACGTCACAGTGTTAACTGGATGCGGAGCAGGACACATCCGGGTTTTCGATATCAAGTCTGGTCTTCTTCGGAAAGTCTTTAAGGGGCATCTTTTCGCTGTCAACGCTATTTTGGTTTGTGACGTCATCGATAAGATTAAGGAAATCGATGACGTCATATACGCAGGCGCGTGACGAGATGTTGTTGTCGTGTTCATACGATGGAAGCGTAAAAATCTGGGATCTTTCGGAATTAGCGAGTGACGCGAATAGCGATGACGTCATCACACCATCGAATGACAAGATGCGAAGTCATAAGAAAAAGAATCAAAATGAGAATAACAACCAAAAAGATCGGGATGAAGATCGAGATGAAGATCGAGATGAAGATCGCGATGAAGATCGCGATGAAGATCGCGATGAAGATCGGGATGAAGATCTTCCAACTTTCAGTTTGTCGTTGAAACACTCAATAATGATGAGGTGACATAACAATTGTCAAGTTGATGCTATGACGTCATCATAGTGATTTGTAGTCGAGAAAAACGCACAAAGATGACGTCATCATGCCATTTGGATGAGGGGCGAGTGACGTCATCTTCGGGTGCGGATCAGATGACGTCATCATTGCAGTCTGATGACATTTTGCAAATGACCAAAAACGAAGTTGATGAAATCCTGGTGTCATCACCTTTTGATCAACGAGAAGTTCGAAAAAGAAGCAGCCGGAAGTTGTGGCAAGCTCTTGATGACGTCACAACATCAAGAAATGATTCATGAAATTATTTTTGTTGAAAATAAAAAAATTTTAAACATTTTTTTTTGCATTTTTAAAACAACTTTTTTCGAAATATTTTCTGATTTTTTGGCAAAATTTTTATCGAGAAGTTTCAACAATCAATCAATCGATCGATCCTCATGAATCTTCAAGTTTGATGAAATCGAATTGATGATCAACAAATTTAACTTGAAATTTTACAAATGTTTTTACTTCTAATAAAACAAATAAATTTGAAAAACATTTGCTTCGTCACAACCATCTGCTATCTTCACATTGACGATGTTGACAAAATATTTTGTTGCTAATTTAGTTTAAATAAAATTGTTGATTCAATTTTAATTTATTATAAACTTTCTAGTAATTAAAGAGTTTAGCCAAATTTGAAATTAGGTTCGAATCAGTTTGAACAGTTGGAATGAGGACAGAGTTTTGGTTTCTTGTTTTGTTGCTTCTGTTTGTTTCAGTGCGACCGGAAGTGAACTTCGATATTTTTGGACTGGTGAGGTTGTAGTTGTTTTTAATCAATATGTAATTTGATTAACTTTAGGAAAATGGAGAGTTATGTATAGAAGGTGATCAGTGTAATAGTTGGTGTTGTCAAAAAGATCAATTCTTAGAAATTGCCAGATGCCAGGCATATACATCTGAAGGTGGTTTATGTCAAGGAGACGTGAGTTTGTGGGTCATGGTCGACCATTTTAACTAAATCAAATTGTCTCAGGGTATATGGGACGTTTATACTTACTGTCCATGTGAGATGGGACTGGACTGTAAGAAGTTATCAGATGGTAACAAGTATTGTGTGGACCCGTACAACTAATTTCATCAATTAATAAAAACTTCTCAAAACTTTTGTTTGTTTTTTCATCATTTTTCAAAAAACGAATTTATTACGAAAAGTAGAAAAGTTGAAGATGACGTCACTTGTGATATGACGTCACACACAGCTAAGAAAGTGATCAAAGCTCAACAAAAATGACGTCACCATCAACTACAGCATCACACAATTACGTTACAACTTAAGAATGATAGGGGGCACGACGCAAGGTAATTCCTCGTTCAGCTAGAGCAGAAGCAACATCTTCAACGATAAGTAAAGCCCTGAAACAAACCACTTCTAATTTCTGTCCAACATCATCTAACTCTTTCACCTCTTTTCTTTATTTTTCGCTGACCTTGAAGTTTGAGATGAAGTCTTCAACTTACTCAACCTCCAAGCATCAATTAGAATGTCTGAAAGAAATTTCTGACCAGCCAATGAGACCAAACGAACTCTAAAAACATCAGTCTTAACACAACTTCAAATCCAAAATATTTTCCTTACATTCTTGTGTCTTCAGTGTTCATACCTGCTTTGTTGAGATAATGTTCAGTAACCTGATCAGGAATCTGAAAATAATTTCTTTTAATTTTTTTCTAATAAAGTAAATTTTTTATGAAAATATCTGAATGTTTATACAAATCACTCACAGTAGGAGTGTAGGTTTCTAGTTGTTGTAATAGTAATAGAAGTTGTTGATCATCAACAATAGGAGCAATTTCATCTTCAGCTTCTGTATTGACCTCCTTTTTAAACTGAGTCCCATTCATTTTGTAATTCTTGAGAGAGTTCTGAACTTAACAAGTTTTACTTTAAGTAAATTTTCAGTCTAAAATTAGAAGTTAAAAAAATATTAAAAAAAAAACTTTATGTAAATTGCTGGCTATTGAAATTTGAATATTTGAAATAGTCACAAAGTAGTTTTTTTATAAGTTTATCTTAAAAGTAAACAGAAATATATTGAAAAATATAATTTATAATAATTTTATTTGGTAGATTTTTAGTAATTCATTGAATTTATGAAATGTTAATGTAGCTTTCAAATATAAACTATTTTGATTATAACTATAAAATTATTATAAAAAATATTAATGAACTATTTTACTACATACTATAAATTTATAATTTTTATCTACTTATATACAATTATCAGAGAATAAATATAAGTTCAAAATATTCTAAATAATATTTAATATTAAAATTGTTTTAAAACTCAAATCTGAAAAAAATATTTCAAAAAATAGAATAGTTTTATTACAATAATATTTGATTAAAAAGGAACAGGATACTTAGAAGTGATTATTAAGAAATAAAAAACTTGCGATGTTAAAAAATTGATTATTATCATAAATAACAATTATTTGTGAATCAATTATCATTAAGTTAATAATTTTCTTATATATATTTAGTTTAATGGTTGACAAACAATTTCTTTCCTACAGAATAAACCACCTTCACAAGAGTCACTTCTTAACAAAAGAAGAAAATATGATATTAACAAGGATCTGATTAAGCTTTCATTTAATACAATATTTGCAAATATTCAAAATTTCATAAAAGAAAGGTGTCCCGCCTCTTTGCTTTTTCCTATTTACTTCCAATACAATGTTAAGCCCTACAGAAATTATTTTTTGACTGGATAAAATGGACTTTTATTAAAGATACACGAGACTAATAATATACTAAATAACAAAATAGAATATAAAATGTTGATTATAACAAACAATATATATAAAATTATTTAATTTTTCTTGAATATTTGACAAACTGAATAAATTTGAGTTGAGTTAAAAAAATATGAAATTCTATCGTTGAAAGACTGATAGTCGTAGTAAAGTTTTAACTCATAATAATACCTACAACATAGCTTTAAAATTTTAAAACAATATCAATAACTTTTCATTTGGAATTTTTAAATAAACAATCAGATTTTGAGCTTAAATTATATTTCATATTAAAGATCTGTCAAGCTTTGAAGTGGAAAATATCTCGTTTTAATTTCGAACTTTTTGTAGACCGCTTGCGTATTTTGTCGACATTAAAGTGTGAGTTATTTGTTAGTGAAATCATCAAAATAAAGACTAACATCGCAGTTATTAAACTGACAAACATCTGAAACAGCTTTTGTAGACTGTATTGTGTCTCCTCTTATACAGACTTTTAGCACTAAGAATCAAACCTTCTTTTCAAGCAAATTTACTTTTTTAAATCTCTGACAACTCAGTTATTTTTATAACTTTTTTTTGATAGTGAAATGATCAAGCTACTTTTAAGGCTGATGAAAAGCATGAGAAGCATCTGTTTAAATGATTCCGCAAATATTTTACAAATAAGTTTTTGATGTATTGTTTTAATTATTTTTCAGTTGTATCTCAAGTAAGAATCAATTTCTTGTTTGAAAGATTCTTCGATAGCTAGTTTTTAATAAACAAAAGACAAAATGTTTGCTTGTTGTGTTTGTTGTTATTTTAACACCATCTTTCAATAACGTCATCACATATATTAAAAGAAACACAAATTTG
Organism: Pegea sp. RAD2-039; assembly: GCA_034620365.1. NCBI lineage: Eukaryota > Metazoa > Chordata > Thaliacea > Salpida > Salpidae > Pegea > Pegea sp. RAD2-039. The sequence continues at coordinate 112,530 of JAQGEQ010000061.1, read as the reverse complement.
ACCAATAAACTGTTTGAGATGGTTTAGATGTCTGTTGGGATAACAGTTGATGAAAAGTTCCAGTTCACCTAAATTTGTTGTTTGCTGATATCAACAAGTGTCATGAAGTAACGCAGGTGATGATGTGACATTAGAGCGATGCACAAAAATTTGATGATAGGAACTAGAACCAATCTAATAAGAAGTTTATATTTTATTCTTTAATACTGAGTTAAATTTTATTGGATTTGTCACCAAATATTGGTCTTGTTGAGTTTTCAAGATATAAAAAACAGCACAAAAATAAAAATAAAATCTAAAATGATAAAAGCTTGTGGGAAGAGAGATAAAAACGGATAAAATAGATCTGATGATGATGATGATGATGTAAGTTTTGTTGAATATTAAGTAAAAATCCACAGGAAAAAGTTTAAATGTCGGAAAGTTACCGAAGAGTTACAGAAAATTTGAGAACAACAATAACAATGATGACGTCAGGTTCCGATGACGTAACACACAAACACTTGCGCCTCCTAGTGGGCTGAAGTTGTAGGCGCGTACAAAAGAGCTGGATCAATGTGGATCGAATGTAGATGGTTGACCATGGCTCCCTGGTCCACACCTATCTGATTATGGGTTGGAACCATTTGAGCTGGGGCAGCTAGTTGAGTTGGAACAGCAGTTCGTTGAGGGTGGCAGTAAGTGCCCTGAAATTCAGCCTGATTAGCAGCCATCCTCACAATAGGCGACTTTTCAAGAAATGGAGTTGAATAGTGAGGGGTAGAGGGCCTCACACATGAATTTGGCATCACTGAAACGATATCTGTCATTCGCGATTTCAAATCAGCGATTTCCGAATCGCGCTTCAAAATCAAACCTGCAAATAAAGCGGTGATGACGTCACTGCGTCTCGACATCATCTACTTACGGTGAGTGATCTCTAATTGACGTTTTGCATCTCCAAGAGCCGAGAAGAGGTCGAGCTTGATTTTTGTTTCCGCGCTCAACGAGTTCTCCAACATCGCGTTCTTCTCTTGCATTGCTTCTAACGCTGACATCAAAGTTTCCGATTCCTTCACCGACTTCTCGCGTAGCTGTAGTTGCTAAGCGACCGGCGATGAATCAACTGAGTGTAAGTGACGTCATCACTCACCGTTACTTCCGTTTTTAGTTGATCGAAGTCGCGATCCTTCTGTTGTAGACGACCAGACACCGAGGCAACTTCACCTTCTAATTCCTGCTTCCTTTTCCGTAACTCTTCATATTCTTCCCGTTCCCTAGCAACCGAACGCGCGTCACTTATACATGATAAGTGATGACGTCATACTTGGATGTAACAGCTGCAGCACTCTTCATCGACTCCTGCTCTTCTCGACTCCGCTTGATTTCGTCTTGTAACATCTTTTCAGCGTTTGCACGATTTTCAACTTCCAGTTTTAATCTCTTCTCTAAACTCTGAAGACTTAATTTATCTTTTTGCTTTCCGTTGAACAAGTTATGATATCTGCAACATCCAAATGATCCTCATTTGATCCCTACTGATTCAAGAGACTCACTTCATCTGTAAGGATTCATTTTCTTCTTTCAACTTCTTTAGATCACTTCTCATCGATCTTTCTAAATACGTCACGCTCTCGATCTTACACTTCGAGTCTCTTTCGCTTCTTCGTAATTGAATCAACTCGGCCGACAACTTTGTAATTGTTCCTTCCAGCTTCTCGATCACACTACGCGCGATCACAACGTCACAAACGCGCGCACGTGACGGTGGTGGTCCTAACCTCTGCGCGGAAATCAGTTCCACTTTCGTCACTTCGCTGTGATTCACGTGACCATTTGTTAGTGATGTCAACGCATTCGGCAACGGCGCATCTTTAATACGTCGCGTCTTTTCGTCACCATGGTTACCCGACTGCTCCGTTTTGCTTTGTTTGGAGTTTTTAGGCGAATTTGATTTGCGATTGCCGCCGTTTTGCTGCAAACATGACGTCACGTGACTACAAGGTATGATGTCACTGATGACGTACTATTGGTGATGTGTGAAGATCTGATGACGTCGATGATTGTGACGTCGATCTTCGTGACGCAGTCTTCTTTTTTGAAGATGTTGTGCTGATGACGTCATGATCTGATGAGCTATGGTTGTTATAACGACGACTTTGAGAATTCAACACTGATGACGTCACTGCTGATTTATTTGAAGATGATTTTCCCGAACTTTTCTTCGTTGTTGATGACGTAGGCGGCGACGTTTGATGACGTGACGTCTCTATGAAAGTCAACGACTGATGACGTCACACAGAACGCGAGAAGCAGCCGACTAACCAATGACTTCTTGATGACGTTTGTCGTTGGGACGTTTTGATGACGTAATATGAGCTCCGCCGTTTGATATCGGAGTCTCACCTACAACAGGAGACTTTCATAAATGACGTCATAAGTGATGACGTATTCTCAGAAAATAAAAACTTTTAGTAAATTTGGAATTTAATGAAATTGTTGTGGGACGTGAGACGAACTTTTTTCTTTGTCGGTAATTGCTAACTGCGGGACTTGCTGGGGAGGTGATGGTAAGGAACCTTTTAAAAGTTCATAATAAAAGTTGTTTTCAGTTTGTATCTGTCGTTGTGTCCTCAACCTTAACCGATAACACACATAACTCTTAAAACCGATTCCTAACGTAACAAAAGGATGGCCAATACTGAAAAAGATCAGATTAAGAAGACGATTAAAAGTGGAGGTCTTAAACTAACCAGTGAGCTGCGAATGGTCGACATAATTCGATATTAAAAGGATTATTGTGCAAGTCTTTTAACCTTAAAGTAGCTTCCACATACATGAATACTAGCCACAGAAGAATAGTAGGCAAGCAGAGACCTTTTTCTATAGATAGATTCATTTTAGATTGTAGGTGAGTACAAGTAGCTACTTACCTGTATGCCACACATAGTGGATCCAAACATAGGTGCTTGCCATAAAGAAAAGCCATTGAATAGGTATAAATAGAAAACAGATGGTATCCGACGTAATTGCAACACAAACAAAAAACATTGAATAAACCTACATACGAAAATCATATTTTCAACATCAAGTCTTGATAAGTTGTGATACTGACCAAGCCCTGGCATTTAAAGGTCTCAAAACAGCTTTGAATAAGGAGCCAAAGCGGCCACAAATATTCAAATCGAAACTCCAAAATGAAATCAGCAGATAGAATGAAAACCCAGATAAGAAAAAACTTGATATAAATGTAGGAACTAGAAAAGAAATTGAACTAGACAATGAAATTGTTAAGTACCATCATAAGTAGATGTTGCTAATCATTTCATATTTCTTTTCAAAATAAATCTAATCATAAATATCATGTCAATTATTACATCTAATTACTTTATACTAATTAAATTCTTTGATAATTTTATTTCACAAAAACAAATTAAATTCATGAAATATTTTATTCAATTTTATATATAATTAATAGATCTTAGTAATTAAAATAATGATTTTGATCTAAATATAATCAGATTAGTTAACATTATAAAATTGTTATCTTTAACTTAATTAATTTCAATATGCATAACATCTGATTATTTAATAGATTAAACAAGACATAAAAAATATCAAGATAAATATGAAAGATAATAGAATCTAATAATTGACAAACCTTCCATATACTGAATCAAACTTCGCAGTTTTCTTACTTTGACGCCTTGGAGGCTTTCCACTATCACAGTTACCTGTTCTACGTTTCATTTTTAGAAACTCTTTTTCAAAATTACAAAAATTATGTAAAGCTTCAAAGTAAAAGACTCAATTTAGGCTCTTAAACTGTGAAAGAATCATACATTAAAAACAAAGTTGGATTCACATATTACATTTTTGTATAAAAACAAAATATAAAATTTGTTATTATTTAAATTTAAATCGGGTTTAATCAAAGACTATTAAACTATAATTAGAAAAAAATATATTTTATATCTAATTATGTTGAAACTTATAGATTGTTATTTAGAAAAATATATTTATAATAATCATTAGAAAAAATTGTTATTACGAATTTCATCAAAAAACTTAAACTTAAGATTTACAAGAAAACAATTTGCTGAACAATTTTACTATTATTTATTAAGCATTCAATAACACAACAAAATACTATTACTATAATTGAGATAATTAAATATACATTAGCAAAGAAAAAATTATAAAAATATAATAAAATCTGACAAAAAAGTTAAGAGATAATTAATAATTTAATTAATAGAACTTTTAAACAAACAATTCATGTTAGGATTGAATAGTTAAAAAATTGTTTTTATTTATTTATGAATTTGCATTATCAGTCTACTAAGAAAATGTTATTCTTTTATTATCTACATTTTAAAAATTATTTACTTAAATTGAAAAGAATTTCTTAAATGATAAAAATCAACTTTATAAATGAACTTTACTTTTTAGTAGATAAAGCATATTTGAGTTTATCTATCATAAACAATATTTTAATAATAAATTATGTTATTGAAGCTAAAAAAATTTATAGGTGACAATCAAACTATTTGTAAGAAATATTTTTTTCGAAATGAAATAGTTTATTACATTATTAAATAAAAAAATTACTACAAAGATTTAACCAAGAAAAATTTCATAATTATTTATAGAAAATCACCTGATTAAATAAATGTTACATTATTTCATCTTTGTTAAACTAAATTTGTATATAAAAATATTATATCGTCCATAGAAATTATTTTAAATATTTTAATAATTGTCAGTAAAATATTCGCATAATTTAGATAAGAAACTAAAATAATAATTTTCAAAGTATTTAGATTCAAGAAAAAATATATTACAGATATTCAATAATTTATAAATATATGTATTAGATAACTAATTAATAAACAATATATTATTTATGCATGATGTTAAAACATTTACAATAAAAAGTTGAATAACAAAAACTAAAATGCAATTACTAATTTGAAAATTGCAAACAGCAATTGCTAATAAACAAGTTTAAATGTTCACAATATGTTCAACGAATTACTTACATCTGATTTAAGTAGCATGATAAAAAATGTCTAATGTTTAACCAACTAAAAGGATACTTAGAGCAAGACATTTAGCTATAAACAAAAATCAAAATAAGCAGTTGATTTGATGCAAATTGAGACTAAATATGGAAAAACATTAAACTTGCGAACTGATATACAGTAACTTGGGTACAGTACATATCGAGCAACTCCACCACTAAAATGGTTTTTTATTTAATTATTTGAGCGATAAAACTCTATCATGTAGCCTTCAAGTTCATCCTTGGAGTCAAGTTGTTGAAGAGATAAATTAAGAAAGAAATGAAATAAATTGTATATAGCAATTATGAGTTGTTAAGGAGTAAGCCGTCTTGACAACTTTGTTAATATTGATTAGTTGTATATTGTACCTAAAAAGTTCAAACCCCACGTATTTCAAATTCTTGAATAAAAACAGTAAAATTGAATTTGAGAATTGATTGTTAAAAGGAACCGATGGAAGTATAATTCAAAATATAATCCAATAAATTGTTTTGCATTATTAATATTTAATTTTAAATTGAACAATTTTAATTATAAAAACTTTCTAACTTGCCATAAAATAACTAACCAAACAGAAATAAGACAAACGTTTATAAATTATAAAAAACTGCAACTTTATATTACTTTCAATACTATTTCATCTAATCAAAGTACAAGCTTGATTGAGATTTTGAATATTTAAAGCTCATGAGCAAGGTTATCAGCAAAAGGATAGTTTTTTTAAACTATTTTTAATCTTTCTTATAACAACTTTATCATCTGTGACTAATTACAGTTTATATTATAAAGAGTGTTTTTTAGCTTGAAACATTTTTAAGTACTTTTATTTTTACAGACTTAAAAAAGCATAACAATTTGATAAGTTATTGCAGTTTCTTCACGCAAACGTTATATCAAAAGTAATCATTTTAAAAGATAATTATCCAAAATACTAAAAAATAAGAAACCTAGTAAAATTTTTGATTACAGATAGTTATGTTCCGCTAGGTGACGCTAAAACTATATTCTTACTTTTATGTAAGTTTTAGGTAAATTCTTCTTATCATAAAAATATTTTTCAAAATTTTGATTGAGAAGCATTCTGTAATATTTGAAATATAGACCTATTTGCTGCTTAATTAACAATTTATTCAGAAAACAATTTAAAATTATGCACAAAAAATGTTAGTTTTTTGGAAATTATACCGGTTTATAGAAATTAAAGACTATTTATAAGTAAAAGTAAAAATAATTTTGATACGAATGAAAAACTGACTAGTTTTAATTAATATTTTTAAATAGCAGTATATTTAATAGTGAGATAAGCAATCAACTAGCTTCTTTTAAACTAATTTTTGTATGACAAATCAAATAAGGTCTTATAAACGTTAAAGAATGAACTTGTAAAGATTTCAAATGCTTTATACAATAACCAAAAGACAAATAAATGAACAAATAGCTATTACACATGCTGATTTCAGTAGTTTAACACTATAAATCCATTACAAAGTTCATATTAAAAAAACTTGTATTCTAATTTGACGATATGTTCGAAGAAAATATCAACTTTTGTTAAAATAAGCGAACAAAAACGTTCTTTAAATATTTTGTAAAATAGTCAAATAATACTTTTCGAAAATCTTCTTTTATTGCACCATCTCTTAGTAAGCTCTTATATAATTCAAAGCTGTGATAATGAATAGAATTGAACTTCTAATTTTATCTCTTTTAGATAGTAATATATTCTAAGAATAAATGTTAATTATCTCATATCTTTTTTATTTGTTTTTTTATATTTTTTTCAAAAAATAAACAATTTGGAAATGTCGTGATATTATAACATAATCATTCTGCTATTTACATTCTACCTGGAAAATAAATCCGTAATCAAAGAGTTTATTTATTTTTATTGCATTTATTTTCAGCAATTGATATATTTGAGTATCTTGATAAATATTAACTTTATAAAAGAAACTTTAAATCATGTTAAAAAATGTTTTAAGTAAATAATTTATTTGGTATCTCTTCTATCAAAGAACATCTCAAATTACGATTGGATGAGTTTGAAAATGAAAAGACTCAATAAAAAGTTTGACCATGTCTAGACGTTGTCATGGAAACATGTAGATGTAACTGTTTTTATGAAATCATTTATTTATCTTTTATTTGATATTTTAATACTTTTTTCTTTGATTAATCCTCTTTTTAAAATAGAATTTAAAGATTAAATTTTTTCAACCACTTCTTTTCAATTATCTTCTTTTTTGTTGCCTAGCAACAAAAATCATTAGAGCATAACAATGTTAATTTTCGAAATTCGAATTTATTAAATTTGATATATTTATCTAATTGACATTTCACTTGCTTTCTTCTTAGATAGTCTAAATGTCCGAAATCCATGCAGATAGTTCCTTAATCAAATTTTTTCAGAAATCATATTTTTGTAAGCTATTGAAAATAGAAGAATTTATAATTTTCAGAACATTTCATAATACTTGAATACTCTGCCAAATTATGACGTGTTTCGAAGTATCGTTGTTACCGTGGTAACCACACAAGAAACTTTTAACATTTTTGTTAGAGCAAAAAATTTTTTTCAAGTTTAGACCTAATTTGTAAAAATCTTTTTTTTCCTAATTTCATTTAATCTTTTTTTGGCAAACTTAGAAAAAGATTGAAAAGCAAATCAGGAGAAAGATAAAATTAAATTAACCAAAATAGAAAATGAATTAATAAAAAATGATTTGATGGTTACATAAAAAAGACAAAACTGAACAAGAAACTTCATTAACAAAAATTTTTCCAAATCTCCTGATCGTTTTTCGTTGAAATAATATTTTGTAAAAATGGTTCCCAAAATTTATCACTTCCAGAAAAATCCTTGAATCAGCAAAACTGTCAGATCTATAATGACGTCATCTATGGATATTGAATATGATGTAGAAACGGGAAGAACGTCATCAAATCCATCAATCAGTAGGATCACAACAAAGATTTAAAGATATAATTTAACTAAGATCCATCAGCCTATTATTTAGTTTTTTTTCTTCATGATCATTTCAGTGTCTTGATCTTTTTTTAGCATCAGCAGCAACAACAACAACAACAGTGATAAAGCGCCCGAATTAGCTTCAATTCTAAATAATCTTTCTCATTCTCATTTTTTTCTTTTTTCTACTATGGGCGCTTCCAACCCATCTCCCTCCTTTTTCGCTCACTCACCTGATAACTGCATCTTACACTGCAGTTACTAACTTGCTAGTCTTCAAGTCGACATTTGACGATAACAAGATGGCGATGTATATCGGAAAAGTTTTTTCCCTTTGCGGTTATTGCAGCATGTTTTCCGGTCAATTAATTTTTTGCAGTTAGCTTTTATTCAGACTTATTAGCGTCTTAATTACTGTGTGACGTCACATGGGTCGGCAGGCTTTCGTTTTGTTTTTTTAAGTGACACAAATCATAGAGTCATTTCACGCTTCAGTGACTCTCGAGTCGCGTTTTTATTTTCAGTTTTGTTTTTTTTCAGATTTTTTTCGTTTTGTTTTTTCCCCAATTTAAAATCAAAATCTTCCCACAAACGAATGCAACATCAACATGAGATGATTGTGACGTCATCACCTCACGTGACAACCATGATGACGTCATTCGTACCATCATCAACTACGTCATCACCGTCAGCACTTTCCTTATCTCCCCCTCGACTCGAAATCAACAGCGACCATTCGTCATCACCCGTAGCAACTGTTGCCATGGAAACGATGCCGACGTCATCAACTTCATTGACATGTACTGAAAACATGGGTCGACTGGAAAGTCTGATGGACCACAAACAAGTGAGTTGACGTTGCTACGACGTCATCAACGCCTTTTCGACGTGGCCCTTTTTTTTTGGTTGGTATGGTGATGATTGTTCAAAACAAATCTTCGAGTTTGAATCAGTATTTCAGCTCTGACGTCATCACTTGCCAACGATGCAAAAGTTCTTCATTTATTTTCGGCCATTTTATCTTTGTGTTTCGATAAAAATTGAAGAAAGTTGTCCTGACACCAAACTAACCTGATTGTTCACAGGACAACCTTCAAATGGACGTGACCAGCTCAATACTGTCCCTGGTTCAACCATCAAGTGGTGATTTTATCAGTAACACATCACCTGTTATCTTTGGAACTAATCCCTACGTCACAAATCAAACGTCATCATCTGGTGACGCGATGTCCTTTTCAACCTCAGCTGATCATTCGGACTTGATCAAGCATCAAGTGCCCTCGTATGAGCCGCTTCAAGTCGTGACGTCAGAAGCGCTCGTCAACTTGATGCATCAATCAGATGCAAATGAGACATCTGATAAACAGATGACGTCACTCCTACATCAGCAGATGCACTTTGTCGATGATGACGTCACACAACAGCAGCAGTTGATTGGTGCTAATTCGATTCACGTGACGCGAAACAGCGAAATGAATCTCGTTCCCATGGCAACCAGCAACGCTTCGCGATCAGATTTGATGCAACAACCAGTTTACTTGCAACCAGTTAGTCGCTTCTTTTTTATCACCTCAGAACTCATCCCGGAATCTTCTTCCAGCATCAACATCAGCAGCAGCAATCTTCTTCCAGAATTCTCACCTCTTATAACGGATCTAATCCCAACGGAGCGAATCACAGCGAGATCGCGCAATCGCGACCATCACGAAAACATGGCTATAAATCGAAGGGAAGCACCAGATCAAGTCAGTTTTTTTTTATCGTCAACTTTTGCGTAATTCTGTTACCGTGGCAACATTTGCATAAGCACGTGACGCGTTGCCATGGCAACTGAGCGAGACGCGTCCAATGGTCTGGAAAATTAAAGTCCCGAAGAAGATGCATTTGAGACAGAATCATTGAAGCGAAACGGCCATTACGTGCAATCGCCATTCACAACAAGCATTTGTCATCATCGACGCAAATTAGTTGCCATGGCAACCATCTTAGACGAGGTCGTTCAATGCTTGATGAAGTCACAAAAAGCTGGGCATGAAGAGGGGGGGATCCCCGTCTATGAGATCTCAGTGTAGTAGAAAGCCAATTAGAATAGAACTTGAAGTCACCATGGCAACTGTGGATGCGGAAGCGACGAAGCGCGATCTGAAAAGAGCTTGATTTGACATTCTTTCAAATGCAGTCTGCAATCGAATAGCGTGACAACCCCATTTTGGTTCCACTTCACTGCACACATGTCTCAACCCCAATCACCTCAGGGGCCCTACTCATCACCCCGCCAAGTCAGCGAGGCGTGACGCGCGTTTTGTTACCGAAGAGATAGAGAGGAGATTTTGGCTGATCTCCAACGGCAACAGACTTCGGATTATGGGTCGGTGGCGGAAAAAAACTGAACAGAAAAGAAAAAGATGAAAAATGTAAAAATCTGTATGATGGTTGTGTGCAGTGAAGCGTGTCGGAAATCTTTAAGCCGAAGACATCTCAGCGCTGAGAATCTTTCGATTTTCAGAGTAATTTGAGTCCTTCCAACCTGCGGTCACGTGAGCTCAGAGTTTAGTTTCTGAGACTCGATGCCACCTTCGTGTCGACGTCTGTATGACGTCACAAACGGAGTCGGATTTGAGAGGACTTCCTGTTGATGGAAAATCGCTTCGTTCGTTGAAAATAACTTATAAAACGGTCACGTGATTGGCTTTTACCTTCTATATTTTTGATAATGGGGATCGTCGAAGGTTCCGCAACAGTGCGCACATCGCGATATTTCTTCGGATCACGATCCTAGTGTTTGTGGCTAATCCAGGTGATCCTAATAGGCGAAGTTGTTTCTTATCGAACTCATGTTCGTTCTTTTTACGAATCAGTCAGGCGTGAAGAAACTTAGTCAAGTGGAACAAAAGATTTAAGTCATGTCTTCTTCAATTCTTCTTCTTCAACAGCTGAAATTCCTCCAAATTCGGATATTTCGCCCATTTCTCGAAATTCTTAGCTGCTTAGCATCATCTAGCGAAAAAAGAAAAATATTCAGAAGTTATTGAGATGAAAGTCAAAGAATAGGAGAAAGATTTTATAGATTTCTGAGTCTGTTGTTTGTAGAAATCAAATTCTGAATCTTAAAATTAGTTTTTAAGAATGATTAATGATTGGAGAAATCATTCGTAAAAATAGAATTTGAACTTTCTTTACAAATTATCAGCAATTAGTTCATATAATCTTAAAGAGATATTAGGAGAGAATATTAAAACCACCAAAAAAATGTCTTTAAACCTTCAACAACAAAGTTTTTTTATATTTTCTCTTTATTTTCTATTATTTATTAACTTATTTGAAAACATCGAATTTATTATATAAATATGTTTATTGATCTACATCAGTTATAGATTTGAATATTTATTTCAAACAATTTACAGAAGTTTTCATAATTTAATTTTTTATGGTATCCGCTAGAAGTACAACGAGTTAAATGATCAAATCGGAAAGTCTTTTTACAGTATCCGCTAAGTGACGATCGTGATTATCAGCTTCTTATTTTAATCAAAGTTTCAGATTAAGTTCACTAAAATGTTTTTTAATGACTAAATTAATTTCACTAAATCAAAATCCTTTTATACTTTGTTGCTGAAATCAGCAAACTGTTTTTCAACCATGTTTCAAATACTAATTAGTTAGTTGTAGAGTTATGTAAGGAGAACCATCTAAATTAATTTAGTTTGATTTTCTCCTAATGCAGCAAGTTTTAATTTAAAATTCGAATTTCATTTGAAATGATTTTACGTTAAACTATAATTTTCAACTTTTAAGTAAATATACAATTTCCAAACATTTGTGTAGATAGTTACGAAAAGTAGGAAACAAAGAAGATATATTTACTTCAGAAAAAAAAAAGCTTAATTAAGCTTTAAATAAAAACTATCTCAGATTTTTGTTATTTTAATTACTTGATAATAGACCAGTTTATTAATTGGTAATTTTAATGAAAAAGCTAGACTCGTTTATAAAATGCAAAAAAAAGCGACCTAAATTTTGAAAGATGAAACTCATAGGTTTCAATTTACAAACTCTCATTACCCTAAGGCTGGTAAACTTAAGTTTATTTGAATATTTGAAGTTAGTTTCAATGATTATTATTTTGTTTGTATAACTTCAAAAACTTGTAAACAGCAATTAATAAATTTTTGATTGATTGTAAACAAACAATTGAAACGCTTGAGTAATTTCTGGAATATTACGTTTTCGACAACACTTGAAAAGCCGCTGAAGTCAAATCTACTTTGTATTCTTATAAAATTAAACAGTCGCAAGCTTCGGACTTTTGAAATTCTTGTTTTAAATTAAACCCTACTTGTAAGATAAGCTTTTGCAGATATTTTGTTTGAACAATTTCTGGCAAGTAAATCAATTTTCGTTTATAAACGTCTAGAAATATTTATTTGAAATTGTCAAAATTTTATGCCGTAAAGTAGAGTAAAATAATCACTTTATGAATAACGCTAAAAACAGAAATGCTTTTTTTATGCATGATCAAATTCTGGGTATTGCTTACTTCGTCTCAATTCACTGCGTTTTTGTCGTTACGCTCCGTTGCGTTTGAGTAGGTTAATGCGCGATGTGCGTGTAAAACGAAACAAACACATCGAGTCAGTTGCTTGAAGCGATTACCCGAATGCACGACATTACGCATGGATGCACCTTTAAATACGTTCGAGTTTAGTGTAACGGGTACATTTCAGCTGAGTGAGAATGTATTTTTCATTCCATTTAGATTTCCTAACGTATGTTTAAAACAAATTGAAAGACATTTTGAGTAAGTTTGGCAGTTATTCAATAATGATAAAGAAAAAATAATTTTTAGTTGACAGCTAGACTGCTTTTTAAACTAGAGTGGCAAAGATTTTTTGTGGATCCTAATTTTAATTTTGAGAATCTAACACCTCAATCTAATGATGAGTAATTATTTGTTATTCATTAGATAAGAAGTAAAACTAAAGAACTTTTCTTATACTAGTAGATGTATCTAAAGAGATAATCATTCATCTAGAAAATTTGTTTGTGTTTCTAATCACTTATACAAAAAAATTTAATTCATTTTGCTAAAATAATTTTTGATTTTTTTAACACTATTAATGGTTGGAAAAATAACCAATCAAAACTCGCTTTTGTCTTTTTCGTCCAATAATATCTCTAATATGACTTGCTTTCTTTCATGGCCAGATTTTGCTTGCTTCACTGAGTTGTATATCATTCTTCGGTTGACTGGGTAATCAGGCACTGTAGTGAGGTGATGCGTTTCACGCGGGTATCTTATAAAATATTTGATAGATTAAGTTAACAGCATTTTAATTCATATTTTCTAAACAAATTATTTTTTGTATTAAATTTCTTAGTTGTTTTATTTTAGGCTTTCAGTATTGTTGGTATAGGCCTGGTCTCAGTTTTTTTCTAGCTGTCAAGTTTACTTATAGTTGGTGTTTTAGTTGTAAAAAGTAAATTATTTTAAATTAATTTCACTGTTTTTGATTTTAATCACTTCTAAAGCTTTATTAAAGTTGCTAAAACTAGAAAAAAATATTCAAAAAGTTTGTAGTTTATCAATATAAAATGTTTAAAGTAAATGATAAAGTAAATAATTAGATAAATTATAGCTTATGTTTAAGATTATTAATATTTACACATGTTTACTAGTTTTATAGTTTTGTTTAAAGTTAAAGTTCTTAGTTATAAACATTGATTTCAGCTTTTATTTCATAAAGTCATGGCACTTTAGCTCTAGTTTTAAATACCAAAAAAATTGGTTAGTTTTATTACAAAAATTTTTTTTTATGATTTTAGTAATAAATTTTAAAGAATTATTTAAGGGACTATTATAAGAATGTTGTTATTACACTCAGTTTATTTATTAAATTGCTATTTTTAAATATATCAAGTGGTTTTGATAGATATGTTTCATAAATTGAGATCAACAATTTTTCTCTTTGTATATTTTTTGTGGTAAAATTTGTGTTCTATATTAGAGGATTTTTCTTAAATAAGCATTTGGTAATCAAGAATTTAATTTAAAAATCTGTTTTTTGAACAAAATTGTTTTTATTTCATCAAAATTTATTTTACTTTTAGTAAATATTTTTGATTATGATAATAACTTGATTTTTTGTATTTATGTCTTTAATTTGCTTCTAAATTTTCTAGTTTTAAAATTTTATAAAACTTTTTTATCTATTTTTTGTCAATCTGCCAATTTTTTGAATTATAATTAGTTTTAAATTTGTTATTTGGTTTGATAAGTAATTGTTAGCTTATTACAATAAATGAGTTATTTAGTTAATGAATTGTCTATCAAGCTTTTTCTCTTGTTCTTATTTAATAAACTTATATTTAAAAAGTTGGATTTATTAGCAGCTTAGATCTTATTACTTATTTAGTAATCTTTTTGGTCTTCTCTTTTTTAATGAAAATCAAATTTTCATGAATACGAACAAATAGTTTATTTTTTTTGCTTTTTAAATAGAATTTTAGTTCCACTTCAATGACTTACAGATTGTTCTTTTTATTCAAATTTTCTCAGATAAAAAGTATGTTTTTAGGTTAGAATTTTACTTCTTTATCAACTCTTAGCTTTAAGACTGCGTATTATCACCTGAATGACTTTCAATAAACTCTCTTTACATAATACTCTGATTAAAAAATCAAAGTTTATCTGTTTTTATATTAAAATGTTGTAGATACATCTTTTGTTCAGATAAACCTTGGCAATCTGTTGAAATATTTTTCTTATTAACGACTGGATGTCTGTTGAAAGAGATATAAAAAGACTTGTTCTTCAAGATTTGTTTAATTTGTAATTTTCAACTAACTTAGATAAAAGTATTTTCTTGTTTGAGCAATTAGAAGCTTTTTCATCCACTTCAAAACATTTAGTTTTAGTTCTTAATTTTAAATTATAACAGATACTATTTGATGATTATATATAATGATATTGACTTATGTTTTTGCTTCTATTACTAAATTCAGAAAGATTTGATTATTAGACAGATTATTGGGCAAATTATTTGTATCTTTTGAACTGAATAATGTCACTGTCTATAATCAATTCAATTGGAAAAGATTCTATAAGTGAAGAAGTAGTTGATGATAAAACTGAAAAGACAAAAAACAAAAAGTTGAATGAAGATCATTTGCAGTCTACGTCACTAATAACTTCTACTAAAAGATCAGCGGACAATATTCATGCTGACAAAGCTACTGTACCCAACAAAACCTGTAAACTTTCTCTATCAAATGATGATGATTATTCAAGTAAAGAATCTTATGTTGTTTGTGTTGAAAGTGGAAAGAATTTGATTCAAATTAATAGCAATGATAATTTCAGTGGAACATTATTAAATGTTACTACAGAAAAGAAAAGTAAATCTGACATTGAAAAACAAGCAAATGATTTTGAAGTATCTTCAAATCCTGTTCATATAGTTGTTGAACAAGATGACTTAAATGTTAAAAGTGAATCCAACTATTTAGAAAATAATTTGATCTGTTCCAACTTATCAGGAGAAACAAGTTCCACATCAACAAGAGGTCATGATGGTGAATTACAAAGACCAACAAGTACAGCAACAGTTGCTGCCCCTCATGGTGTGAACCCTTCTATGATGAGTGACTTACTACATACAGCTGCAGCGGTTGCTGCTTCGCAACAAGTAGCTGCTGCAACTGTACAAGTCCTACCTGGACAAACAGCTGGCACAATTCAGTTAGTTACTGGAAACAATGTTCAAAAGACACAAGACATGATGGCTGCTGGTATAGTCCCCCAGTTAGTAAACCAACCTAAAGAAGAACAGTCCAAGTATTCAGGTCAGACCATCTTTACATACTTGGTGACTAGCCAAGGGACCCTTGTAGCTGCCCATTCATCTGATGGTAACGAGCTGATCACAGGAGGCTCTTCTACCAATTTAGTTACAAAGAAATCAGCGGCAGGTAAAACAAAACGCGCGAATAAAAGCGCGAAAAGTAGCAACAAAGATGGAAATGGGGGTGAGCGAAAGAGTGAGTTGTTGATCGCATCTCCTCATCGCGTGGTCGTGGTCGTCATAGAAACACTCTTTATCATCTGACAGGTCATGGAAGCGGAGTAAATCAGCTAGGAGGGATGTATGTGAACGGGAGACCTCTTCCAGAGACAATCCGTCAACGAATCGTCACACTTTCACATCAGGGAGTTCGTCCTTGTGATATCTCGCGACAGCTTCGCGTTTCGCATGGCTGCGTCTCAAAGATTCTCGCCAGGTAAGTGACGTCATCAGTGCTCGGTGTGGTGACGTCATCGTTTGGTGATGTAGGTTTTTTGAGACGGGAAGCATCCAACCTGGAGTGATTGGAGGCAGCAAACCAAAAGTGGCAACAGCTGACGTAGTCGTAAAGATTACGTCATACAAACGCGAGAACCCGACAATGTTTGCGTGGGAAATTCGCGATCGGTTGCTAAGTGATGGTGTTTGTACAGAAGACTCCGTACCCAGCGTGTCATCCATCAATCGGTTGGTAGTGACATGTTGATGACGTCATCACTGACGTATCACATCGCGTAGAATCGTTCGAAGTAAATCAGCTGAGTTCATGAAAGATAATCGAATCGTGGAACATTCGAAATTATCTTCAAATCTCGTTCACATCTCAAAAGGTTCTTCGAGATCACCTTACCTCATCACTTCAACCTCTCATCTTTCAGCGCGCAAACGATCTCAAACTGTGACGTCATCGAATAGCAACGCGCAAACAACAAATGGTTTGGAATCAGCGATGCAGATCTTCGCGTCGTCATCTGATCTTCCTTCATCTATTCCTCAATTTGTCACCATCGACAATTCGAACGGTCAGCTGTGTGACGTCACAAACGCTTGCTCATCGCCTTTTTCAAAGCAGTCTCAGACGCAAAGCAAGGACGCAGCGTGTTAAGTGGGGCGAGTGGGGGTAACGGTCAAGTTGGGGTGCAAGACTCGGGAACAATCGAACAAAATCGCTTCTACAATCTCAGTCAACTTCTCGGCATCTCCCCAAATTCACAATCAGTTCTTTTCAACAACGGTTCGTCGCGCTCTCATGACGTCATCATCGTCATCTCATCTTCGTTATAGTGACACAAGCGAGTAGCAACGTGTCATCAAAAAGTGACGTCACCAGCAAATCGCGTCAACCGACACCGGCAGCAGCAGCCGCGGTTCTCGCTTCGCTGTCACCCGAGCAACACTACGAGTTGTTGAAGACGGTCGGCAACAACAACGTAGCTACTGGCAACAGTTCCACTGCATCTGCTGCTGCTGCTGGTGACCTCATTGCTGTTTCATCCAATCACGAGCAAGCTAAACACAACGTGAGCTCATTGCTGTGACGTCATCGGCAATGTTGACGCGCGCGCTTCTTTCTAGAACACCGAAATCCGCTTTCCGACGTTAGCGCGATCCACAAAAGGCGTAGTGACGTCACGAACCACCGAAGCGCTTATTAGCGACCAAGTGGTCATTAACCAACATGGTCAACTGGTCGTGCCCTCAAACGTCGTCATGACGTCATCGGTTAGTTGGTTTCTATGCTAACCGGCAATCTGACGCGATTTACTTCTTCAGGTCAACTCCAACCTGATCCTATCACCTTCAGGGCAAGTAATCACTACTCAGAACTTACAACAGGTTTGTGACGTCATTAACGCTGCACGTGACGCGAAACTAACTACGTCATCATCGCGTAGAAGGTGGTAGGGGGCAGTTTGATCTCACAGCAACCTCAAACAATCATCAAAGCTCATACTTCAACCACTGGAGGCGCTACAAGTTTGTTAATTACTCATTTGATCATTTTAGGAATAATCTTCTTCATCAGATCCTAGTTTAGTTGCCTTGACAACCGAACAAGTCCAACAACTCGCTGCTCAGGGGCTCGTCATTCAACAACATCAAGAAAATTTCAATCAATTTCAGCAACAACAACAACAAGAAGAGGTAGATGTCCTTATTTACCTCATCTGCATGTTCGTTTGCCTTTTTGATACTAAAAGTTCGCCCAAAAACCCCAAAACTTCCAAATCTTTGTCGCGTCTTGGCATGCAACTCAACCAACTACTAGCCACCCTCCTTTCCGCATGATTACGCGTTCTTGTTTTTCTGTTTGTTTTTGTTGTTGTTTTTTTACTAAATTTCATAACAATGAAATGAATGGGAGATTCTAATTTGGGAACTCTAACAATTTACTAACTTCAAGTTGCTCACTTCTACGCGATCCACGCGTCTCGATGACGATGACGTCAGCGCCTGTGACGTCATCCGGGAAGACGACGGTGGTGATGACGAGCAGATGACGTCATCAAAAACCCAAGTCGACGACGACCCTGAGAAGGTGGCGGATGTGACGTCATCGTCTAAAACTGACAAGTCAAAACCCGCCAAAAGTGATGACGTGTCGTCGTCGACAGTTGTGACGTCATCGAAAAAGAAAGAGGAAAAGTTAGATGACGTAAGCGAGGTAGGAGCCGGCTGAATGAATCTAACGTGCTAATTGGCTCTCTGCTGCCACCACTCGTGGTAGTGGTGGTAGTTTCTGCTTTGTTAATAACAACTTTTTGCAATCTGAAAATAACCAAAAAACGCTGCTTGACGCGAAATGTTTGACGTCATCGCTACGTCAGCTGACTAAACATTTTACAAACAGCAACAGAAACAGCAACAACAAAACGAATTACATTCTGATTCTTCTAATTCGACCGAGCAACAATTACTTTCAGTTCTGCAAACAGGTGAGACTGATGACGTCATCAACGTGCTTGTATGACGTCATCGCGTTATTACAGCGTTGAATAGCAAACATGATGGAAATGGAGGTGCCTTGGAACAATTATTGAATCAACAACCACGTCAGTCAACAGTAGCAACTTCTTCAACTATACGTGATGATAGACAATCAACTGATCAACTCATCTCGTCAGCAATCGCGCTTTCCAATCTTCTTCCGCGTTCCAACAGCGGTCAGACGCCTTTCTTCACACATATCAACACCTCATCATGTGATCATATAGGAGGTATTTCAAATGCTAATAGCAACACGAACAACAACAAACAATTGAATTCACCTGTGGTCGAGTTACAACAACTAAATCAACAACGTCAACAAACCAACAACCAACAAGGAATTGTACAGGTGCCCCCAACGCCCCAAATTTTCCTCATCTTCCTAACTTCAATTGTTGCAGATTCTTTCAGCAGCAGCTCAGTTAAACGCGAACAACAACAACAATAATAATAACAACTCAACAAACAATAGTAATGATGACAAAGTCACTCGACAATTTGCCCGTATGATCACAGAAGCAAAAGTAGGCAGGTTAGTAGGTGCCCCAAACGCCCCAACCTCAATCTTACGACTTCTTCACTAGTTCTCCTCAACCAAGAATTCATCTCAACACTTTAACGGAGTTACAACCGGTTAGCACCTTACTAAGTCAACGTCGACCTACAATCCAACAACAACAACAAAACCAACAACCCTCACCACAATGCTACTCACTTTGCACGACAACCGGTAAACTTCCAGTTCAAATCTTCTCGTCGCTGCTAATCGCTGTGACGTCACAGTACCAACTGGTTCAACAGTCCTGCCATCACTGGTACTGCCACCATCGGTAGTAACCAGCTCTTCGTCCTGTATTCAACACAATTCCGCCCAACCTACCTCTAATCAACCATTTACTATGATTTACAACGATGCCTGGCAAATGGCAACCAACGGACAGATGAATCGCGGTCAGTGGGTTGCTACTAGCAACCAAGTTGCTGGTTGATAATTAGTTGGTTTATTTGAAGGTCAAACTAATTCTGGTGATGGTGGCAACCAGGGCGGCCAGAAACAAAATTGATGCTAATCCTGTTGCTATAGTGATGTCAACCAAATGCTCGCAGCATTTGTATGACTACTGATGGTTGCCATGGTGACAATGTCGCTATTCGGAGTGTCTGTGGGTGACAGAAGAGAGATTCACGTGACGTAGGAAGACGGGAAGATGTTGGGCCATTTGCTCTTCCTTTTTTGTATAGTAGGAATTCTGATCGCCAGTGACGTCATGTGCACACTTCGCGCGTCACAACGTGACTGGCTCCAATTTATGTAAATGTTATTTTTTTGTATTTCCGAAATTGATTTGTTTTGTGTAATCAATTCAATCGCATGAATTTGCAAATAAATTTTCAAAAAAATTCCTTGTGTTCACTGTCTCGATCTAATGACGTCATCAAACACGTAACTACTCGTTGTTTCAATTTGATTTATTTCTCACACAATATAACCATCTGAATGTAATTTACATCATCATCATCACAAGGCGCTTGCGCGACGCGTTTTCATTGTTGAGGTATTTCTTGCTTCACTTTTATCAGTTAGAAAACTCCGAAGTTAAAAAGATGATTTTGGAAAAGTTGTTGTTACCGAATCATTTGAATCAGTAAAATTAAAAATTGTACGTAAGAAGATAAAATGAGATGGATAAGAATCCTACAACTTTAAGAATCACACAGCGCTCACTAAGACGCGAAGTCACGTGGCCAAGTGGCTATTGAATAGTAACGATGATCTATGACGTCAGCACCTGAGAGTGCGACACGAAGACTTTTAGGTTGTTATGACAACCGATATTTGTCGAAAGAAATATATTAAAGAAAGTTGAAAATTTGATTACAACTTTACTAATCAGCAAAAGAATTCACGAACAAATCGCGCTAAAAAAAAAACTATGAAAAATTCAACGAAACTGTGTTGCCACGACGATAAAGCGGCTAACCATTTCAATGAAATGATAAAAATGAAAAAATTGGTGGGGCGCCAACGTTGAAATCGAATCTTACATATTAGAATCAAAAGTGGGAACTTTAGGTGCAAACATCTGCACGTTAGCTGCTGGAAGCGAAGATTTGTCGACGTCATCGAAGAAAGGATGATCAAGCGCTTGCTTAGTAGAGATACGATGAGATGGATTGTAGACGAGACATTTCTGTTCGAGAAGTTACGTGATTGTAGATGAAATTGGGGCATTTGGGGCACTTACTGATAACAAATCAATTCCACTTTGATCCAAATTAGTCACAAACTTGCTCATATCTTCAGCTGCCCATTTTGGGAAAGTAGTCTTGTAATCACGTAATGCACTGACCCCTGGCCAGTCCTTATCGTTTGGAGTACCCAGAATTCTGCAGAAAACGCACTTGTGACGTCATCATAAACTAGGAGATGACGACGTACCTGAATATGCGGAAAATTTGATCAATTTCCGAATCTCCATGAAAAAGAGCTCTACGATTCGCCATTTCAGCCAAAATGGTACCAATACTCCAAACATCAACTGGTGTTGAGTATTTAGTGGAACCAAGTAGTACTTCAGGTGCTCGGTACCACAAAGTGACCACTTCATGAGTGTAAACTCGAACTGGGATACCAAACGCTCGCGCTAATCCAAAATCGGCCACTTTTACTACTTGGCCATTAGAACTAATCAAGAGATTTTGTGGTTTTAGATCGCGATGAAGAATTCTTCGGCAGTGACAGAAAGTGATTGCTTGCAATATTTGATAAGTAAAAGACTGAAAGAAATAAACAACTTGTAAACTTTCACCTAACAAAAATATGTGCAGTAGGATTTATAAAAACATTTTAAAAATGTTAATTTACATCAGTAATTGAATTAGCAAATTAGAAGTTTTACTTTAACTTTCTTTGGTTCCATAAAAGTTCCAACCTCATAATTATCAATATGCTTTTTTAAATCTTCTTGAAGAAACTCAAAAACTAAATAGAGACTTTTATCAGAAAGGATAACATCATCTAAGCTACAAAACAACAATTTCAAATTAGTTTAAAATCAAAAAGACAACTTATAAAATTACCCAACAATATTTGGATGTTTCAGTTCTTTTAAAATTGAAATTTCTCGAATAGCAGTGCTAGGGACACCTTCTTCTTCATTTTCTAAACGAATCTTCTTCAAGGCAACTAAATTATCAGAAAGTTTATGGCGGCCTTTATAAACAACACCATATGTACCTAAAATAGGAAGAAAAAAAACTATGAAAGCAAATACAAAAAACTTTGAAAGTATTTAGCTATCTAAATTAATGGTTAAGCTTTATAAATGAAGATACACAAGATATATTTATAGAATTTAATAACTTTACCTTCCCCAATTTTTTCAATTTTTATATAATCCTCAATCAATGCCATTTTAAACTATACTTATAAAATATCTGAAAAATATATTAAATTTTAGTTAAAAAAAATGTTCAACATAATAAAAAATATACAATTTTTAAATATTATAAGACAATCAGTTGAAGAAATAATAACTACAAAATAACTTGGTTTCTATAGACTAGTCTAAAGTCTAAAAATTAGTTCAATTTTGTTTTTAGATAAATTATTAAAATTTCAGAAGATAAGAAAGAACAGAATTACATAAACATGTTGACAGCAGCTAAACCTGTTATTATATCGTACATATCTATGAAATTAATATTTACAAAATATCTAAAAGTTTTCAAAGATTTATAGAATATATAAAACAAAATATATTTCAAAACTGAATAAAACAAAACTCAAAAGAACAAGTAAAAAGTATTTCAATAAAATAAAAATTAATTACAATAATAAAAAATTCAAAGCTTCTAGGTAAGTTTATGTTATCATTGCATAGAATAAACAACTTTACATGAATTAAGTAATCTAGTTTTAAAATTATTAATCTTATAGGAAAATATTTCGTTTTCTTTTAATTTACAGTATCAACAATAATTGATTCTAAAAGATTATAACAAATTATATCAGATACTTTCTGATCAATTATAATAAAATTGATATTTAAAAAACATTATTCTGAAACTAATAAAAGCTTAGCAAGTAATGTAGTGAGAAAAAATCAATTTTTTTATCAATATTTTTGCTATATTCTTGAAAGTCTGTAAAAATTTCAATAAAAAAATAATAGAATATAAAAATAAAAGTTTTTAATATTCAACAAAAATGTAAATGATGCTTTAAAATTTAAATTAATCATCCTATTCAAAATCAGGCTTATTTTAGATATCAAGCTCTACATAACTTTGTCATTATAGCTTACTGATTAGAAAAATAACACTTAGTCACTAACAAAAAAAAATTAAAGCGTTATAAAACATAAACTTAAAACTGTTCACCATATAGCTAAGAAAAAGATTTAAAATAATAATCAAAAACCTAAATTTTCAAAATTGTAACATAAGGCTTATATTTAAAAGGTTATTATAAGTAAGATTATACATAAAAAATGAGAAAAAACAACAAGCTATTAAAAAAACAAGAATTTTGTTAAACTTATAGTATGCATTTTTAAAAAGAAAAAATAGTATAAGTTTAAAACAACTAATTATAAATTGAATAAAAATTTGTTAGTTAAAATTAAAAAAGATGTACGAGAAAAAAAGTAATAAAAGAAAGCATCATTTGAAGCCCGTAGGCGGCAATTTTGAATAGAAGTGAAAACTTGCAAGGCCTCTGTTCTTGAATTCATATTAGCTAGTTTAAAAAAAATCACGTCACGTGACTAGCTGCACCAATTAGAGGCTTAGCTGGTAAAAAATTGTTTTACAAGAATAACTGAATTTTACGAATGTAAACCAACTTAAACATTTATTTATTAAGTATCAAAAAAATATAAACAAAATTAAAATTTTTAACTTTACAGAATAAACATAATAATGATCAATTCAATTGAAAAAAAAGAGCTAACTTTAGGAGTTAAATTAGACCCTTAGATATATTTCTACCTGTGCTATGCTGAAGCGTAAAATTCAAAACTCTTAAATATTTTACCTAGAAGATAAACTAAACTTTGACCAATGCAAAACATTAAAAGTAAAACTTAGAATAAAAGTAGTTTCTATAAAAATTACAATTATTTGATACCAATATGTTGTTTCATGCAATAATAAAATTTAAGTAATTATTCTTGCAAAACGTTTTAAACTAATTCTCTAATAGCTTGTAATTCTTGCTCTTACACAACTTAAATATTATAAAAATGGTAAGGAATATTAATTTTAGCTAAAATTTTGTTGATAACTATGTAAAGTACCAAAAATTGATGATTGGTATAAGGTTTATAAACTAATTAAAATGTCAAAAGTTTGACAAAAGATAAACAGAGTCAAATTAGCGCTTGCTTCTCTAATATCATTTTTATTAATATCTAAAAAGTATATAAAAGTTGTCTAAAAGCTCATTAAGAATGAATCAAGCAAAATATATTTCAAAACTGAATAAAACAAAACTCAAAAGAACAAGTAAAAAGTATTTCAATAAAATAAAAATTAATTACAATAATAAAAAATTCAAAGCTTCTAGGTAAGTTTATGTTATCATTGCATAAAATAAACAGCTTTACATGAATTAAGTAATCTAGTTTTAAAATTATTAATCTTATAGGAAAATATTTCGTTTTCTTTTAATTTACAGTATCAACAATAATTGATTCTAAAAGATTATAACAAATTATATCAGATACTTTCTGATCAATTATAATAAAATTGATATTTAAAAAACATTATTCTGAAACTAAGAAAAGCTTAGCAAGTAATGTAGTGAGAAAAAATCAATTTTTTTATCAATATTTTTGCTATATTCTTAAAAGTCTGTAAAAATTTTAATAAAAAAATAATAGAATATAAAAATAAAAGTTTTTAATATTCAACAAAAATGTAAATGATGCTTTAAAATTTAAATTAATCATCCTATTCAAAATCAGACTTATTTTAGATATCAAGCTCTACATAACTTTGTCATTATAGCTTACTGATTGGAAAAATAACACTTAGTCACTAACAAAAAAAAATTAAAGCGTTATAAAACATAAACTTAAAACTGCTCACCATATAGCTAAGAAAAAGAGTTAAAATAGAAACCATTAAAATCCAAATTTGCTACGTTAAGTCAAAAGGTGCTACTTTATACTTATGTTTTGCAAGTTATTATTGTAAGTACTATTTATTATAGATAAATGATGAAAATTATACAACAGGAACTAAATAAGAAAATATAAGACTTTTTTAATTTAACTTTCTTGGTTTGAAAAAATACGGTACGTGATTAACTATGCTGATTAGGGGCGGATGATGTCAATTACATTGCAGGAAAAAGCGAATTTTATTGAAGTATACCAGTTGAAAACGTTACAAACCATTTTTTTTATCATTTTTCTGTAAAGATATATTTTTAAACGTTACTGAGTAAAATTTGTAATCGTATAGTAGCAAGCGTTAGTAGAATATTTATATCAAAATAAAAGCAGTTTTATGTAAACATTTCAATTATTTTATTACTGATGTGATAAAAATCTCTGAAACAATTTTCTTGCATAAATCTTTGTATTTTTAATATTTTATGACCCTTATTTTAACGAAGATTTTATTGATGCATCCAAGTGATGCTATCGTCTCCAAATAGCAGAAGATGAGTCTCCTAAAACATATCTTGAACCACGTGTAAGCACAGTTTTACTATAGTAATGGTAATGACCAGTTTAGTTGAGTATTTCATTGATAGCGATTACATGAATTATAAAGTAAGAGTATCTTAGATATCTGTTAATGATTATTTTCTTAATATGATTAATGATAATTAAAAGTTTACATAATTATTAACTTAATTATTTATTCAACGCGTGGCTGTAAGTGACAAATTCAATAGCTCTTGTAGTACACCAAGATAGGTATTATGAGCGAGGGGTTAATGTTTTACAGTTTAAAACTTAAATATAAAAAATAAGAACCTTGTTAAAGGCATAATTAAAATATAAAGTTTGAATTAAGGAGCTAAAATAAGAAATAGTAGAAAAAGTGATGAAAGTTGAAATATTACTTGTCAATGAAATTAATTAAATCAAATCTTTTTTGTATTGTTTTAAAAGATTAGATTTTGATATAGTGATGGATTCAGAAAAGGAATTTGTATCACAATAAAAATATTAAAAATTGTTGATACATTAGCATAACTACTAGAGTAGTAAAAAATGAAAAGAACAAAAATACATTTTATTATAATTCAATAAGTCAGAAACAAATTAAGTAACTTCTAGTAATAGTTACATCACAGCTTTATCTATACATTAATTTACAAAATAAAATGATTAGGTGATATACAAAAAATACAACAATACAAGTCTTATAATAACGAAGAGATGTAAAGTGGTGCGCAGTGAAAAACATGTTTCAATATTCATGTTGAGAAAGAGAATGTAAACTTTGTGAAGAACGAGCATTAAACTAAAATTTAATTAATTCTAATATCCAACATTTTTAGGGGCTAATTTTTGGAATAACTTTTTATTACCATGTATATTTGAATATTTTATTTTCATCTGGTTTGTAACGATTTTCTAAGTTTGTTTTTTATTTTCATTGGTTTGTACAATAGCTAGCGATGAGTTTTTGGTTTACAAATACAAGTAATTAGAATGGAAAATAATTTATATTAGTGATAATATATTGGATTCTTTTGTCTTTTTTAGTAGCTTCAAATTGAAACATTTATAAAATTATTTTAGTTTTAACTAACTATATTTCACAAATACTGAATTATTTTAATAAATATATAAATGAAATATATATATATTTTTTAATTAAAATTTATCAAATCTTAATGTTGAGTTGAAACACTGACAAGTATTTATAATATTTATTTATCTTTATCAGTCATTAAATTATCAGAATTATTTTGTAGGTTGTTTTAAATTTAAACTAATTAAATATTTTAAAACAATACTTGATAATGAATCAAGAAAGAGCTAAAGTTCTTTTCAAGGAAGGAGCTTTTTTGATTATTGATAATATGCCAGAAGGTAATGAGTTTGGAATTGATTGGTATACTTGGACTACAGGTCCTAAATTTAAAGGAATCAAAATGATACCTCCTGGTGTCCACTTTATGTCATATAACTCAGTTTCAAAGAGTAGCGGAGACAAATCTCCTAAAACTGGTTTCTTCCATTTTTTTAAAAGATCAGAAATAGTTTTGAAACAGTGGTGTAATGAAACAGAAGAAATTGTTGATAAACTTGTTTCATTGCAAGATATGGAATACTTGAAAGAAAATCTACAAAATCTTAATAGCAGTTTAGGAGCTTATCCATATGATATTTATCGAAAGTGGATATCTATGAGTTCTGCCATCTCAAACAGGGTCCTTGATAAGTTATGTCCTGTAGGATCCATGATAAACTCTGTTGCTCATCTTATATCATCACCTGGAGGAGGAAATGAAGCTGGATGCTCTAAATTTGGTAAAATTGATGAAGATGGTTTACCTGTCATGGAAGCAAACCCAAATTCAATCATTCATTTTACTAAGCTGCCAAAACAATGGTATCCAGAAGGTTGTACCTCTGAAGAAAAGACTAGACACTGCATGGATTCATCTTTTGCTCTTGAAATGATTCTTCAGACATTTACTGAACCTATAGATCTTCTTGGGGAACTTCAATATACATTTGTTTGTTTTGTGCTTGGTCAAGTACTAGATGCTTTTGATCATTGGAGACAGTTAGTAAAAATTTTATGTAATTGTGATCGGAATCTTCCTAAATATGTGTCTCTCTACATGGAGTTGATCCCTATTTTATATCATCAGTTAGGAGAGATCTCTCCTGATTTTTTTGTTGATATTGTTTCCTCGAATAACTTCCTTGTCACTCATCTGACAACTATGTTTGAAAACATAAAAAATATTTCTGAAAATCAAGAATTGAAAGTTGTGGCTGACAAGTTTCGAAAACATCTCAGTAAACGTTATAAATGGAAGTTTAACGAGGAACCTGCAGACTGGGCTCCAATAGTTGTAGATATCTAGCGAAGAGCTCATCAACTCACAGATCAACTGTTTTATCTGTTAATGAATTTGTCTGGTTTAAAAAAAGTGAAATTAAAAAAAACTTTTTCAAACTTTTGATACTTTTTTTTTTCTCATCTATTCATGTTAAAAAAATTAATTGAAACCATTTTTACAGATTAGAAAAATGATTTTGACAAAATTAGCTCGTCGATTTTTTCTTTCATCTCTTTTCACGAATCAAACCAGAAGAATAACATCTGGTAACAACTTTACTGAAGATACAAATATATTAAAACATTTAACAAACTCATTTGTGGATGATTCCACTGAAAATGATCAACGAATAAAACCTGAGAATTCCAACATCTTTATGTTCCCTGGTCAAGGTTCACAAGTTGTTGGAATGACTGATAGCTTGCTTCAATATCCAAATGTATCAGAGATGTTCCAAGCAGCTTCTGAAATTCTAAGATTCGATTTATTAAAACTTTGTCAAGATGGACCAAAAGTTGAACTTGATAAAACTATAAACTGCCAGCCAGCAATTTTGTTAACATCTTTAGCTGCAGTGGAAAAATTACAGGTGATTTGCAAACTGTCTTTTTAATCAAATGATTTCTCATTTACTAAATTTCGTTTTTGAACAGGCAGAAGATCCAATGGCTCTAGAAAATTGCACCGCTGCTGTAGGTTACAGTGTAGGAGAATTTGCTGCTCTTGTCTTCTCAGGAGCTCTACTTTTTGAAGATGCAGTGAGAATTATTGGAGTAAGATCACATTCAATGCAGAAAGCTTCAGATTCTGTTGATAGTTCGATGATAACAGCAATAGGTTCTTCTAAAACTCGATTTAGATATGCTTGTTTTGAAGCTAGAGAATATTGTAAAGAACATTTATGTATTGAAGATCCTGTTTGCCAAGTTTCTGCTTTCATATCACCAAATACAGTTACAATTGGTGGGCATACAGAAGCAATTAATTACATCAAAGCTCAGGCTGAAAATAATCGAATCCGACGTATTTTTGATATCCCTGTATCCGGAGCTTTTCATACAAAGTTAATGACGTCAGTTAGTGATGATTTGAAAGCAGCCCTTCAAAATATTCGGATCAGAAAACCTATTATTGATGTTTATAGTAATGTAACTGGCAAAAATTATTCATCACCATCACAAATAAAACAGGAACTTTCTAGGCAAGTAGTTAAACCAATTTTATGGGAAGCAACACTTTCAGCAGTGTTGTCACGTGATAAAAGTATTCCCATGCCAAATATTTATGAAATGGGTCCTGGGTCACAGTTAGGTTCTCTTCTAAAAAAGTGTAATGGAAAAGCTTATCAACATTATGATTGTGTAAATCCGACCAAAAGACAAAACTTTATTTGATTCAAAATTCTTTCAACATTTTTTTTAATCTAATTTTTAAAAATTAGAAAAAGTAGTTTTATTCATAGGAACCTTGATCTCTAATCTAAAGTTGATGTTTTGATTTATAAAATAATCTTCTGATGACTTTTTCTGTTTCTTCCATTTTATTGATGTGTTTATATTTCAAATAAATCATATTCTGAATTGCAAACTGTTAAGAAAAACTCAAGTAAAGTTTAAGGTGATTAAATTTTGAAAAAAGTCTTTCAAAGAACAGGATTTTGTGAAACAAACAGTTATCATTGTTTATTTAAAAGCTTGTGTCATTTTTAAGTCAAAATATTTGAAGTTTTCTCCGTTTTTTTAATAATTTGGCTAATATTAATATTCACTTAACTTGATAAGAAAGAGATTTTTTTCATTTAGTTGGTGTAATAAAAATGGTAACTCATCCAATAACTTCAATTTATTTCATTTATGAAAATGATTAGTTTTATTAATAAAAATTAGTTTGTTTATTTGTCGAAAAATTCCATTAATTCAAAATAGTCTTTGATTGGTGTTAGAGGTATTCATTAATTGGCAGATGTAAGATATTTTTTTAATCTTTATCACTATAGTTCAATGAAAAATAATTATTTTAAAATGTTACCCTTCTTAACTGACATTCAAAACCTACTCAGTTAAAAGGATGAACTGAGAAGAACATGAACCACTAAGTCCACTAGTCAAACGACTAGTTTTAAAGTTTCTGATGACTTAGAGTTACACGAGTGTCGGTTGATGCTGCAAAGTCTTAAATGCAATAAAGCTTAGTTTAAGAGATCTTATCATTTTAATTTATCGGATTCAAAATATTTCTTAGGTAAGTAGACACAAAGTTATTTCAGATGATAGCTTCGGCGTCAGTTATATTTGTTTTCTCTAAAAATTTTTCTAATTTTTTCTCTTTATTTTAATACAAGATGTAAAAAATGATCAAACAGCTATGTCTACAGATCAGATAATCCGTCAGTATTCGATTAGTGGCTTCAGTAGAGACTGGCTTTCAACAACTTCCTAGTGAGTTGAATCGAACCGATAGAAGAAAATCAGCCAAACTTATTAATTGCACAACCGAAGATGTATACTTTGAAAGACGTCAGACTGATGTAGAAGCTGAAGCGACACTGGAAAGGTTATATGTAAGGAAACCAAATGAAGTTGTAAAGTAGTGTTAAAGTAGTTAATCTATTTAGATCAAGGGTCTACTTTCATTTCTAAAGGATTACTTTTAAAGAAAAAGAATTTGAAGAAGTATGGCAACTCCGTACCACCCACAAGGTGTTAAGTAGATCATTGCAATAGGATATTATGGATGGCGATAAGATGTGCTTTAAAGTAAAAAAAAACTACCAATTAAAGATTAGATGAAGGTGCTAGCAGATGCGTCAAGAGCTTTTTGGTCTGCTAAATGATCTTCTTGATGATCTTCAACCAACGAAACTTCTTCAGTCGAAGAACATCTCAAGGACGTAACCTACCGGTTTAGCTTTGCAGTTTAAAACTAATACTCCAACAAAAGTATGGATGTAAAAGCAAGGATGATAGTCATGTAAAGAGGATTTAATCATTAAAAACTAACCGAATGTACGCGCGGGTTCGTTATCCGGGTTGAAGAGAATTCAATAGTTTGTTGAGAAATCTGATCAGATATCCAAGTGCCAGTGGACAAGATTCTGCCGCTTCCTCTGCAAGAAGTAATGAGAAGAGCAGACTCCAACCAGCTTTACCAGAAAACTCGGTTTATAATCCAAAAGATGAAATAGTGAGGGGGAAGGAAGAGGAAATTGGATTAGAGGAATATCTTATATCCCATAATGAAAGAGCTGAAATCCTTGATGGTCTGATCAATAGAAGCTATGACACTGATTTAGAGAGCAAGAGGAACAAAAAATCTGAAAAATTTGGAAGCAACGAAGCGGAAGTCGAGTAATACACCAAATTTACCAGAGGGGAACCACCAAAACATATGGAACAAGCTAACTTTTTAATTTTTACGACATTTAAATTTTCATCATTTATTTGCAAAATTTTTGTCTCATGTTCTTATTTTCTTTTTTGTGGCATTTTTAATTTGATCCAGCTCGGTCTATGTTGACGATCTAGCCATTTGCTAAGAGTGTAATCAGAAACAGAAAAGCATCCGGCCATATAAGTAAAAGGTTGAATTCAGACAAACACGCTTAAATTTATTACAGAAGTCCCCTTTATTAAATTATTCTTTAATCAAATCTTAATATATCTTAAACTTTTCTATTTTTCTTCCAATTTCTTTTCATTGTAAAATGTAGATTTTAGATAACTTATTGTTAAGTAAATTTGTAAGTTTGTATATGATTAAAAACAATTATTGAAGTTAATTATTTTCATTTGATAAAAAATATAAAACTAGTTTTTTAATTATTTGAAAAAAAATAACTTTGAAATTAATATAACTTCATTTTAAACTTTTTTTCAAATAAAAACATTTTTTGTTTTAATTTCATGATTTAATAAATATTTTAGAACAATTGATTTAAATTTGTTACGTTTTATCATCTAATTATGTCAAATTGTCCTTTTGATAGAGCTTTATTTGGTAGAATCAAAGAAGTAAGTGAGACAAAGTTTTCAATGAATTCTTATTAATTTATGATAAGAATAATAAATTTATGATAATTTCATTCTTTAATTTGAAAGCTTTTTTATATAGTTAATAGATTTGTCTTATACATAAAAATATTATTTAAATATACTTGAAAATAATAACTTTTATGAAATAGCTTCACTTTTAGTCTCATCATTTGCTACTTATTTATTTATTCAGAGTTTTGGATAATTGAATTATTCCTTTTTTTAGTATGTTTCAACAAGAGAGTATGTAGATATTAATGAAATGGCAGAAGATCTCAAAAAGATCTATCCGTGAGTCTTTCTGAAATAGTTGAAGTATTAATTGAACAAATTCCTACTAATCAAAACTTTCTATTTAATTTAAATATATGAAATAATAATTTGTATCAACCACAATTTTTGATTATTCATTTTTCAATTTTATTTTATTATTAGTTCTTATATGCTGTTTGGAATCACCTTCCTGACTCCATCTTTATATCAGAATCTAAAAAGATTTTTTAAAAAAACTATGATTTTCATGAATTTCTTAACATGTGATATAAATGTTGCCAGTTTCTTTATTTTCTTCACTTATTTTGTACTTCTGATTGTAAAATGTGCGTTTAAACTGTTCCTATTTGTTATATATTTATATTTAAGTGTGATACCTAAGATATTTTCATTATTTTTCTGCAGTCATATTGTTTTATGTTTTTCATAAGAGCTATATATTTGTCACCAGCAGCCATGTGTTGAATAAAATATAACTTTATGAATATTCTAAATGTAAATTATTTTATACTTTTAATAGTTTTGGCTAAATAACTTCAATGTATGATTACTTTAATTGATATCTGTAATAATAATAACATTTTAATAGAGGAGATTATAGAAGAAGAAATCAAAATGCATTTCGTATGCAGTGTGAAAGATGTAAGTAGTTTTCAAAACTTTAAGTTTTTTTAATAATAAAACTTCAGTTTTCAAATTATTATTTTAAAATAAAAGTTCTTGAATAAATACTTAGTTATCATTTACTGTTTTATTTTAATAAACAAAATTTCAATTAATAGTTTATGATTCATTATTGAAAGAAGGAGTAATTACTTGTCCCTCAATACGAAAAAAAAAGAACAAATCTAAAGAAGGATCAACCCCAAAATCAAAATTGTTCCTTAATGGAAGATCTGATGAAAATTTGGTTGAATACAAAGTAAAACCCACAAAGTTGTACAAGAATCAATTGATAAACTTCAGCTATTTAGGATACAAATACTATGAACAAAATGATCACATCTTTGTACAAGTCATCTGTTTGTACCAGCCCTGTTATTCCAGTTCCCGCCAAATTGGTCAATTACACTCAATGTGATGACAGTTTGATTGTGCTTCCAGGTTAGCGTTCTGGTTGAGTTCAAATCAATTTGTAATTTCTTCAAACTTTTTCTAGCTGTTAAAAATGAGAATATTCCAGACTTTGACAAATCTACAAATAAGTTAGATGGAAAATTATCAGATAAGTCAGAAACAGAATCTGTTTTCAAACCGGATGTGTCTCAAAATCCGTCGGAAGAGACTCCGAGAAGAAAACGGAAGAAGACATCCGGAAATAAAAGTGACAAAAAAAAGCCGAAAAAAACAGAATTAAGTGAAATTAATGAAGAAGAACTTTCTGGAGAAAACAAACCAAAGTTTGAAGTTCAAAATGTCTCTCTAACGTTTGAAGATGTCGGAGGCAACGAAGGTCACTTGCATCCACTTCAAATCACGTGACTAAATCTTGTGATCTTCCAGTTCTTTTCCGGGAACTTTGTCGACATTTTCTTCATCTGCAAGAACGTTCGATGTTTACTTCTTTGGGAGTAAATCCTTCATGTGGGATCCTACTTCACGGACCCCCTGGATGCGGTAAAACTCTCATTGGTAAAGCAATCGCGGGACATCTCGGCTTTCCGCTCTTATACATCACTGGCCCGGAGTTAGTTGGGAGTATGAGTGGTGAAAGTGAACGTCGCGTCCGTGAGATCTTCCTGACCGCGCAAGATCACGCTCCCTGCATCCTCTTCATTGGTTCGTTTCATCAATCGCGTTTTTGTGTTCGATTCGAGACCTTTCCAGCTGATGACTACCTGAGATGTCCTAACACCTTGTCTTTTTCCTCGCCAGATGAAATTGATGCAGTTGGTCAGAAACGCGAGAACGCTTCGAAAGAAATGGAGCGAAGGATCACGACTCAGTTGATGACGAGTATAGATAAGGTTGAGAAGAGTATCCTCGTGGTTGGAGCCACTAGTAAACCCGACGTATTGGATCCAGGACTCCGAAGAGCTGGAAGATTTGATAAAGAGGTTTGTGTTGGAATCCCAAATGATGGAGCTAGAGAGCAGATCTTATCAGTCATCTGCAAAAAGATCAAATTATCAGAAGATGTTGATTTGAAGATGATTGCTCACCTAACTCCTGGGTTTGTGATCTTTGCGATTTGTAATTACAATCTTCTGGACTCTTCTACATCTTGCAGATTCGTCGGAGCAGATTTGGAGTGTTTGTGTCGCGAAGCAGCTGATTCAGCGGTGATCCGAAGTCTTGCAGATCACTTCGGTGAAGAACACAACTTCAGTGGCGGTGAGTGGTTGTCATGGTAATCGATGATGTCATCAGTCGCCTCATCTAATGATAATCTCAGAATCAAAAGAGCTCATCGAGTTCTTGAAGAAAAAAAAGACTCTTTCGGAAGATCAGATGCGAAATCTTAGCATCACAGCGCGCGACTTCGAAGTTGCTCGTAAGCGGATTCAGCCAAGCTCGAAGCGCGAAGGCTTCGCTATTGTCCCCGAAGTCACATGGCAGGATATTGGTGCCCTCGATGATATCCGAGAAGAGTTGGACATCGCGATTATGGTAATGACGTCACATTGGACCAGTAGTGGGTGACGATGTCGTGTATCCACAGGCTCCGGTCCACAATCCACAGATGTTTGAGAAGTTTGGAATATCTCGTCCATGTGGCATCTTGTTAGCTGGTCCACCTGGTTGTGGTAAGACCCTGGTCGCTAAAGCGGTCGCCAACCAAGCTGGCATCAACTTCATCTCAGTCAAGGGTCCTGAACTTCTCAACATGTATGTTGGTAAGTTGGGTAGAGATGTGGTCCTAGTTGTGGTCACTTAATCGTGGTCCACAGGTGAAAGTGAGCATGCAGTGCGTCGATGTTTCAAGCGCGCGCGTAATTCTGCTCCCTGTGTGATCTTCTTCGATGAGTTTGACTCCTTATGTCCTCCAAGATCTGCAACAGAGGTTTAAATCTTGAAAATTTGATAAAAACTTCAACGAATATTGGACAGAACCGAGCCAGTAATCGGGTAGTGAACCAGATGTTGACGGAGCTGGACGGGACAGAAGCCAGGGAACAAGTGTTTGTGATTGCAGCCACTAACCGACCAGATGTGATTGATCCAGCGGTGTTGAGGTGACCGGGTCCCTCATCTTCCCTATCTCTTTCAACTATTTCAATTGTTCAGACCCGGAAGATTCGACAAGACCTTATTTGTTGGCATCCCTACTCCTGAAGATCGCGTGAAGATCTTGGAGACAATCACTAAAGTATTTGATTCACAAGTTTCTTCATCTTCATCATTAGATCTTTTTGATCTTTTAGAAAGGATCCAAGCCTCCAATATCAGATGAAGTTTCACTCCGAGGACTTGCTTTGGATGCAAGATGTGACGGATTCACAGGTGAGTCATCAACAAACTGATCTTTCACTGATCATCTTCTTTTTAGGAGCTGATCTTTCTGCTCTTGTAGCTGAAGCATCTAGAAACGCAATCAAAGATTGTCTGAAATCTTTTGATTTCACGCAACAAAATCAATCACCAGCAATCAAGCCACTATCACAGAAATATTTTGATGATGCTTTCACTAAAGTTGTTCCTTCAGTTAAATCAAAGGTAAAATGATCTGATTTGTCGGAACAATTACAAGTTGATGTATTTTTTAGGATCTATTATTTTACAAGAAGATGCAAAATAAGTTAAGTTTGTAGAATGAATTTTTTGATTATCAAAAGTGTTCTTATTTCGAAATCCAATAAATTGTTCAAACATATTTTTAAAGTTTCCAAATATTTTTTTCTAAAAACTTTCTACCTGAGATTAATTTGAAAAGAAGTGATTAAAACATGTTCGTTTGAAATAGAAGAGGTTTTCAAAGATTCTGTTTTTAATTAAGAGGTTTTTTTCACAAAATTCTCGAATGATCAAATTGAAATGTAGTTCAGCTTAGAAGCAACATAATTTTGTAAAAGAAAAAAACTTTGGAATATTTTTCTCGATTTTTATAAGAAGCAATTTACAGCTGGTGTAAAAATTTACTAAAAGGGCATATCCATAGTATCATATTCGTTTGCGTAATTTACAAAACATCACTTGCACCCATGATCTATAGAATTCAGATCGATGCCATGAATTTTCCAGGATTTGAGATTATCGATTTTCATTACTCAAAATCTAAGTTTTCTCGTTTTAAATGTACCTACCTACCACCCTCTAAAAGTAATGATGAGGTTACTGTTAAGGCCTTATTGAAGGTTCTGTAGAGTGTTGTGTGTCCTGAGTTATGTATTCATCTTACAGTGGATTGAAGATTACTTATCAGGTAGAAGCCAACAAACTCGTGTGGAAAGACCTTGATCTACTCCTAGTCAAATCACTAGTGGTGTTCCTCAGCGTTCCGTTCTGGGTCCCCTTCTCTTTTTAATTTTCATTGAAGACCTCATCAGAAGACTGGTAGCAGTAGATGATATCAGAGTGTTTGTGTATGCAAATGATATCAAGCTATCATCTTGTAATCCTTCAAAACTTCAAACTGCGCTACACACTGTAGAAAACTGGTCTACGAATTGACAGCTCACAAAGTCTGAACTTATGACTTTTTCTCGTAAACCAGCTGCAAATTCCTTAATATTCTGTCAATTGATTTATTTTTCAACGAGTATCTTCGGTCCTAGACCTCGGCATTACTCTGTCATCTGACTTTAAATGACACAATTATGTTTCCAAAATCTTTATAAAATCAATCAACCTTGTCTACCTTATTATAAAGACTTTTAACTCTAAGAACCCATACTTTTTTATCAACCTTTTCAAATCGTACGTACGTCCAATTCTTGAATACAATATTAGTGCATGGATGCCATATCAAGTTAGTGATATCAAAAAAATCAAGTCTGTTCAGGTAACATTTACGAGATTAGTATGTAGGAAACTTGATATTAAATACAATAGTTATAAACATCGTCTCAACTTCTTCAATTTAGATACTTTGGAAACTTGGAAGGATTAAATACGACTTAATTCTTATCTAAAAAATTCTAATTGTTTAATTGACCTTCAGGTTGATGATTTCTTTTCCATTAGTCTTTCCCTGAAGTTATATCAACTCAGACGACACACATTACATCTTAACAAGCCTATACCACCTGGTAGGTTAATCAGAGCAATTTTTCTCTCATACCGAATAATTAGTACTTGGAACCAGCTGCCATCAGACATTGTCATGCTAGAATCACTCGCGTTGTTCAAGCGGAAGTTGAACTGTTATAATATTACCAACATTGCCATTTCAATTTGATCATAAAGTTGTACAAAAACAAGAGTACCAGGCGCGATTGCAACCACTATACAGGAATACCTTTGCTTAGCATTATAGGCAAAGCATTCGCTCGTGTGCTACTTCCTCGCCTACAAATACTAGCTGAAAGGATACATCCAGAACCCAAAAAGCGGTTTCGGATCAAAACGCTCAATCATGGGAATGATCTTTTTTGTACGCCAATTACAGGAAAATGCAAAAAAAAACAGTCCATTGTATATCGCGTGGATCGACCTTAAAGCTTTTGACCTCGTTAGTAGGGAAGATCTGTTCTCGATACTGTTGAAGATTGGCTGCCCACCAAGCTTCTTCAATATGTTGAAATTATTTCACATGAGCACTGAGGCAACGTACGACGGAAGCTGCTCTATACCATTCACTATTAAAAGTGTATTAAAACAGGGATGTATTCTCGCCCCAACGCTCTTTGGGATTTTTTCCGAATGGCGCTCCCTACCTCGTAAACAACTGAAATAAAGATAAAAAAACAGCCTCAAAGAAAAGAAAGAAACCCCCAAAAGGATTTTTTTCTATTCTATTTCACTATTTCTTGCTTTCCTCCGCATTTCAGTGTGCTCTGCTTTGCTACTTTTTTAACATCTTCACTGAGAGCACATCCTTCATGGTCGTTCTCGGCCGAAGCAGGCCCTATTATTATTATTATAAGTGAGATTGTTTTTTGTGTTTACTTTTTTCATTTAATTTAAACTTTTTATTTAATCAAGATTAACTTTTTAATCTTAAAACAAATCAAAATGAAAGAAAATCCAATCATATTTATTAAGTATGAATGATATTTAGGTATACAGTCATGAATTTTATGATTATAATTTTTTTTTTAAATATAATATTTACTTTATGATATAATAGTGTAAATGTATTTAAATCGATTTTATAAGCCAAATTAATAAAAGTACAATTTCACAAACTACTAATGTCAAGTCTTTAAGCCTTATTACCAAGTTACTTTTTATGACAATCTATCCTATATATTGTTAATTTACGTCACCATTCAATATGTTTCCTACTTATAAATTATTTTGATTTAAAAGTAAATTTTGTCGCCTTATGTTTAATTTTTTTTATCGCTGCTGTGTTCTTATATTATTGATTATAAGTTAGGGGATCTTCTAGCCTTCAACATTATTGCTCTATGCTAACATAAAATCTCTATTTAACTTCAGCTAGTTTGATGTTAAATCTTAAAAAAATAAATCTAGAAGTTTTTTTATCAGTGGGCCATTTAAGTAATTTATTTTCTATCTAATGGTAAAGTTGTATGCAACGTTTGCAAGCTAAAACTAATATAATTTGTTAAAATGAGTTTCTTCAAACTTGTCATAACTTATACTTGATTTATTCTTAGATATCAATAAACAATTTGCTTTCAGTAACTAATTTTAACTTCAATAAAAATTTATTCATAATTTTATTTATCTAATTTCTATTGTTAAGCTTGATGTATTTAAAATACTTTCCAGATATGAATTTATATTAACCTTGTTAAAGTTTCTTTCTTTTTTATACTTTTGATTGTTTATAGATCTTATTTAGAAATAAGTTGTACTGTATTTACTTCAAATGGAAAAAAATTCTGCTCTTGTTGATGACTTGGTCGGTCAAAGAGTTAATGGTGATTTCAAACTTGGTGAAGTGATTCAAAGTTATAGTAAGTTCTTATTAAATTTTATATTTTGGATTTGTACTTGGCTTTTTTTTGTAGAAATAATTTATGTATTAAGGTGATAGTAAATAAATTTTAAACAGGTGATAATGAAGATGACTGGGGCGTAGAACAGGGCCACGTGTATGTAGAATGGTACCCAGATGGTCTAGGTGAAGAAGTGAAAGAAACAGAAGTAAGAAAGATTCGTCTAATATAAGAAGTTGCAACTTATCATGAAAATGTTGTTTTGCAGCTTGAAGTATTAAATCGAGTCCTTATGCCAAAGGATATTGTTTATAAAGATCAAGAACAAGTAAAATTGTTATTATCTTTTCTCAGTAGTGTTTTGTTGCTTTTGAAATTTTAATAATAAGGAAATAAACAACTAGAAAGTAATTTGAGAAATTTGTTCAGTGAATGTTTTTCTTACAAGAATTATGAATAGTTGAAATGAATTAATATTCTAAACAAAGTTTATTTAAACAGCTCGGGACTGTATTGGAAGCAAACACTGTTGCAGACTGTGATATTGTCGGAACAGATAAAAGATTAAAAAATATTTCAGTTAAAAAAATGAATTTTATATCGGTATGAGTTCATTTTAAGAAAATTTTATATTTTATCTTTAAAATCATTTTAGTTTATTAATTTCCACAATAGATATTTATCAGTGATATTTATCAGTGATATTTATGTTATTTTACTGATTGTCATTCACGATAAGAATTTCTACAACTTTTTCACTGATATTTTTTTGATATATAATTCAAATCAGCCGGTGGCTTGTGGTGAGATTGTTGCTTATGGACCATGGATTGGTGAAGCACTTGCTGTTGAACGAATACTTTCCTTGAAATGCACCAGTGGTGAAAGGTGATTTGATTTTTATGTCTAATTGATTTTGACTTTTCCACTTTTCAGAGGTTGTATACCTGAAAGTCTACTCAATAAATCCAACTGTGTCGAAGATCCTTTTCCACATAAAAGTGATAAAGTAAGTATCATCTACCTCTTCAATCCTTCAATCACATATCATTTCAGAGACATCAGTCTGGATGTGGTGAGTATTATCCTGGACAAGCCTTGCTTATGTCCCAAAAGATAATCAACTTTATCAATTTTGATAAAACTCCCAGCAATAAGATGAAGGTGAAAGTACTTGTGGAGGGGGTATGTCTCTCAACTTCCTACTTCACTAAGATCTTTTAAATCTTCCTTCAATCTATTAGATAGAGATGAGTGCATTGAAGGTTCGTTGGATTCAAAGTTCTGGAGTAAACGCGGTGGGTGGAGACAATTCGGAAGTCTTCAAAGGTATTCCATTAGATGAGCCGCCACCTAGTGTGATTGTTTCCCAAAACCTGAGATGGTCTGTTTTTGATCTTCTGATGTTGGATGAACAGCTGAAAGAGTTTTGTGTACAGGATCCGGAATCTGAGTATCTCAAATCGGGACTTTAACTCACTAGGAGCTCGTTTTTGGTATATTCTCACTGAAGATGATGTAAAAGAATTGAATAAACCTCAGAAAAAACGAAAGCGAAAACTGACGTAAGTTTCAAGGATTTTATTGTAAGCCGGATGCCGACTAGAATCAAATCATTTGTGTTGATGCAGACGTCGGAGGAATCAGCGAACTGAGTCCGTGGATAGAAAGCACAGGAGGTGGGTAGGATCATCAAAGATATTTGAGTAATCAGAAGTTTCTTCAATAGAAAATCCAGTGGATCTTCAACTGTGACCAAAAGAAGATCACATCGATTGCTGATGTCAAAACGAGGTTCCTGAACCATTTAGAAAATCTTCATTTACTTCATCTAGCTTTCCTTGTTGTATGTGACTCCTCGATAGTAGAATCCTCATCAAAAACTCCTCAAATTTCTTGACAATTTTTCAAACAATTAAAACTAAAATTTGTGAAATCTTTTATAGATGGAGACTCTTCATCAGATGACTCAGATGATTGGAAAGAGTAAGTCTGATCATCATTTCATGTTATCTGCTAGGAGGTTTACGAGCCATCGACTTTTTCAATTTGTATTTTCTTAATAAAATAAGTGGATGTTGGCGACATTTGTGTAGGCGACGTCAATTAATTGCTCGCAACTATTTGTGAAGGAGTAAGAAAGCAAGTTTATCGGATAGCTTCAGTTATAGCAAATCGATAAGAGGTATACTTCGAGACGCTGAACCAAAAAAATCTGAAAAATCAGCCTCAACTTCCAAATCAATCGATAAAAAACCAAAGAATTTGAAAGTGGAGATAAAAGCAGCAAATGATAAAGTTGCTGCCTCTGTTGAAAGTGAGGACACTATGAGTCCAATTGAAGAAGATGATGCAAAATCAAAAAGTTTCTTGTATGAAGTAAGAAGGTTTCCAATTTGTAAAATGCAAAATGTTTTTGAAAACAAATTTGGAAACACTTTGATGTTGTTTTAGTCAGCACGTGTAAAAATCTTCGGACAGAAACTTTATGACAAATCTTTTCTTGTCCGAATCGATATCAAAAAAATCTCATCAGCTACAATTTCAGAAATTAAGTAAGTCTCTTAATCTCTTCTCAATTTCATCACAAACTCTTTTTCATCTTCATCAGGAAGATCTTACCCACAAAAATGCTGATCAAGTCAAGTTGTATAAAAAAAATCCCCAAATATATCAAAGAGTGTCAACACGAAAGTCCATTTGTTCTTCATTTTGAGCGTCCACATTCTAAACACAAGTTTATGAAGTTATCTAATCGAAAGGTAATTACAAAACAAATAGAAAGGAAATGTAATCTCGATCAAATTCGATTTAGTGGATGATGCCTCATAAACGCAAGATCAACAAAACAGCTTTCGATATTCCTTATTTCAAGAACATCACGTTTCAAGCCGACCCTAAAGTCCGCTACTTTGCGGGTCAAAGGTCAGAGCCTTATCCTACCAGCTCCTTTTTTAAACTGAAATTCTCAGAGTTACAATCGAAATCGCGATGCCGCGGACTAATGTCACCGTACAGTGGCAGGATTCAACCATCGTTTCGAACATCTCGTCTACATCTCTCACGCCCCCAGATGCCATCAACGAAAACGATTTTTTTCCCGGAGACTTTGTAGTTGATACTCGAGAATCAAGTAGTCTTCATCTTTAGGATCAAGATCTTTTCATGATCTTTGCATCTTTTCAGCGAAACCTCTGGATATGTTCAAGTATGGTGTGGTCCAGAAGTTTTTCAGCAAGAAGCGAATGGCGGAGGTTCAGTGGTTCACTTGCAAAGATCTTCATCACGAGAGACTGGAGAATGAAGAAGTTAGTTTGAAATCCGTCTACATCTGAATTCTTCAACTTGTCTTGTAGGTCACCACATACGACCTCAAAGCCAACCCCGATTATCGGTTTGTCATCTCCGATACTGTCTTCCGATTAGGCCCAGGACTCGATCCCGATAACTTCCGGCCTACCCAGACGTTTGGACAGGTGTTGAGAGTGACAACTGAGGGTAAGATTCGCGTCAAGTGGCTCTATGATACCATTACTGAAGTCTTTCCCACTGTGAGTCCAAAATATGAAACCAGTATCTGATGTAACTGATGCCTGATACAGGAAGTGCTGATCTACAACGACGAAAACGCGAATTACAGCGAACATATGAGTGACACCACTTATGATAGTGATATGAGTTGGATTACTCTCAGTACAGATGAGGAAAATGAAGATCGGATCACTGATATGGATCATATGGGATATGAAGTTGAGATTGGTAAATTAGAGGATACCTCCTCGATGATGTTTGCGGATTCAAACGCTGAAGCATCTACTGAAGATTCCAAAACTGAAGAAGCAATAGAAGATGATGCAACTGTTGAAGATGAGGACTCATCGTTTCTAGAAGTTGTCAAAAACAATCCAGGTTGCTCCTTAAAGATCTTCATCATTTATTTGATCATTTCATTATGAGCAGGTCTCGCTCAATTTGAAATTCTCAACTCTGCTCCGACTAGTCACAAGTTCTACAGCTGTGAACAACATGTCATTGACAAACCATTCATGAGAGCTCGTCGTAGAGACATCAGACTCTTTTCCAACTCGCTCCCAAATGGTGTCTTTGTGCGCGCGTACGCTGATCGAATGGTGATTGGTTGATTTTATTTCAATAATTTTCCACTTTTATCACTTTGAAATTTAATTGGATTTTTTTACAAAGGATTTAATGTCAGCATTAATTGCTGGTCCAGACAACACGCCCTTCAGAGACGGACTGTTTGCTTTTGAACTCTTTTTCCCACCCCATTATCCCAATGTACCTCCTGTTGTTCATTTCGTTTCAATGGGTCCTCGGTTAAATCCGAATTTATATGAAAATGGGACAGTCTGTGTCAGCTTGCTTGGTACCTGGTCAGGAGAGGTGACGCAATTGAAAATATTAATTTCCAATTTTACCATCTCATGTTTCAGGGAAATGAAAATTGGACCAAAGAATCTAGTATCCTTCAGGTGTTGCTATCAATTCAAGGTTTGTTCTTCAGATGATCTCAATCAGATTGATCTAATCAAGATCTTGTAGGTCTGATCCTTAATAAAGAGCCCTATTTCAATGAAGCTGGTTACGAACATCAACGAGGTACACCGTCAGGACTGACCGGGAGTCGATATTATAATGAAATGGTAAATAATTAAGTTTCATTTCAAATCTATCATTCATATGTCCAGGTGGTGTTGAGAATGGTTCAACATATGACCACCTTTGTAGAGAAAACTCCTCAGCCTTTTGATAATCAGGACTGCCGATCTATCATCTCCGATTTGATGCCTCGATTTATTGCAAGATGCAAAGTCCTGCTGGAAGCTTCTATTGATTGTGATAACTTAGAAAAAGATCTTAGCGATCTTAGTGGTTTTCCTCTTCTCACTTTATCTCGGGGAGTCATTGTTGGACTCCAGGATAAACTTAAAAAATTAGAATCCGTTGCGAAAGAAAAAGGCTTCCTCGCAAATTTGAATTCCCATTAGCTCCTACTTGCACCTTTATTTAATAATCTACCTTGCCTTTTCATTCTATGTTCTCTGTAGCTAGTTTTGAATATTCCAATAGACAATTTTTGCGATTGTAAATAGAAGATGGCATTTTCAGTTCCTCAAAAATATTTAAAGTTTTCTTGAACAACACTTTGATAGAAAGAACGTTAACTAAACATCCTAGAACAGATATCACTGTAAGCCAATCATGGATTTCTGCTTAATCGAGTTGGTTAGATAATTGCTGGTGTGCTTTTG
The DNA here is from genome assembly GCA_034620365.1 of Pegea sp. RAD2-039. Taxonomy (NCBI): domain Eukaryota; kingdom Metazoa; phylum Chordata; class Thaliacea; order Salpida; family Salpidae; genus Pegea; species Pegea sp. RAD2-039. The sequence continues at coordinate 68,058 of JAQGEQ010000061.1, read as the reverse complement.
TTTGGGTTTCAGTTTGCTTAAAACTAGCAATCGTGTTATTTATGAAAAACGTGTATTTCGAAATTCTTAAATACATGCTCGAAATAGAATCGGAGTGAATTGTGTTTCTGGATACTATTTTTTAATTCGTTGCAATCTCACACTTTTTAATTTTCGAGTAATTATTGAAAAAAGGATAGATCTACTTTCAGCAAAATCTTTGAATTTATGCTAATTTCTATTTTTTATCAGAAAATTTGAAACTATTCATAACCTTTGTTTGAATGCATATACTATTTTATTTCTTATAAAATGCATAGCGCTGAACATCAACAATATTTAAGATATTTACCCCAGGGCTTAGCAAATTATAATCCTGTTCAGTTAAATCTTTATTCTCTTCCACCTTATGACCATTTTGTTATTTCTTTTATAGTTCAATTTAATCCATCTGTATATGGCTTATATTTGTCATAAATTATTGCGCTATTCTAGCTTCTATAGAGCCAACTTTTAAAAGATAAACCTTATCTATCCTGAAATTGAGAGTTCATACATAATGGATATGTTTGCAGTTTTTATAAGACAAATTCTGACCAATTATATTCCAGGGTTTGTTTTACTAAACACTCTCCACCCGTTTCATATTAAACAATTATTTAATGAAATCTTTTATACAACAAATTCACAAAATTATACAAAGTAAACTACGAGCGAACAAAATATGAAATTTAGATGAATATTACTCTTAAAGCCGAGATTCAAACATTTTTGCTACCTTCTAGTATTCAATGGAAGAGTTCTATCGTTATCTTAGTTCACAAAAAGGGACAATAAATTATCGACCAATTTCTCTCGCGAGTTGTTAGTTATATGAATTTTAGCTAACAAAATAGATTAAAGCTTTCGATTGATTTTGCTGTTAATAGAAATACGCAGCTGCATGGTAAGATGGCAATCATCTTTTACAGTCAACAACACTATTGATTCCATCCAATACTTGCAAGTAATGTTTGACTTTAAAATATAAACCTGAGGCTATAGTTGCAGCTTAACACTAAATAAGTTGTCAACAAGGTTTTGATGACTACAATGAACCGATTCAAAGCTACAATCTTCTGTGATAATTAGAAAGTCGTCTGACATTGCAATAAGACCAGAAAAGGCTGAAGGTCTAGTTAGATATGAATCATACATCAAAAACAAATGCTTTCATAATATCATACTTGTTAGATTGTATTTTGGATCATCGTGAGTTAAGCTAAGTTGAATATTGCTTTAAGTCATGCAAGAATTAACCAAATTCTTGTTTAATGTCTGATTTACTTAGTGCTGTTGTTGCACTGCAATTAAGCTAAAACAAATTAAATTGATAAATTAATTAAAAAATTAAGCTTAAGATGTTTATTGATATTGATGATTTTTTGCATACGCTTATCTTTCGTAAGCCAATCCAGAGCCGACACTGCAGATTTAAGAAGAACGATTAAGTTAGATAAGAGTTCCACTGTCACATAGTAATTTCATTCATCATACCTTTGTAAAAAAAAGCGGCACGAACCTGCTGACCAAAAGACCAATAAACTGTGACTATATTCTAACATTCTTCCTTCTGTTCCTATTTCTTAATGTATCGCTCGCATATTTGATGCTCTATCTTATAGTCTTGAAATACTACCACTATATGTGCATCTATACGCTTATCTGCACTTTATTTGGAAAAACAGTTGAGTATATTATAGTTATGATCAAAACAATATAAAGCTTATTTTTGGGAATTAAGAAAAAGCAATTATCTATTAATAGTGTCTTAATTTAGTTAAAAACTGCTTTAGATTGTAAAATTTGCTTTAATAACAATCTGTAATTTGGTTTTTATGGCTAAATTATTTATTTACTGGGACGCTACGATAAATTGGTCTTTGATAAAGTGGTCGTTTACATATTATACTTTTCGATCATAATTCATTACCGCCTTCAAGCTAAAGTACTTTATATAATAGATTTCTCAAATTTGTTTTTCTTTTATTTAAAAAATATATTTTTAAACTTAGCTAACATAATTGAGGTTAAAAAATTAGTTGTCAATTATTTGAAAAGCAAACTTTTGCAGAAAAGTTGTGTAATCAAACTTTAAAGAAATATTTTATATATATGAAAAATTAATTTATCAATTTTATAAAATATTTATAAATTTGTAATAGTACATTACAATGTTGGTAATAGAGTTAAAATTTATTTATGCATTTAATTTAAAAAAAATTAAAGCTTATGTTGATTGTCTGCTAAAAATTGTTAATATAAAGCAATACTTTGAAACAAATTTTTTCCCACCTCTCTATATTTGAATACTTTTTACTTAAGATTGAACATTTGTAAAGTTATTGTTTCATTTAAATTGTGGTTACAATAATATTTTGCTAAAATTGCTGATTAAAATATAAATAAATTTTGTTATAAGACATATAATTTTTTCATGATATAAGGTATTAGTAGCGTTATTTATAATTTTTTAATTTGTTCATTTTCAATTTGATATTTACATATATTTTGAGTCAAAACTTATAAAAATTTAATTTGTATTATCATATCTTTGAAAGTTGGATTTACTTTCTCATTACCTTTTTACAACTCTTATAAATTTTCTTGAAATTATTACAACATTTGATAAAACTTTTTCATATTTTTTAGTTTACTTGGTAAATTTTTTGTTAAACATCATGGCTCATAATCAAGGTTTATCTCGAAGAATTATAAAAGAAACTCAACGTTTAAAGACTGAACCTGTACCAGGGATTGAGGTGTTGCCTGATGAACATAATCTGAGATATTTTCATGTGGCTATTCAAGGACCTGAAGATTCTCCTTTTGAAGGAGGTCATTTTAAATTAGAGCTTTTTCTTCCAGAAGATTATCCAATGGCTGCACCAAAAGTGCGATTCTTGACTAAGATTTATCATCCCAATATTGATAAACTTGGCAGAATTTGTTTGGATATTTTGAAAGATAAATGGAGTCCAGCTCTTCAAATGAGAACTGTTCTTCTCTCAATTCAGGCTCTTTTATCTGCTCCTAATCCAGATGATCCATTGGATAATGATGTAGCTGAGATCTGGAAGTTTAATGAAAGCCGTGCTATTAGCACTGCTAAAGATTGGACAGCCAAGTATGCATCTATTTCTTCCTAAGAAGTTCCTCATTGTTTAAACCTTCAATAAACAAACTCTTTATCTATTCATAATCTTTGAATAGCTTCTGAATTTTGGCATATTCTTATCATAAAACTGATTTTCTCATGTACCCAATTTATATATTAACTGAAAAATGATAAAAGCTACTTTCAATGTCTACCTTGTTGTTTGAATTATTAGTAAATTTTTTCATTGAGGCTTATAGTCAATAATAGATAAGTTTATGTTAATCTTAAACCTTTGGCTTTTTATCCAAATGTTTTCTCTTATTCAATGTTCTGTTAGATATTTGTGTTATTATAGTTGTATATTTCATCTTTACTTTTAGTTACAGTTTTGATCGGTTTTTAGTCATAACAAATAAGGTCATCTTTGTGTGACTAATAGCTTCACATCGATTTAGCAAACATCCAGTGCAACACTGATGCGTTTTAAACTCTGAGAAAAAAGTTTTAAATTTCTTTCATTTTCTTCTCCATATAATTCAGCAGTTTCAAATGTTTTTACAAATAATTTCTGTGATTTACAGGTAATTGTTTTTCCTGCTATGTTTTTTGTAGAAGTGAATTCAAGTAATTCTATCATTTTCACACCTTAAGCTTGTTTGTTTTATCAGTACTATGACTATATATCTATCAGATGCATGAAGCTATAAATTTATTCTATTATTGAAAGAGCTAATGTTAAAAGATGCTTATAATTTGTTTAATTTCAGGTTTTTTAGGGTGTTTTGTTGAATTATATTATTATAAATAAGCAAGCTATTGATATATCAATTCTTAATATAAAGTATGCTTACTGAAATTATCTATTTGGCCCAACTAGTATTTATCAAGTAAGATAGCATCGATATGTAACAATCTTATGTCTACTTCATGAAAACTATTCAGTTATGAATCTAAACTAAAATTGCTCAAAAAAGATAATATCTAAAATAATTTTATTATTTATTTAAAGTATTTCTTTTTATAGTTGGATGAATAACGTTCTTTAAAATAAATACAATATGAAATAAATCATTAGAAGTTTATTCAAAGTTTAGAACATATGTAACTTTGTCATGTCACATTTTTTATTTAAACTTCATTTTTATCATAAAAAAAGCAAAAAAAAAACAAATTAAAAACATGTAACAATTCACTATAGATCTACTGAGCCATCTGAAGAAATAAGAGATTTATTTATTGATGTTTTTGACAAACGAATTTTTGATGTATTTGCCAAGCTTTAGAAGTGATTAAGTGTTTTGCCACTAAGAAAATAGCTAATTATAATAAATGTAGTTGTCAGATGCCTTTAATTTGCAAAAATAATATTTGTTTTAATTATTTAAAGTAGTATTTCAAATGATTTTCTTTGTATATTTAATAGTAACATTTTTTATATATATTTCTCACATATCATTACTCAAAAAATTATCTGTAAAGTACATACAATTTAATTATTATGAATATTATATTATAAATAGACTATTTTGAAATATTTAAATAATTTTATACAAATTTTTACTAACAAAGCTTTATCTTTACTTATAAGTTTATCCAAGTTATAGAAGTATGAATAAAATCAACTTAAAAATTGTTTAGTTTTTTATATTTCTGAAATATTTCTGTAGTGTTGTAACAATTTGTTGAGTTGTGATGAAATATTTGTTTGTGGCAACCAATTGCTTCAAAGAAACAATTCTGTTTAAAAGAATATTTAAAACTCTTCCCATCTTTTCTTCATATGCAAATACAAGATTTGTGTCTTCAAAATCTTCTTTTCATAATGATCTTTCTTTGTCTCAAAAATCTTCCCAGTTTTCAATGAAGACTCACTTATGTGGAGAGCTTAATGAAGATCATGTTGGTGAAGAGGTCTCTTTGTGTGGATGGGTTTCTTATCTTCGTGGAAATCGCTTCTTGATTTTGAATGATTATGCAGGATCAGTTCAAGTCCTTTTAAAACATTCATCAAAATCATCTGATTTACTCCCAAAGACACAGAAACTTCCCTTGGAGTCTGTAGTGCAAGTAAAAGGATCTGTAATACGTCGTCCTCATCAACAGATTAACAAATCCCTGAAAACAGGGAGCATCGAAGTTGTAGCTGAAGATCTGCAGATCCTCAATACTTGCTCTCATCTCCCGTTTCAAACTCAAGACTTTTTTCATACAAATGAAGATAACAGATTGAAGTTTCGATATTTAGATCTAAGAAGGAATCAAATGCAATCTAATCTTCGTTTGAGATCCAAAATCATCTCTAACTTTCGACACTTTCTCGAAGATCTCAATTTCGTTGAAATTGAAACTCCAACACTTTACAAATTCACACCAGGTGGCGCCAACGAGTTCCTTGTGCCCTCATCTGTGTCTCCGGGATTATGTTACAGTCTCCCACAAAGTCCCCAACTCCTCAAACAACTCTTGATGGTTGGGGGCTTCGATCGCTATTTTCAAATCGCGCGTTGCTATAGAAACGACTCTTTAAACTCGAATCGTCAATTTGAATTCACTCAATTGGACATCGAGATGTCATTTGTGGATCAGAACCACATCATGGATATGATCCAGAACATGGTCATTGCAGTGTGGCCCAGACCTCTTCATCCACAATCATTTTGTCACATGACCTACGAAGAAGCGATGACGTCATACGGCATCGATAAACCTGATATCCGCTTTGAGGCGAAGCTTGAAGATCTGGGAGTGATGAAGACATCGGGCGATAATGACGTCATTGCTCAACTGATCACGTTTACGGAATGCTTAAATGTTTTTGATCAGCTGGAAGACTCTTTGATGCGTGAGATCAAGAGTAAGATATCTTCAGATTGCAAGATCGCGTTTGTGTTACGTCACAAAGATGGTCGCGTCGAAATCCGTTCAAATCATCAAGAGGTGGATCAGTTGAGATTACTTCTTGATTCTGCTCCTCCTGACTCACTACAGATCGTCTGTTGGTCAAAAGATCAGCTGAAAGTGAGGAGGAACCTGGGAGTGGTCCGTAAGATCACTGCACAGCTTCTGGATCTACATAACGCTCTTAAAAAGTCTTCAGATGGAGATGCGTTTGTTTGGATCACTGAATTTCCACTGTTTGAAACTTCTAACGATCAAATGGTGTCTGTTCATCATCCATTTACTGCTCCTCATCCTGAAGACACACATAAACTTTACTCGGACCCGCTTTCAGTCAGAAGTCTTGCATATGATCTTGTGTTGAATGGAGAAGAAGTAGCTGGAGGCTCAATCCGAATCCATGATCCTCAGATGCAAGAATCTGTATTGAAAGATCTGCTAAAGATTGATCCTCAACAATTTTCTTATTTTATTGATGCTTTGAGCTCAGGAGCGCCACCTCACGGTGGGATTGCTTTTGGACTCGATCGGATTTTTGCAATTCTTTGCAACGCTGGTTCCATTCGTGACGTCATTGCTTTCCCTAAAAACTCAGTAGGCAAAGATGTGATGGCGGGTGCCCCTTCGGTGGTTACTAAGCAACAGGCGCTTCAATACGCTGTCAAATTTGATAAATAACAAAACTTGTTTTTATTTGTTCGCTTCAGCCCACTTCTAACATCAGTTTTGATTTCAAAACATTTCCAGATTTCTAGAACTTTTTTGTTTCTGTCCATTTGAAGGATGAAAACCCGAAATTTCTATCAAAAGAAGAAAGAGAAAGGTAATTAGATGTTGATGTCCTCATGTTGATGTCCTGATGTTGATTTTTTGTTGACAGATTCTGTTCGTTGTAGCGATGATGATGTCGCGTGTGAATCTAAGATTTCAGATCTTCAAGCTCCAGGTGACATCATTGTTGCAATCGAAGTATCGCGTTTTTAATTTGAATATTTCATTTTTGCTAGAAGAGAAGAAAACCTCTACTTCCCGGAGTCCTGGAAGACCGCGAGTAATTCCTCCTCTCAATCATTTTGTGATACTAATCTTTTGAACTTTTTAGAAAAATAGAAAAGTGACTCTTAGAAAGAAGACAGGAAAATTAAAATCAACAAAAAGTCCTGATGTTAGGATTCATCCCCTAGTTGGTAACTGATGTTGATTTGATGTTGTGATCATTTGATCATCATCTTCTAACTTTCAGCAAATCCTTTAACTCGTGATGGTAAATCGTTTATGCTTCCTTCTGATGTTCAAGGGACATATATCGATCTTTTCAACACCTCTATGATCATGAGTTTCGATTTCAAACAGCGGGGCGACGTCGCCAAAGGTGTTTATCACTTACTTCTACATCTGAAGCTAACAAATTAATATTTAGCAGCTGAACAAACCCTACCAAGTGAAGCTGGTACAGTAGTAAGGTCAGTCTCGTTTTTTTCACAAATACTTTTCATATGTTTTCAATGTTTAAAAATGACTTGGTGCTAAATCAGAATTTTTTCTAGGAAATCGCGAGTCACTAAACCTTTGAAGAAGACACGGAAGAGGTTGCTTGCTCCGACAAGGTAAAAGTGATCTGATCATCTACATATGTCTCTTTTATTAGTTGTTTAGAGATTATGAGTTTTAGTGAATTTAGTGAAAGGTTATTTGTGTGGTTTGAAAACTTCATGAGAAATTTCGCTCGCATCCTCAAGTTTGATCCTTGAAGAAAGATTTTAATAATAAGAGTTGATAGACGATTCAGGATAAATTATTTGAGATATTTGTTATTTAGTTGTCATTAAAACATTCAAATAATTTAGTAAAAACTTGAGATTATCAACGTACAGAGAGCAAGATGTTGTTGATGACATTTCTTACAAGTTCACTGATTTCAACAGCCCTTCTCCGGATAAGTATCTTCAAGAGAATGTCCAGGAAGCAAGTTTGAGGAGTCGAAGAGCAAGGTTTGTTCATCTTAACTACATCTTTCAAGTGAATTACATTTGTCAATTTTTATTTCAGATCTTCTGTAGTTAAACGAAGAAAAATTTTGTTTTCCGAAATAACAAAAGAAGATGATAGAAGGTAAATGATGAGATGATGATGAAGATTTTCAGATAATTCTTTTTACAGACTTCCCGACTCCTATAAGGAATCAGAAGATTCTGATTCCAGCGATGAAGTTGAAGAATGGAATCCTCCGAATAAAATAAGAAAAAGGTAATTTACAATTTCTTTATTTTTATTCCAGACTAAATCAACTATTTTTCAGACATAAATTAGATGAGTCAAATAAGGTTCAAAAAACTTCATCTTTCGATTTAAATAAAAGAGAAAAGAAAAGAAGAAAAAAGAATCATAAAAAGAATCCAGCTGTACCTAGAAGTTTGTCGAAAATTATTCAGAAAATCAAGAATCGTTTTCAATCTGATAACAAAATTCAAGAAGCAAATAATGATTTAGTTGAAAGACTCTGTGAAAAATATTCAGAAGATAATCAAGACACTGTAAAAGATCAATCCAAATCATGTGAAGATCTTCGAAATAATCTTCATCTAATGAGTGGATCTGATAAGAATGAATTAGTTGCAGCTGATCCATTAGTGATCCTTCATCCAGTTGAAGATCAAATCAACCAGTAAAGATCTTTTATAGAGTTTTTGAATGTAACCAACAATTTGTAAAAAAAAAATTTTATTCGAAAAAAATCAAATCGGAAATTTTCTTTTTAAACAAAATACTTTTTTTCTAGAAAAAATTTCGAGAAGTTGACAACTTTTCAATCAACACCTCCATCAAAGTCCCATCTTGCTCCTACTAAGTGAGACTTTTTGAATATAAAGTAGACTACAGACTTCAGTGATACCTTGCAGATCCTCTCCTACTCTAACCTCACAAGAGAAACTCATCCATCCTCGGTATGCAAAAGTCTTGAAAGATCGGATGACGAAAAGTAGTAGTCAGGTGGTGACTTTCAGAGAAAGGTTGAGACCCAATTCTCCCAACTGTCACAAAGCAAATAGCAGAGGAGGAGGTAGCAGTTTAGAAGAAATGGCAAATTCATCGTGAGTTGAACGAAGTTTTTATATTTCTTGAAACAAATCTTCAAAGATCAATGATCTGTAGTCTTTAGCAGAGAAGATCTTTTTAGTGTCTCTACAAGGATCACTAACAAATCTTCAAAATTTTTTTCTACATTCGCATCTCTTTTGAGACACAAAATTTGTGATTAGAGATTTGTGTCTTTGGGAGTTTTATTGAACAATCTCACTACGATCAAACAGCTGATTTCATCTTTAAGATGTTCAAAGACACTATGATCTCCGAAGATCTTTTAAAATCGTTCTTGGATCAAAACTAATCTGACATCAATTAAATTTCCAGACATTCGCCAGCCATGAAACAATTCGCTCATGCTCTAAAGATCAAACAAGATTCACCATCATCATCTAATCACAAAGAAGACTTCAGTACTCCTACTAGCAGGTGATCTTCATCTTTTTCAAAGTTTTTCTACAATTCTTCCACTTTTCAGAACTCTTGAAAAAGATAAACTTCAAACTCCAAAGTCGATTTTGAAGTTTCCTGGAAAAGTTACTCCATTTAAGGTACTGAGGTGAGATACGTGAAGATGTTCACACGCTTGTTGTGATTCTCAACTCTTTTAGTTGGGATCCTCACATCCAATTCTGTAAGCCGCGAAAATTGAACTTCAAAGTTGACTCCTCAACTAACAATTTATCAAAGTGACTAATTTGGCTTTTTTATTTTCTTCCGTTTTTTCACCACTTTTTTTTTCAAGTTTTTTTTTTATTTGAAAAATTTCTATTTTTGATTTGAATCAAAAATCTTTTCAGCCATTCATCAGATGAATCGAAGACATCTCAATCCTCTTCTACTGATCCGAGTCCTCTTCCTCTCGTCGAAGATGTTAAAAGCCAATCCGAAACAACATCCAACGATCTTGATTTAATCCAACCATCTTCCACCAGTACTTAAACAGTTTTCTCGTTTCATCATTCACTAAAAGACATCTGATCTTTTTGATCTGTATTATTTTTGATCCTCATCTGATAATCAAACGTCGGATTTTATAAAGATGCTGTATTTAGTGTCTTTCTTGAGCTCAAATGTTCAACTTTTCAACTCATGTATTTGATGACCAACTATTTATAGATTCGACGACAGAAAAAACAACTCCTAAATTGCCGCCTGCATCTGATGATGAAGAAAGTATCAGGGTCTACTTCTCAGGTAAGATTATCGAAGATTTGATCTTACCTTAACAAGATTTGTTCAGTTCGGATGTCAAAAGATCTGATCAAGAAAGCAAAAGATCTGGGAATGATTATTTGTTCGAGTGTAAAAGATAATTGCACTCATATGGTGATCGATCACATCATCCGATCTTATGAAACTCTTTCTGCTTGTTTGCTTGGATTGAAGATTATCAAACCTACGTGGATTGAACTATCTTCCAAGAACGCAGGGTTAGGATCTTACTCCTAACTTGAATCTTCTTGATCAAGACCTCTTTTAGTTTACTTCCTTCATCTCATTTCCAATTTTCTGGAAGTGATCCTGATGTTGAACATCTTGAGAAGAAATTTCACTTCAATCTTCTGAAGACTCTTGCAAAGAGCCGCAAAAGATCACAACTTCTCTATTCTGGGATGACTTTCTATGTGTGTCCTAATGTCAAGTACGGAGCTAATTTGATCAGTTCTCTCATCAAGATTGGAGGCGGGGAGGTTGTTGATTCGTGCCCTACTAATAGTTACTCCAAGAAGTTGGTTCGGGTCATCACAACATCTGATCCCAAGTCAGACTCTACTCGGAGCAACATCATCAAATCAACGGTAAGAGTCTTTGAAGATACTTGGATCAGATCAAAGATTTGTCTTTTTGTTTCAGCCGAATGTAAGGATTCTTTCATCTGAGTACATCTTCAATGGTATTCTTAAAAACGCTACTGATGATGACGTCTACAAGCTCCGATGACGTCTACAAGCTCCGATGATGACGTCTACAAGCTCCGATGATGACGTCTACAAGCTCCGATGATGACGTCTACAAGCTCCTATGATGACGTCTACAAGCTCCGATGATGACGTCTACAAGCTCCGATGATGACGTCTACAAGCTCCGATGATGTCTACAAGCTCCGATGATGACGTCTACAAGCTCCGATGAGATCTAATCTTTATTCTGAGAAATATTTTTTACAAATAGAAGAATTACATGATGCCAACTTTTTTTACGAATTTTTTAGTCTTCAAATAATTGTTGGCTTTTGAATTTCATTTTTAGTTGTTTGATGTTTCAGATGTTGAAATAAAATAATATTCGAAATTTCACAACACACTTTAGTATTATTGAAAATTATTCATTAATAAATCAAGTCAGTTGTTTCGCTGTACATTTTTGAATATTTAATAGTTTAAAAACATTGGAAAAAATGTTTAAAACGCTTCAGTTATTTGCTGGAAGCAGTTAAAAGTTTTGATGTCTTAAAATTGAGAACTGCTAAATGTTGATTCGACGAATAATGCTTCAAAGAAGATGATTTAGGTTTAATCTCAAAATTTCCGAAATCTTCCAAATAATTTACATCTCAAACAGATTTAGTTCAGCTTCAATTATTTTACTGAAAAATAAGATTAAAAAGTAGATTTGAATCAAGTGGTCAGCACAATTGTATGCTTTCAAGCAGTTGATATTGTTTGTTAATATTTCGAATAAATGTAAACTTTTGAATAATTTATTATTTTTGACATCCGATCATTAAATTAATATCTGATGAAAGTTTTTTGTGTAATTATCAATTAAACATTTTCTTTAATTAATCCTCCGATCTTGTAACTCTAGATGAAGAAGTGTCTTCTAAGATGAACTTGTTTAAGAGCCAAATGTTGCTAGATGTATGATTAAGAAGATTCAAGACTTCTGGATGCTGTTAGAGGTTGATCTACGAGAGATTGCTGAGAGTGATTTGTTAAGTTGATCAAAATTAATGAAAAGCATCACAAGAAATAGAAGAGATAAGTTGAAGGACCCTTTTTTTTCTAGACAAGAAGAGCAAATGCTACCAGAGATGTTTCAGTTCTTATATTCAAGTTTAATCATTTAAACCAAAAAGAGCGCAGAACAAATTATAAATCTGAAAAAGGTTTAAAAAAGCTCTTTGTAGATACAAGACTATATTAGAACATAATGTTGACACCATAAAGTCATCCTCTCTAAAAATGTAAAACTCGATAGGAAGATAAAATCAAGATTATGAGCAAGATGTAATTATAAACAAACTCGTGGCTTTTTCGATTATTTTTGGAATTTCTATCAAGTGGCCATCTACATTAAAGATCAAGTGGCCAGGTGAAGACATTAGAGATATATTTCAACTGAAAATAGAAATAAAAAGTATCATAAAAAGGCTGAGAAATATTTACAAATATGTTAGGGAACCAGTAAAAAAACTTAGTTTAAAAAAGATAACATTTAAGTCAGATGAGTTTGAAAGAAAATTGAATTGTGATAAATTACAAGAAATCATCAAAAGTTGTAATTTAGAAACCGATATTTGTGTTCAAAATGATTTATTTCACTTCTAATGACTGTTAGTCCACATAATATCAATTTTAAGGGGTTTAAAAAGTGTTAAAAAGGTTCCCGGTTTAACAAAACATCTCTTAATGTCAAGAGCTCTTAAAATAATTCCAAAACTTTTGTCTCTAGTTGAAAAGCGTTGACAAAAAAGGAACACATCGGGGTTAGACAGAAAACTTTTCTAAATCAAAAACCTAAAATTAAAAGTTTATTTAGAAACTTTTTAAGTTTTAAAGATAGATTTTTGTGAAGTTAAAAAAAGTGGGAAAAGTTTCTAATTTTCACTTGGAATATCAACAGAGAGATTGTTTATAATAAAATAACTAATTTAAATAACTCTTCAAATTCCACTTTACCTTCCAGACTCGAAGTGAAGAGCTTTTTGTAATATGCAAATGACTTATATCTGACTTTCTAGAAAATGATTTTTAAAAGTCATGATCTTTTGTACTTTCAAATGATATTACCAAAAATTAGTCGCTTAAAATAACTTTGTAAAATAAATTGTTGAACAAAATACAATATAAACAAATTTTTTTAACCAAATAAAATTCATATTACTTTTGGGATTAATAACATGTTTATTAAAACAAACTAAAAAATATTTTATTATTTCATTGAACTTTATCTAGTTTTTCAAACTTTGAAAAATTCTAAGCTTTAGATATTTTAAAGTAAATCAATTAGTCACTAATCGTGTTTGTTGATCAGTTTACTTTTGAGATTTGATCTTTTTATTCTTTGTTAATTTTCAGGAGAGATCCAATCTTCAATCTTCACAAATTACGACTAATTTAAATAAAAACTTTTGAAACTATTTAGTATAAAGTCAGACGGATAACTTTAAAAACATTCAACTTCTTATTCTTTTTTTGAGAACAGTGTGATCTAATATATAGCAAAAAGTAGACGCCTTTTAAGCCTCTTCGAACATAAGCACAGATTCCACCTCAAAGACAAGTTTTGTTGTCTGAAGAGTTACAAAGATCTAACTTATTCTTCACTTTTGTTACTCTGGAAGAAAATGTTGGCTAAAATTCTCGTCAAGTTGATAAGTTTTTATTTTTCAGTCGTTGTTTTGTGTTATCATCTTAAGTTCAAATTGTCTTTTATGAATTCATTCCGACCACTTGATTTAAAAACCTATTCAAGGTGAAGTCATAATTGATAACTTGAAGTCATCAAGTAAATATTGTTTATCATTTGATGTTGTTTAATAAATACTCAAATGGGGGTGTTTGTTTATAGAAGTTGGAAATATGCTTAATGGAAAGTTTGAACAGTTCTTGATTAGTGTTTTTTAAGCAAACAAATCATTAAATTGGTAAATAAAAAACATTGTACTTAATTAGAAGAAAAATATTGATTATTGTGAAAATAGTTTATAAAACTCAATAAAAACTTAAATTAATTGAAAAACCAGTTATACTAAAATTGTATAAAATCTGGCAAACATGTTACTTTTGTAGTTTAAAACAAACTATTGTGCCAAAAATTTGAGTTGGCATTTTTAAATCAAGTAACAAACATTTTTTTTTGAAAAAAAATCTTAGAATGAATATAAATATTTTCATCGAAAGTTTGAAAAAAGTCAAAACAATAAAAATAGTTTTCTAAATGCAAAAGGATAGAAGAGATAAGAACCTGAAATCTGCAAAATTCTTTTAGAATTATGTAAATTACAACAAAATTGTTTTTAAAAATAATTCTTACAAGTCTTGTTTAAAAAAAAAACGTTGAAAATAGTTTCTTTAAAATATTAGAATAATTATAACAATTTCAAAGAAGCATTTTGTATAAAAACAAGTAAAATTGTAAACCGAAACTGATTCAAAGTTTATTCTTTATATGTGAACCTTGTAAAAAAAAACACTGAATTCTAAAATGAAGAATTTTATTAGATTTTTTACAACTATTATCTTCACATGGTAACCTGTTTTTAAACTTCCTTTATTGGCTTTTAAGATTACTTTAAAATCTAACTTTTATTCAGAATGTAGATAAATGTTAAAAAACTTGTTTGAGTTTTGTCTTAATGATGATACTTTCACTTCATCAAAACTTTAGAAAACTCAAAACAAATTTGTATTTAAAGTAAAGTATTGTTTATAGTAATAATAAAAGATCTCAACTTTGAGTTTATTTCTAAAATCTTGCAACAGTTTGTTAATTGATAAACTTTTAAGATATATAAATAATAGACATAATTTTTGAGGTTTAAACTTTATTTTGTTTCCAACTTTTACTATAAATAAAATAATTTTTTGATGTTTGACTTTTTTTCTTTGTGAACAATTTATTTGTTTAAAATCGAAGTATTTTAACAAATGTTTGGAAACATTTTCACTTCACCTATATTTTTTTAGTATTCATTAAATATTTTCCAATTTCATTTTAGACCATAAAATTAAAACAACAAACATATAATACGGTTAATAAATTTCCCTAAAATCATAAAATTTTATTGGCTAAACTATCAACTATAGAATCGATAAAAATATTTATTATTTTTATATAAGAAATTTTTTCTATCCTTTTTTTAAGGAGTTTATTCCTTTGAAGTAACAGATTGTGATTTGATGGTGAAACTTGTTAAAAAGTTTTTATCAAAATTGATTTGTTGAGTTTTTCTAAAATTTAATGAAATTTTAATCTTGTTTTTGAAAGAGATAATATAAAGTAAATTTAAAAGTAACTTTTTTTACAATTTGTGAAAAAATAATTTGAAACATTTTGAAGCAAATTAGAAAAAATAATTATCAAAATTTTATTAAAATTTCATAAAATAAATATTTAGAAAGTTTTTAAATATTTCTGGAATTTTTCATTCATTTAAAATGATTTGATTATCTTTTATTAAAAAACAATAAAATATGAAATTTCTTTAAATTAAATGTCAAACTAAAATACACAAGTTTGAAACTTTAGAAAAATCGTTTGAGAAAGAATCATTTCGAGTCTTTTAAGATCAATTTTCTTCATATATTATAACTTAATGATCTGTTTAAAGAATGAATTAGAAAAGTAATTTACTTATCGACAAATGCGTGTTGCAAATTGTTTAAGAACTAATAAATTATTCACTTTTGACGTTACCGCAAAAACAAATTTAAATTAACTTTAAAAACACAATTTAAGTTAATAAATTTTTATTTAATTAAAGTTTAAAATTATTTAAGAAAATCTTTAATAAAAATTGCGAAAAATCTTCCGGAGGTTATGGTTAGTTTTTAAACAATTGATTAGAAAAAAGTTTAACTAAATTCATGGGGAAAATGGATTTTTGAAGAGTTTTCGAGTTTATTCTGAAGGACACAACGATAACAACTTTAATATATAGTCACGCTTGAGTAATTTCTCAGGCAAGATAGCGGCTGTACTATGAGCACTAATATAACTTCTGTCGTTTATATTTATAAATAATTTAACTACAAAACCACATTAAAGGTGCAACTTTCTATGTTTAGTCAAATATCAACCTCATTTAGTTTCGGAAGGATTTTGTGCAAAGTTTTCTACAGAATGAAAAATAAGTCGATGTTTTGTTAAAAACACAAATCAGTTAACAATTCAAAATGTTTCTTTTTTTAAAGATGGGTTTCTTTAGTAAGTATCAAAAAAAGGGATTTGGTTTATCTATCAATTTGATTAAAATAAAAACAGCTTGATAAAAATGTTCTAAAAGACTTTCTTTTGTAACTACTGAAATCCTATTAATAAAACGACCAGTTTAGTACTAGTTCAAATCAAATAGTTTATTTTCAGAATGAGTTGCAAAATAAACTTTTCACTTATCATTTAAAATAGATTTAAATAGATTAGATTAAACTTTTAGGAGTAAGAATTATAAATACCAAAATAATAAGTGAATACAGAAAACAACTTCTTATAAACTTATGAACTGTTTATTTGCAAAAGTCGAAGAAAACAAAATGGTCAAAATATGGAATATTAAAAGTGAAATAACAATTGAATGAACAACAAATTGCAATTAATATGTAGATAGTTTAAGAATCTGTGGAAAGAATTGAAAATCTGCTGAGGTTAATTTTGATTTTTGAATCGTTTTGTTACTAAAATATAAATTTAAGAATTTGGATTTGACAAATTGTACCATAAAATTGGGAATGAAAAAGAGAAGAAAAACTTAAAGAATAATTTTCGACTAGAGTTCATTGTAGATAAATAAAGAGTTTAAAAAGTTCAAATATTTTCTGAAACCAAAACAATAAGAATAAACTAAGACAAAAGAAATAAGAAAACAACTAATTGTGACAGTAAAGGCGAAATATAGAAAGTCCTGAATTTCAGGGGCACTGGAAGATGCCAGAACTCCCAGGATCACCGGCAGAAGATCTGACCACAGTAGCAAGGGTCTTCCAACACAGCAAAGTATAAAAGCAAACAGCAACACCAGAAGAACCTGACTTCTTCTTATGACGTCACAAGGACATCGTGAAGATCGTCATCATGTTCCTCCGATATCTCGCATCTTAGGTCTAACTCATTAGACCACTAGGTGGCTAAATTATCGAAGAGTTTTCTCTTTCAATTTCTAGCGTTGGTAATGTAATGATCTCTTGCTGTGTCTCATTTGAGCTCTCTTCCGAGGATTTGATCTGAACACAGATCTTAGGAAGTTCCATGATTATCATCCCATCTTCTTGCCTGACACTCGGACATCTAGATGGAACAGTTGCTAAGGGATGATGTCACAACCACTTGATAGTACCTTATGGTTTTGTTCGCAAATGCGACGTAATAGTGGCTAGCTGGCGTGGACGGAGACCTGACCAGTAGAGGGCGCTTTCTATGACGTGTATCGTGAGAAGACAGTGTGTTAGACTTGTGGACAGGTGGACTGCGGTCATTAACCAGGACTGGTCCGTCCATGTACGGAATTGTCTCATCTAATTCTGGTCAATATCAAGATTTATTTGTTATTTTTTTCAAACTTTTCTCACCAGCAAGTGGTGTTGTTTTGCTGGATTGTTTGAACATCTGGTTGATTTCTAGGAGATAAAGATCAATTAGAAGATGTAAGAGTGAAAAACCAGATCCTTACCCTCATCACCAACTTCATCTGTCCTCAATAAATTTCTTTTTTCTTTGTTTTCATTCAGTTCGACATTTTTTCCATTTTGAGAATTTCTAAAAGAAACAAAATCTCAAGATAAGAAGCGCAATCCGGAAGACATACTTGCTCCGTGGGTCCTCAACTGATTTTCCTGATTTTGAGCACTGTTTTCTTTGACGAACGTACACAATAGCCACAACAATTACAATTAAGCAAAGTAAAAAGATAACAATTCCAAGAAGCACAACTCCTGTAATAAAATATACGAATAAATACCGCATAAGGCTCAATTAACTCAAACCGCATAAGGCTCAATTAGCTCAAACCGCATAAGGCTCAATTAACTTAAACCGCATAAGGCTTATTTTTTATTTTACTGCTGCAAACTTGGCTGTAAATGATTTCAATAGTTTTCTGTTTTTAACATCAATTGCTGCCAAATTCGTTAAATTTTGGATTGAGTGTGATGAAATATTAACTGTAAAATGCTTTATTGAACCAATTAAGTAGTAGTAGGGTAGCAGAAGCAAGTCAGTAGTAGAAGATACGTTATTCTTAAGATCCTCTTGATGCTGATCTCTTTTTTTTCACTTTTTCTTGTAGTTTAACAGATTTCTTAAATTAGTTATCTAAAGCAAACTTTCAATTTTTCACGAATTTAAATATTTAATATCAGATGATTTCATGAGATTCGAAATATATTTATCAAACCTTTAACTGATCCCATATTAGTCTCTGATGTCGGACTATTTGTCGTCTGATTCCCATTTTCTACCCCATTTCTGTTTCCTCCAAATAAAGTTGTTCCTGAGATCAAATCTTTTATTAATTTTAGATCAAATCTTGAAGATGAAGACACCATTATTAGATGATATTGTTGTGGATCCTTTATCATCTTTCTTGTTGTTAAAATCCGAGGGAAACACTCGATAAGTTTCAGTAGCAACATTTACATCTTTGAAGAAATATCTACATCTGTAACTCCCATAATCTTGTGGAGCTTCAAAATCATTAATCGCAAGACGTCCTTTTGATTCTCTTTCATAATGTCCCGAGAGATCAGATCCTATATCTAATAGAGATCTTGTGAAGATCATAAAAATCCTAATCCTAATCTTACCTTCGACCTCTTCATCGAGTGTTATTTTGCTCCAATTTGTTTTAATCTCTTCATCAATTACAGAATGTCCCAAAATCATTGATGTGCCACTAGGAGGCGCTGTTGACATTAACTTGTAATCTGATTGCGTACTGCTATTTAATCAACCAATCACAAACCAGCAATATCTTTATAAGAGCTTCCAACTTCATCACATATGTCATAATTGACGTGGTTCAAATGCTGGTCCAGGCTACCTGGACCATCAAAGTTTTGATGTTGGACACAAGCCTTAATAGAAAGCAAACAGATGAAGCGAACTCTAGTGGGCGACAATTGTAAGTTGGGACCTACCTGAAGATGAGAACTCCATCCACAAGAAGGATCCTGAATCAAAAGACAGATTCTACATCTATTACAAAAGGGACATAATTTCCAATAGGAAGAACATTGTGATAAGGAGATCTGCAAGATGATTGGTCAACTTCTATGAGATTTGGCGCGCTTTTTTACTCACATTTTTCACGCTTGATTGAGTGATGCTGTAAAGAGTTTGTGTTCCGGGTGAAATGACCAAACTGTTAATGGGTTGGCTACTGAAGTGGTATTGACCAAGTTCGACCATTTTCGAGGATTTCTGAAAACTCACAAGATTAAAAATCGATTGAAATATGATGAAGAAAACGAACATCGAGATTTCGGAGTAATTTTATAATCTTCCCACTTTCAGTTGCTACAAAGAATATTCGAAATCTTTCATTCTTCAAAGATCTCACTTCATATGAAGCAATCTACAAATAGATTTGATGATCACGTGATTTTCATCTCTTATCAACTCACTGATGTAAAAGTCTCTTCTTTCATCTGGAAGAGCGGAGGATTATATCGAGTAGTGGGATTACGGGCTTCCACTGCTTCCGAAACCAACGAATATTTTGCCACAAATTGTTTGAATTTATCGCTCAGGTCTCTACTTGTCAAGTTTGTGGATGGATCTACACAAAATCCTGGCTTCCCAGGTGATGATGGGACTTCCTGGGAGTAAAATGACGTCATAAGGATTCGATTAAAGATGAAGATCAACTAACTGATGCAGGGATAATTTCATAAGACCCATGTAGTCGATTTACTCGCCAAAAACTCGAACTTGCAAATGCTCTTTGTACATCTTTAAGATCAAATGCACAGATTGCAGAGACTCTGTGATGGATGCTCTACAAAGATCTTAAATCAGAAAATGATTTCTTCATCATCTCATCACCAACCTCACTGCTAAACACTCCATACAACGAATCTTCATCAGTTAGGATCATATCTCTAACAAGATTGTAATAAAGATCTTTTTCTTGGCCGCCATCTGCGCAAACGAGTCTCAGCTTTAGGAAAGAGGTCCACGACTCCGTCTCATCTCCGACATCGTTCGCGCACACCTGCATCGAGTCGCGATTAGCAACGTGCTGAAGCGTGACCAACAATGATGACGTCACCTGCGCGATACGAGCCGCGCGTCCGGTTGTCTTCGGCTCGTCTGCTTTTTCATCAAATACAAAATAGTTCTTCTTCATTGGACGTGATCCGAAAGAGCGATCCATCGCGCTAAAGGAAGCCGCAAACAAAGCTTGATCTGAGGAACAAGATAGGATGATGACGTCACGTGACAACTAATCGGTTTGTGTTTGTAATTCGTCGTAAGCGGATTTATCGTGTTGTGATGACAAAGCGCGCGTATGACGTCATTGAGATGATGAGAAAAGACTTTTGTTAGAAACTTCTTTTGTATACAACAAAAGTCGCATCACGTGACTGACGTCGATGTCTGCCAATGACGTCATTTCATAGCTCGAAAAATTACAAGCGAGTAGCTTCTTGTATTAACTTTTGAACGGAAGACTTCGCGATCAACATCTATGACGTCATCGCTTCAAAGCTTTCAAAATTGACGAGAAAATTGAATCGAAAGTACATCGGCGGGCAACCCCCCTTCGCCTGTCAACTGCAGACTTCGTTAATCGGTTTCTATATCAATGATGCGAATGCGCAAAAAGAGTGAGAGGATGGAGCAGCTGATTGGCTGATGAAACGAACACGTGACTACTCCCAAAGTACTTTGTATGCTGCTATAGCAACAGGTGGGAAACGGCTGTTGTTTAAGAAATTAGTTTGGAAACACTAATCACCGAGTTGTGAGTCTGTTCGGAGCACTCCACCATCAGAGAGCTTTTTAATCAACTCAAATTGAGATTCAAATTGATATTCAGATCGAGATGTTCCAACTAAGATCGTGTCTTCAGATTGTGATGATGCTACTTCAGTATTGATGCGATTTTTCTGATCCCAACTGCACAGTACTCCTGAAGAGCTATAATCAACCGTAATCTTTTGATCCTGAAAAAATTCAACAATTTTTAAAAAGGGCGAAATTTCAATTAAAGATGATTAATTGGAAGATTGAAAGATCAGTTGGAAGATCAGTTGGAAATTTATTGAGATTGAAATTTAATCTCGGTAAGCTTTTTCAAATCTTTTTACAACTAATGATCTTTAGCCTGTTGCTCGTTAAAAGTGATTAAATATTTGTTTACTGATGCCAGGTATCAGTTTGTGAAATAGAAGATTCATAATGATGCTGCTTCAAAGTTTTTCAAAAAATATCTATTTGTAATTGGAGCTTAAACCAATTCTTGTTTATTTTCAAGACTTTCTTATAAATAAATGATGAAGAAGAAATTCACTTTTACTTCAAGTACTAAGTTGCTGAAAATTTATTCAATTTTGAAATATCAATAATTAAGTTTTAACTACAAAATGATGTGAGTTGAAAATTGAGTTAAATCTCATTAAATGGTGATAAAAATTCGATAAAAGAACATTTTTATAATTAAAAAATTTCAGTAATTAGAAAATTCTAATTACTTAAAATAGCAAAAGTGATTTGTCGTCGGCTATTTATTTTTCATTTATTGAAAATGTTAATTGTTTAAAACTTACTAAAACTTCACCAATATTATTTCAAACAACAATTATTTTAACAACTTTTCACTTATTTCAAGTAGTTTTGAAAATCAAACCTTAATGTTAAAGAAAGCGTTTCTTGGGTTAATTGAATTTGTTCCACAGAAAAATAGATGAGTCGAGTTATATGACGTCATGTGCAAAACATAATTTTCACAATTTGTGACGTCATTTGTGAACTTTTTACACTGTTCAACTTCCTTTTTCGAAGATTTCCATTCAATAACTCGTAATTGTTCAAAAGTCTCTAAAATTTCACAAAAAAATCTTTAATTGCTGCAAAGTTTTGGTAATTTTTTTTTATGCTTTGGTTAAAAGCCACAACATTTTATTTTTCAGAATTTTTTTACAAAATTTTTGATAAAAGTTTTTTAATTGTCAAAATTTTCGACTTTTTCAAAAATCTTTTGTCAAATTGCTTATTTGAAAGCGTTACTGACCCGAATTGAGAATAAAAATTTGATTCTTTGCTCCGATATAGGTTGTATTTTCATATAATAATATTGATTTGTAGATAGGATCTGAAAAGCACACAATCTTGTGATTATTTATAAAAACAAAACAAATTACTCCAAATAGAAGCAAATATCAATTTATATTTTTACAACTGGAAACTTTTTGACATGAATTGATGTGAAAATAAAAACGTCAGTAGCTCAACAAGTCGTTTCAAGTGAACAACGCATTTAAAAAAATAACTTGAAACGGCCACAAAAGTAGTAAACAGAAACCACTCATGTGTAACCAGTTGAAAAATCAATTTAAAACACCAAATTAAAATAGAAACTGTAGATTGAAAAATGGAAGTAATTAAGGAAGTAATAACAAGACACCACTCACAAATTTGATTAAAAGTTTTTGGGTTCAAATTACCTGAGAAAATTAAAAGAAATTATATTTGGTTTTAATTAGATCACAAAACATTGTGTTGCGAAGGACTGGTCAATAATTAACTGAAAATTGGCGCCGATTTTGAAATAGAATCGATGAAACAAATTGCTGGCAGAAAACTGAATTATTTTAACATTTGTTTCTATGTATATATTTGGAAATTGTAGAAATTTCACATTTAAATCTGGTTGAAAATTGATCTAAAAAAGGGGAGAGATTTCTGGCTGTGATCGATTGGTCAGCGATATCCAACGAAATTGTTCTTATCAGCAAAAGGAAGTAGCTTGAGATGAAATTTGAATAGATGACACGACTGATATGAGTCAAGCGAAGAAATCGGTAAAAATTACTAAATATATTTGGACTAGATTCGAAATATCAAATTACAGTTAAAATAAAAGTTGCAGAAAAAGTTGCTAAATTCAATTAAAACAAAATTTGATATTAGCTTTTAGTGAAGAAGAGAATATAAAACAAATTGTGATATTGTATTACATCTCTTCAGCTTTTGTGCTTTAATTGTTGGTTAAATTTTAAGATACATTTGATCCATTATGAAAAATACGTATTTTTGGTTTAATGATTTGATCTTAATAAGCCTCATTATTAAAAGAGGAAAGAAAAATATGTTTTTTATCTCAAAAGATCTTGAAAAGTATCAAAACATCCGATAATGTTGGAAAAAAGTTTGAAATTTAATTTGAAAAACACTCTTTATGGTGAAATTATGTTATAGTTTGAGGTTTTCAACTTAAGGTGAAAAAAAATAAGAACATTATTTAGAATTGTTGATAACTCTTGAGATTACTTATTTGTGATCTATTCTTTAATTAAATGTTTCAATTCAATTATAAAATTCAAAACTTTTCTAACAATATTACAAGAAATCATTTTGTTTAAGCATTTATGTTTTTATAAAAATACTATTTATAAACGATAGTATCAACTATCATGAAAGAATATATTTCAACATTTTAATATAATCAAACAATAAACAAAACTATTTAAGTTTCATATTTTTTGAATTTATTTATGCCTTAAAGCAAATAATTTACAAGTTAAATTTAAAAACAATTTATAAAATAGTTTTAAATATTTATAAACAACTATACTTGTACATTGTATTTATATTTGTTAAAAATATATTGTTTTTAAATGCGGCTATTAATAAACTATTACAGACTAGTAACTACATATAGTATTATATATAGTAAATATTTATATATACATAAATATACTTATATTTGTTAAAAGTATATTGTTTGAAGTTTGATAACTAATAGACTAGTAACGATATCATTAAGTAACAATGAGGTATTAGTATAATTAGACAAATTTCAAAAGTTTCTGATTTTGTTTAATTTGCTTAGAATTACATAATTACAAGTTATATTTACATATTTCAAATAAGTAAAAATTAAATTCATTATCAAAAGTTGTTTATAAAAAATATATTCAGATGATATATTATAAATAAAATAAGTTCATATTTTTAGAAAAAATTTTTCAACTAAGACTTAATTTCAATAAAGTTGTATTTGATTCTAAAATCTGAATCAGTGTAAACTTTAAAACAAATATTTCTATAATATATGATCATTTCATAATCATAAGTTAAAACAAATCCATCTTTAATCTTTATATAGAGTATATACTGATTTTAAATTATATTGACAAGAGATTAAAACATTTCACATCTAAAAGAAGGACTTACCATAGTTTTGTAAACTCTTCAAATGAATAGAATTTTTTTGGGCATTTAAACTAAATATGAAATAAGTAAATAGCTCCAAAACTAAGAATGACAATTTACAAAAACGAAGCACCATATTTTAAACAATTATATTTTTATTTATTCAAATTAACAAATAATTAATCAAGCATTATATTTAATATATAATCAAATATCTGCAAAACAAAATCATTTCATAATGTTAATAACTATTATGTTGTAATTAATTTATTTTCGACATCCAATTTTGTAAATTAATAAACAATTTGCACAACTGATAAAATTATCATTTAATTTTGTAAAACTGTCATCCCAAGATAAGAATATACCAACTAAACATAGAACAAAACTGCTTTATCTGGATAGTTCATAGTTCAAAAAACTTAACAATGATGTTTACTTAAAAACTTTAAACAACATTTAGACAGCAAAATACAAACTGCTAACCTCATTTCTGCTGAATGATAAACTTTCATCTTTAGTCGACTCTAACATTTAGTAAAAACATAATTATTCAACATACGGTACCTAGCGGAATTAGAAAAACGATTTAACAGTTTAAAGATTGAATCGAATTGTTATATTGCTCTAAAACTTTCATTAAGAGCTTTTGCATATATTTGAGATAACAAAGTATTTAAAAAAACATTTTGAAATCTTATTTTGTTTCATTTAAATGTTTGTTTTATTAGAATAACATAAGAAAATTAATTTTCCAAATTTAGAAATGAATATTTTGTTTGATGCAAAGATAATTACAAGTTTTTTTTATAAATCTAAATACAAACTGATTTTTAAATAATGTGTTAACTTTGTTAAATAGCAAAGATTTGACGCTTCAAATTTACACACCAGCCCAATAAGACTCAAATATTTAATTTCTTTTTAGAGTACTTACTTAAAATTAACCTATTAAGGCAGAAAAGTTCTTTGAATTGAGTTTTGGTATCTCAAAATCATCACAATTATATCTTTAAATTAAATTTTAGCTTTAGAAATCATTTTGAAGTAATTAGGACTTTTAATAAACATTTCGACTATTTTAAGTATCAATTCCAGCAGATGGTAAATTGCATCTTGATTTTCAATTAATATTGTTTTACTATAAATAAATTAATTTCGATCTATTTAAAAACTTAATTAAATAATTTTGAGTATTTTGTAAGATGCATGTATAAAAAATGTTTAAGAAAATCATGAATCATGAAAAAATAAATGGTTCATTTAAAAATTTTCTTCAAACAAACAAACATGAAACATTTTCTGAAATTAGTTTAAAGTTTACTGTTTTGTTTGAAAATTTTTTTAAGGTGATACAATTTCTTATAAAGACATTTAAAGTAAACAAAGCAAATTAAATAGTTTATAGTTTTAAAAAAATATTAGAAGCAAATGTTTTGTCAATTTCCAAAGCCTGTTTAAACTGTTTAACAATTTTCAGCTTTCTTCGCAATTACAAAAAAGAAATAACAATAAAAACCATTAATAAATATTTATTGAAGGAAATGAAATTAGAAAAGGTAACTGTAAGAAGATCAATTATTGATTAATTGTTCTTATAAATAAAAAATATAAATTGTTGAAAATTTCAATCACCTATTAACCTTTCGCGTTTTGGTTTCAATTATACTTTGAAATTAAATCAAAAATTTTATTATTTTGTCACTTTTTACAATTTAAGATTGCTTTTTTAGCCTAATGTTTATTCTGAAGTTTTATTTTGTACACAGTTATTGTAAAAAGAAGTTCACAAAAGTTAAAAATCACTCAAAATAGAAAAAACCAAATCTTGTTTTTATAAAAAATTTCAATGAAAAAAGTTTTGAAATGAAATTAATAAAATTGAGTTTTGGAAACACTTTTTTTCACTTTGTTGTTAGTTACATGAAAATTGAACAATTTCTTTATGGATTGTCGGATGTTTATCGGCGATAGATTTTTGATCGTTGGTGATGATGAAAATACTCTTCATCTTCATTATATCTTCTTCGCTTCTCATCATTCATACTTCTTTCTTTCTCGTGATCAAAACTGTTGTCATAACGACGACTATGACGTGATGCTCGGTTGCCATAGTAACGAGTCGTGTGATGTGAATGAGAGTTATCGATTCGTTGCTCATTATGGTGTCTGACGTCACGAGATGATGATGCGTATTGATGAGTTGAGTATTTAGATGGTGACGTCATACTTCTCGATGACGTATACCGCTTCGATTGCGGTGGGGAACGCGATCGCGCTGTCCTTTTAACAGGATCAGTAAACTGCTGATGATGAAAATGAGCTGCTAGCTTCGCAACTAGCTGTGCGTCCACGTGACTAGGAAGAATTTGATGATTGGCATCTGGCTGGTAGCTTAGCAGTGGTGTGTATGGTTGCTGATAAATTTGCTGTTGGCTGGTTGCTCGGTAACCACTACGCTGATGTTGTCGTTGCTGTTGGTGATGTGACGTCACACGTTGGTTAGCGTGGTGGTTGTCATGATGATGGGAGCCGCGATAGTTAGTGACTTGCGGAGACTTGAAGGTCGGAGGACCCCCGCAGAGTTTATGATGACGTCGAGATTTTGAAATAATCTTCTTCAGATTGACATCTTCATCAAGATCAAACTCAAGACACAACATTTTCCCTGCATTTGCTTCAATCTCTTGACCATCTCTTCCAACTTTCACTTGGCAATTGAAGTTAAGAAAATTACAAATATCAGAAGTTTTATGAAAAGGAAGAGGATTACGACACAACCAATCCATTTCAAAAGATCCTCCTAAAGACTTTCGGCTTGCTTCGTAAGGAAAGACCCATCTTGGAGCAGGAAGATCATTTCGAGACTCGGAGCAGATCCTAGCAAATCCTTGAAATGCTCCACTTCCTCTTACTGAGAAGATCACAATCACATTCCGACATTCTTTTAATGATCGGTTTAACTTATTCTCGACTCCTCGAAACGGGGTCCAGATGCAACGATCTTTCGCGATCTCGATGTTCTGGAAGCTATTTGTCTTCAACATGTAGAAGTGTGCCTCTCTGAAAAGATACTTTAATCTTTCTCTTTGTGTCTCTTTCCAATCACCATCTTCATCTTCTTCTAGACCATAATCACTCTGAAGATCATCTTCCTTTTCAGGGATTAAAGAGTTTCCTTTGTTGTTCCAATCTTCTTTATCTTCGTACTCCGATTGGTTCTTAAAATGATCTTTCTGACTTTCTATGATGTCTTCTGCTATTGGATCAGAGGTTTGAGCAAGAGCTTCGAGGTACATATCATCGGGATCATCCATTATCATCAGTTTTCTTAATATTTTTATTTCAAAGAGTTTCTGTGAAAAGATGAAGATTGAAAGAGTTGAAGATATCTTTAAAAGGTTTTTATGAAAATTGTAAATAATAAAAAGTTGAAAACCATTTATTCGTTTCCATCGACAATTTATTTCAATATTCAATTTTTTTCAGATTAGATTTAAAGTGAAATTAGATAGATTCCAAATAAAGTTTAGTCAAAGATGCTTTAATCTCGAAAAGTCAGAAAACTTCAAAGTTAACTTTTTCTAGTTAACTTTCGTGTGTATAACCAAAAAACTTCGTTCTGTTGTTGATTAACTAAATTTAGAACCAATTGCAAATACTTTCAGTATCAACCGATATTTCCCTTATTTTTTTTGCTTTATTTCAAGATAGGTAATTCAAGACATTGTCTAGGATTTATTGTTCAGAGTACAATGATAGGTAAGCCTCTTAAGACTTTTCAAGCATTGCGTATACATAAAACATGAATTTGTTTCAACAATGATAGACAACAATTCTTAAAAAAACATTTAATAAAAAAGAAATGTCATGACGATGTTATATTATATAGGTATATCACATATACTATTATATTTAAGATATGAACAGTTACATTGTTCATATATACCATTTGTATCTTTTGATTCAAAATAGATTTTATTTTTATTGAATTTTATACACTGTAAGCATTTACAATAACTTGAATTACATTTTTTATAATAAATCTCTATCTTAATGACTTACTGATATTTAAATAGTTGAAAATAAACATAAGAACCTCCTCTAGAATAAATCACAGCTAAAGTTTATTGTTAACAATAAAGTATAAAATCTATCTATTGAGATAAGTACTAAAAAAATAAAACATAAAAATTTATGATAGATAAGAACAATTTTTAAAAATAAATCTTAAAAAATATAAAGAAAGTCTGTAAAAAAAAAGTATTTAAAAATCTCAATTAAAAATAAAACAAAGAACGTTTATCCTTCTTAAAGCTTAACTCATTTTTTTTAATTCTTCAGTATTTCTATTTTAAAGCAATTATATAACATTTTATGTAAGCATTACTTTAAATATTTCAATATCTTGTATTTGTAAAAGTTTTAAGATATAAAAGATTGTATAAAATAAATCAATAAAGCAAAATATTTATTGAAAAATAAAAGAGCCTTACTAAATGTTTTAAGCAACAGTATACCAATTGAATATTAACCTTTCTTAAAAATGAAAAAAAAATTAATTTTGAATATTTCTTATATTTAAATTAGGCTTATATTTAAGCTAAATATAATTTATAAGTTAAAACCTATCAAAATCTTCTGTTAGAGCAGAACAAATCTTTTTAAGTAGGTTAAAATAAAAATTATTCTATTTTTTCGATAAAAATGTTCTTTTAAAGTATCTTTCTACTGATTAAAACTAAATAAAAACTTTCATTCAGAAAGAAAAAAAAATTAAAATAAGATTTGATGAAATTTTTTAAGTTTTATATAAAAAAGTTGAGTTTTATGTAATTTCAGCAAAGATTTTTTAGTCATGAAATAATTTCTGTCAAAATACTTGAAATTTATTAGTTTTGTAATTAACTGGGTTCTAATTTTGTTATTTTAAGTCTTTTAAACTAAACACATCTTAATTAATTTTGCAATTAGATATGAAATATTGTTTTAATTGTTGAATAATACATTACCTTATTAAAAAACTAATATTACAACCCAACTACTGAAGGTAAACATGCAAAAGTTGAATAATTGTCAAAACTCTAAATTACTTAAGCTAAATTCTAAAATTTAGTTTATGAATTAGCTTATTGCTACTTTAATTACTGTTTCAAATCAGCTTTCTCCTAAAAAGTTAGAAACAAATTGAATATCAGGATTATTCTTTTTAAAAGACTCTTATCTAGTTATTAAACTCTTTTACTTACTAAAAGTTCTAACTTTTTGTTAAAACTGTTAGTGAAAAGCCATCGTCAAAACAAAGTTCTTTTAAATAATGATAATTCAAATTAATCAAAAAATTATACCAAGTTAAAAACAATCTATAAATTTTTCTGACTTATTAGATCATGTAGTCAAACACATTGTTAAAAATAACTTATTGTTAGATCTTAAGTTTGACCCAACTTTATTTTTCAAAAACTATATTTATATAGAATAAGCCAGCGTTAGGTAAACGAGTTGTCATAAAACAGTTTTTCTAAATTTTAAAGTAATTTCTTAAGATAATATATTAAAAATTTATAAGTCTTTAGTTTGTCTATGTAGATAGTAATCGCTTTACATTGTAAAACAGTTTATTTATCAATAAGTTTATTTTGAAATGTTGCTTATATTACGTAATAACTGAAATGATTTGAAAAGAGTTGAATTGTCTAATGTAAATTCACAAATTGCAATAATAAACTTTTTTAACAACTAATAATTTTGCAATTTAAGTACTTACAACAATTTAGAACAAAACAATTTAGTTTTAGTACAATATAAAAGTTGATATTCACAGTTGTTATTGTTTTGTTATAACAAAGTTTTTGATTATTGTCAAACTGTATGTGATAACTTTCGGAACAAAAGGCTTCTAACATTTTTACACTAAACACTTTTTTAATAGACAAGTTACAAGATTGTTAGTTCTTGGAACCAGCTGCCATTAGACATTGTCATGTCAGAATCACTCGTTCTGTTGAAGTTGAACCGTTTTAATATTTCCACAATTGTCATTTTTAAACTTTATTTTGTTTTATATTATTAACATTCTATGTAATTATTCATTGCTATATTGTATGGGGACTTCTGAAAAGTCATGTATTACATCTTCATCTTTATATTTTTCTATTTTAATTATATATAATAATCACATCATTTGTGAGAATGTGTGTTAGCTAGAGGTGCTCTTTTCAGGCACCCTCCTTCACGTTTATTGTAATAAATAGTCGGTCTCAAGCTATATTTCGCTTACTGATTTCAAGCATAAGAAATTAATGCTGGAGTGACTATATGATATGTAATAATGATTCTAATCAAGGATTAAAACGAGAGTCCGAATGATCTGATTGCGGTGAAAAGGAGTGATACCTTATAATTCAGTAGAAGATCTACTGCTTCACG
Organism: Pegea sp. RAD2-039; assembly: GCA_034620365.1. NCBI lineage: Eukaryota > Metazoa > Chordata > Thaliacea > Salpida > Salpidae > Pegea > Pegea sp. RAD2-039. Next base: position 37,208 of record JAQGEQ010000061.1, on the reverse strand, counting down.
AGCTAAAGAGCAAAGAAGATGAATTATGCGAGCTCTAATGAGAGATTTAAAAGAGGTTCAAACATCTTAACTATGACGAAGATTAATACAGAGCCAATAACAAATCGCGACTGAAGAGATGTGAGTGTTTCCCTAGTAACATCAGTGGACTCCATAGAAGTGGCGACAACGCGGTCCTTATTTTTCCTACTCGACTACTTCTCTCATTAGAAAACCAAAATTTATTTTTAACTCGACAAAACCAGCTCTACTACTTGCTATCAAAATTCCCATTTCTTTAAAACAGTAATATAGGAATCGTCATAAACTGAAATGTATGAATCCGACTCACTAATTTGTTGTTCTTATATTCAACTTCATCTCTTTGATATTCATCTTCCTATTTATCAAACTTTTGATGGTTTTGATCTTAAAGAAAGAAGTCAGTAGTAAATAGATAGTTGTTTTGATCAGCTGATAATTGAGTTAATCTTTTGGTAGAATATATTATTTTGCTTTGATGGAAACAAATCGTTGAAAAGTTAATTATAACAAATTTAGGGAAAAAAAGCTTCCTTAATCCTGAAAATATTTCTATATTTCCATTTGCAGAAATAATAAAAATGCTTTAAAGATATATCTTCAGTGATTGCGAATACTGACAACCTTATTTTTATTTCCAATCAAGCGATAAAATCTTTTCTAAACTGCTTGTACAAGCCTTTCATAAATTGTTTTCAGATGAAGAACATCTATGCAGCCAAAAGCTCTGGACTTGATTCGACATATAGTCTTAAAACATATTGGCCAAATATTTTATTTGTTATAAGTTGCACATATAACGTTGGTAAAGTTGAACATTTTATTTTAGATGCCTGATGACAAATTATCACCACTATGAATATTTACTTTTTGATCTTAATTTGTTTATTTGATCAGTACAGTTGCACCTCATTTACAAATGATTTGTTCCTAAAATCAAATTTTGTTGAATCTTCAAAGTTAGACTTTATTAAAGTAAATAAATTTTATGAAGATATTGAAGTTAAGAATTGTTAATATCGAAGCTATTTTGAAACAGTGACAAGTCAGGTAAGAAGCGCTATTACAATTATAAATGACAAAATAATTGAAAAACAAGAGAAAATTTGATAGTTGTATAATTTGGTTGTTGGTTCTGAATACTCAGCAATCTTCCAAACATTTTGCGAAGAGCATTCATCTTTCTACGATTAGAGATCATGTCTTTGTTGCTTAAAGATTTGTAAAAAACTTCTTCAAAAACTAACTGAATTGTTCATTGTGATTATAATTTCTAGAGGATTACAATATAGCTTATAAAACTATCATGTACTTGATGACAGTAGTATCCTATCAACATATAGTTCGATAATTTATCAAACTAAAAAATCAATCAATAAATTACTTCTATCAGTTTAAAATGATTGATGTGAAAAAAATAATTTTAAAATATTTTAATCTGTTTGAACTAATAAAAATCCTGTTTAACGACGAATGGTATTTTTTGTTGATAGAAGTAAGTTTTATATGCAACGTAAAATTTCTGATTGTATACTTTTGTATTTGTTTATTACAATAAATCCGAAGGAGGGTACCTAAAGAGAGCACTTCTCGCTAACACACATTCTCACAAATATTACCTATTATACGTAATCAAGTTGGAAATATAGAAAGCAAAAGATGTAACATATGTCATTTCAGTAGTCCCCAAAACATATAATATTCAGTAGACCTCAAAGCATATGACAGTGAACAATTACATAGAATGTTAATAATAAAAAAATAAAAAATCAAAGTTTAGAAATGGTAATGTTGGTAATATTATAACGGTTCAACCTTTGCTTGAACAACGCAAATAATTCTGACATGACAATGTCTGATGGCAGCTGATTCCATGTATTAATTGTTCGATATGAGAAAAAAATTGCTTTGATTAACCTACCAGGTGGTATGGACTTGTTAAGATGTAATGTGTGTCGTCTGAGTTGATATAACTTGAGAGAAAGACTAATGGAAAAGAAATCATCAAACTGAAGGTCAATTAAATTGTGGATAATTTAGAAAATAAAAACTAAATCGTATTTCATCCTTCCAAGTTTCCAAAGTATGTGAATTTAAGAAGTCAAGACGTTGTTTATAACTATTGTATTTAATATCAAGTTTCCTGCATACCAATCTCGTAAATGTTACCTGAACAGATTCGATTTTTTGATATCACTAACTTGATATGGCATCCATGCACTGACATTGTCTGACGCCTCAGAGTAGAGATAAAGGTAGTGATAAAGAGGAAGTAGTTTTTCTTAAATGCAAAGCAGGGATCTGATCAGGGGTACAGGAAACTGATGATTTTAAATTATCCTTAGATACCATATCGACTATTATGTCAAGATCTACCATCTCAGAGACATTTGTAAGAATGTCAGAGTAGGAAAGAGAAGGAGTATTGCCATCATCGGTTATAAAAACGCTATTAAATTGATTATTTAGCAATTCAGCTTTATTCTCCGGTTCCATCACAAGCTAGTTGCTATTATCAAACAAGAGAGGTATTTGAGATATGGTTTTGTTGCTTGAACTCTATCATTTGATTCAAAGGTTTGAAGATGATGATCTTAAAGATAATTTCATTAATCTAACTTCATTTTTTAAGTTGTAAAATTAATAAGAAATTAGATAAATTTCAAGCTGACAACTATTCAGTTGATGAATTTATTTTTGAAGGAAAATCTTTCATGAGGTTATTTTAACAAATTGTAAATATTCAAACCACTTTTTAAAACTGCTTTCACAAACCTACAAATATTTCTTTATTTAGATGAAGTATTTGGAATTTTATCAAAAAAGTGGTTTTTTTCACCATATTTTGGAATATTTTCAAATTCGTTTTTTACAGAGTTTGCTTTTAGATAGAAATAGTTTTCTTACTTTTTCTGAATCAATTGAAATATAAATTTATTTATAAACTAAGCGAAGAGTTGAATAAAATTTTTTAATCAAATATCAACAAGCAAAAAAGTTAATGGAAATTTTATTTATTTTTTGATAAAAATATTAATTAAGAAAATTGCAAATTTTTGCTGATTGAATGTTAGAAAAAGATTTCAAGAAAAGATTTCTGATAATTAATCGATTAATAAAAGTGAATTTATTTGTAAAAGCGCAAAACATCTTAGTTTCAAAAAAGAGATAGATATCTAATAAATTACATAGAACAGAAAATAAGAGTTTTTTTTTGGAGTATTTTTGGTTCTTTCTTCGAGTTTTAAAGTTTTTTTTTAAAAACAAAAAAATACATAATTGCATTTCTTTCACAGTTATCATTGTGATTGCTACATCACCTGATCTTTTAGATTAAAATTCGCTCGGAGAAGAATAAAAAAAAAATTTTAAAGTCAAGAAAAAGTTATTCTGAATAAAATTAAAGATTTTTTTTTTAGATTTTGATATCAAAGCAGAAAACATAAAAGATATTTTCGGTCATTAAGCTTGATTTCCATTTAAGTTCTGAAATTCCATTTCTTTCCCTTCTTTAGCTTTGTTACGTTTTTCGTAACTTTTTCTGAGAAAACATTTCCTTTTTTAACTATGATCGATTTTTAATTAGATAATTTCAAAAAAAAATATTTTTAAAATCAATTTTTTTTTACCTTTTTTTCACAATTCTTTCAACTAAACTTGTTGTTGTCAAAGAACAACTTGATTCAATCTTCACAAATTTATCTGATCAACAAAAGAGTAGTTATCAGTTGAAGATTGATCCAATTACTCACGTTGATCTCGTGCAATAAGATAAGGATCATTACCACCTTCATCCAGAATGATCTGAGTGCCTCCATGAACAACAATATCAACCTACAAACAAGTCCCTTGATGATCAGATGTTCGTAGACAAGAGGGAGAAGGGAGGTTAGCTCTAAAGGAGTTTTTAAAACAACAACTTCAGCAGATGACACCACACAGGGGGTTTCTATCTCGCATTGCTTTTAAAATTGAAAAGAAATTTTCTGATTTGAGGATTTTGTGGATCTAAATAATAAACTTCACTTCAACTTCAAGCCATTTGTTGAAGTAGATGAAGTTGTGATGAGTCATTCAACTTTATTATTAGATTTTCACCTTGAAATGAATCATCAGTTCGTTAGTGATGGTAAAAGGAGCACCAATGACAACTTCATGAACATACTGTAGATGAATATCAATCAAATCCATTGTTTTCTGATGATTTGTAACAAACCTTACAAGCCAACACGCTAAGGACACGTTCATGGACATTCATGATTGGATAATTACTTCCGACGTATCTATTCACTTCCTGAAATTACAAAAGTTGATATTTTACTTTTGAATCATCTGAAATATTTGCAATTTCTACTTAATGATGTTGTAACTTGTTGTGGTTCATATTCTCACGTTTTCAAAAATATTTAATAAAATTATTTTGTAAAAAAATGAAGATAAGATGAAGAAAAAGTCAGTAAAGAATTTGAGTGAAGTTTTATATTGATAAGAATCACTCAGTAACTATCTCAACAAAATCTTTTTACAGCTTCCGACTTCTGCATTTTTACATAATTAAAGAGAAACACTGAAAATGTTAAAAATATTTTTTAGGATTAATAATTAAGCAAAAAACGGATTAAGTAAAGTTTGAAATCACTTTATCAGTATGAAGTCCAACTATCAAATAATCTCCATAATTTTGAACTTTTTCCAAGAATCTTAAGTGACCAATGTCTAAGTAGTGAAAATTAGTTAAGAAATTATTTCGAATGTGATTTTATCAAATAAAAAACTAATTTTCGAAGTTAGAAGGATACGAAAGCAGTCGAAAGCTCCAGCGACGTAAACAATCTTATCTCCAATCTGTAAGAAAAGATGATTAAAAAAACTGATTAGATGAAGAAGTTAGTTGTAACACCTTAGGTTGTTTGCCGCTTGAAAATTGAACTATTCTTTGAGTAGTCGCAAGAAATTGAGAAACTCCTGTATACGGACTTCGAGCTTTTGATCCCTAAAAGAAATTGGATAAACTTAAATGCATATACGAAAATGGCTTTTTAATACTTGGTGTTGAAAAAGTAGTAAATGTCTTTTATCAATAAAACAATTTGTCTTTTTAATTTATCGATGTTACCTTTTGTATATTATGAACATAATTCTTATCTGGTACATCATCACCCTTAAAACAAATGAATTTAATAAAGAAATGCTGTTGAAGTTATTAATTTGATGTAAACATGTTTCAGTTGTGCTTACAAAATTTAAAAATTTTTTTGAAAACTCACTTCTCCTTTGTGATGATACTTAGTCAATAATAACATCCTAAAAAAAATATAATCAGAAAATATGATTTAGTATACAAAAGAGTAGAAAGACCTGTGACTCAACTTAACTATAAATTAATTGAGCATTTTGTAGAAAAACTAATTTACAAGTAAACAGTTTTAAATAAAATCTTTTTTTTTATAAAAGCAAATAAGTTGATTAAGTTAGTGAAATAATTGTAAAAACTGTTTACATATTTATATGAAACTTTTCATTTATTTAATTATTTTTAACTTTTTATTAGTATAACACTTGGGGCTATTATTTAACCAAAAGTATAAAATAATCAAATATTTGTAAATAAATCACTTCCCATAAATAATCATTCTGATATATCAATTTTATATAATTGTTCACTGTTATATGTTTTGAGGACTACTGAAATACCAAGTACATCTTTTTATATTTCCAACTTGATAAATATTATTTGTGAGAATGTGTGTTAGCGGGAGGTGCTCTTTTCAGGCACCCTCCTTCGCATTTATTGAAATAAATATTGATGAAATTTCAATTGAACATTTTCCACAAGAAATTGTCAATCAAAAAGATATAATTGAAATTCAAACATAAGCAATTGATTTACAAAAACTTATTTTGAACTTAAATTGATATATATAACTGAAATGTTTCTTTTAAAAAGTTGACTTTGAAAACATCAGAGAAAGAATGATGAGAATGTAAAATATTTAAAGTTTCATTTGAACTTTCATTGTTTACAAAATTGATGAACATCAAACGAGAACTCCTAATTGTTCAGTATTTACATCATTGAAACCAACAAACATTGTAAGCTTATCCTCAGATAAAAATTGAAAGGAAATTAGTGAGATGTTAGTAAGATGCCTTCAACAATTTAAAGATCTTATTTATATATTTTTTTTCAAAATATTTGATAATGAAACAACTCTTAAAATAACCAAAAGCTTTAATCAAAAAATAAAAAAAAATTCAGTTTATAGAGATAAGATTTAATTTCAATTAATAAAACATCTTAATTAGTTTGACAATATGTAAATATTGTGGAAAAAATTTTGAATATTTTTTATTGCTTGTTGTTGGTTTAAAATTATAGAAAACGAAAAAGAAATAATCTAACCTGCCAACTATATCAGTAGTAGATACACCCTGTGTCCTTTTCACTTCTCTGTGAGAGAAAGTGATTAAATTGATGAAAACCAATTAGCAAAGTATATTCACCTGTACATTCCGGAGTTTTTAATTACTTCATAAGCATCTTTGCCATCAGCAGTTATACTCACATCATCTATCACAAACAATATTATAAAATTCATTTTTGAAATTTAAAAATGACCAAAAAGTAACAAATTTCAATTTAAGGGAGAAAAAGGTTTCAATTCAAACTAAAACTGTTAGGAAACTTTAGAGGTACTTAATTAGAAATATTGAATTAAATAAGTATATTTTCAAATTCTATGAAAATTAATGAAAAGATTACCTCCATGAACAGCAAAATCACAATTGTATTTGAGTAAAGTTTCAGGACAAGTAATATAAGGAGCACCTTCAACAACCTCATCGACCCATTTGATTGCACGAACCATAGCATACCTCTCTTCTTCTTTAAAAACTGGTGGGCCTTTATGTTGAGTTATTTCCTCTAAAAATAAAAATATATTTAAAAGCTGACTTATTTATCAATGACAGCTTCAAACTTATGATAATTATAATATTAATTATATGATAAGTTATTAAAAAAATTGTTGAAATTAGATTAAGATTACCATCTGAATGAACTCCTACAACTAAACAATCACCAAGTGCTTTTGCTTGTCTTAATACATTTGCATGACCGAAATGAACCATATCAAAACTAGAAAATGTAAGACAAAATCAAAATTAGAATGATTAATATTCTAGAATCTTTATTTTAATGGAATAAACAAAATATAAATTATTTTTATCTATTTAAGCAAACTTATAAGAAAAATTAGGTTGAATTCAACTTTTAAAAGATAGAAGTAAACCAAATGTTAATCTATAAAATTATTAATATTATAATTATTATTACCATCCATCTATCCACACTCTAACAGGTTTCTTTTCTTTCTCCATTTGTCAAATGAAAATAATTCTAATTATATGAAATGATAATAAATATTTAAAGCTAAAATAGGAGTGAAATAAGTTTGATTAGAATGAAAATGTTAGTAAAACACTTTATTAAAAATTAAAATTTATGCAAATAAACTGTAACAATTGTGAGCATAAATCTTTTATTTGAAAATAAAAGTAAACAAATAAAAAGAAATTAACAAGAAATTGAACTTTGAACTTCAGAATAACATATAAAAAATTTAAAATATAGAATAAAAACAACAAAAAGATATCAATTTACTTATATGAGTTAATTACAAGTAAAGAAAATAACTTTTATTATAACTTCTATAAATTACTACATATATTTTACAATCGTTTGTATAATAATAGTTTACTGAAAAGTTTTTACAACTTTAAAACTCATTTGTCTAAAAATTAGATTTTTATATAAATTATGAATGAATCAAAAAAACTATTTAACTAAGATTTAAAACTTTGCAGAAAAATATCTTAAAACTAATAAAACATTTGATTCAATAATTACAAAAACCCTTTAGAGTATTTTCACACTATTTAGCTTTATAAAGTCATTACTTAAAAAAAGAAGAAAAAAATTTGAGCTAAATAAAATTAAAATCAGGTGTAGCAACTACTAGTTATAATTTTTTGCTTAATCTTACAAACTTTAGTCAGTTTGTCTTTAACATTCAGCATTCAACCATCGCCTAATATAAATTCTAGTTCAGAATTTACATGTTCTTTGGCAGCTGTACCAGTGGTTATAAGTGAATTTTATTGATTTCACACAAAATATATGCAGAAAAATAAAATAAAAGATATTTTATAAACTATAGCTTGTTTACAAGAAATGTTTTTCAGGTTTTAATCGAGCTAGGTGGTTTTACTGTACACGGCACCAAACAAGAGATTTTTAATGACCTTTTTATCAAGTATAAGGCTTGTTTGTTCTACTTTTGCTTGACAGAAGTTTAGTTAAATAAGTTAATCTAAGCCACCAAGCTTAAAAAGACTAATAAACCTGAAATATAAAATTTAAAGATGCTATATTATAGGGTTGTATACAGTATTTAAAGCATCACTTGAAAGGTATCTGTAAAATGTATGATGTAGTGTGATATATTTAGAAAATATCAGATACTGGGTATAACATTTAGTAGTAAGCTACCAACCGGCAGTGAGGAAATTTGGCCAAAAAATAATATGGAACAATATTAAAAATATCATCTTTAAATAATTTTGCTAATAGTAGTTTTCTAAATTGTCGGAATCTTTTAAATTAAGAAAGTATTTCAGATAGTAAAAATAAGGGAAAAGGATACAACCAGAACGCCACTAAAAAGCAAAAGTAGAGAAAAAACTTTTAATCAATTCACCTTAGTGGATAATAGTTTCTTGACTAAACTTTTTATTTTTCATAAAATTAAAGCATATTAAGGCAGCATAAAAACACTTTTCTCAAAAAAATAAAAGTCAAAGTTCATAAAAGTTAGTAAACTCAGAAAAAAGTACCCTCAATTAAGACTTATGATTGATAAAACCTCATTGAAATTGTAAAATCTTATCTAAACATAGATATTTGAGGCTGTAAGAGCCCAGAGATGAAATGTGTCTTATAGTAGCTCATATTCAAAGGTACAAAATTTTATAGAAACTAAAAATAAATATGCTGTTTTTGATTTAGTGGGAAAAGTTACGATTCTTATCTCTTTAAAAAATCGTAATTTTTCTTGGTAAAAATGCTATAGAAACTCTTATGTACTATTAATCTTATCGTTCAAAGGTTTTTACTTAAAATTGATGTTATTAGCAGCTTAATGTTTATTTATTTATTTTTTACCAAGTGCCTGGTCTTAAAAATAAACGGCCATTAAAGCTCTAAGTAAGGCTAGATTACGCACTTTTTCACTCAACTCATTAATCAACTTGATTCTTATGCTCTTGTGCGTCATACCTTCTAGATCTTTATGTAAAATGTTGGTTGTATCATGCTTTGTATTGCAAGCTTTTTTGTCATCATTTAATATTTTTTTGTTATCTAATTAAGAAATTCTTAAATATATCTTTTGTTTTTAAGTATTTTACAAAATGTTGATAAATAAGTACAAGTTCATAATATTTTCAATAATTAATTTATAAGAAAATATTTTATCTCATCCAAAATTTTTTTTAACTCTAGCAAATATCATTAAATATTTTGTTATGATCTTGAAAGGCTTAATAGTATATATTATATAATTTACTTTAGGTAAAAGTTCAAAAGTTTATTGGTTGATAAAAAAGTATTTGAAAGTGTTTTTATTATTATACAATACTGCAATTTATTTTTTATGAAATAAAATTAATGAAAACTATTGAAAAAAATATTGATGTCTAAATCTAAGTAACAAAATATTTTCACTAATTTTTAAAGATTCATTTAATTGTTTAAAAAATTTTTTTTCTCAAAATATTTATATTGAGGTTAACTGCTTCATCAGATACTAAATATTTATTTAGTGGGTAGAAATCATTTGTAAAAAAAAAACAATTTACAATTACTCTTTATGTACAAAATTATATATATGTCAGATTTGAAAGCTTATGTTGCTAAAAAGACTTCTGTAGTGTTTTAAACATCATATATTGAATTTTTATAAATTGTTATACACAGAAGTGACATTGAAGTTGACTTTGAACAATTCTTTGATGACAACAACTTCTTTTAATGATTTTATCATTTTCAAGTTTAGAACATTTTAAGTTATGGGTGGAAAGCAAAGTGTTCAAAACCCTTCCACTGGCTCAATAAATGTTCCGTTTAGTTATTCTAGATCTTCAAGTGGTGTTTCATCAACTAGAAGTAGAAATGAAGCTGGATCAGCACAAAATATGAGAAACAGAAGAAGAACAACTTCTGGTCCTGGTTTATCCCAAAGACTCGAAAGGGCCCATTCAAGTATGGAAAGTGAAGCTCTACATATTCCCTCACACAGATCTGAAACTGCTAATCAAGAAACTCTTCCGGACACGTCTAGCTCTTCTGAAGAAAGCAGATCATCTCGAATGTTAAGTTGGTTACAACGTAGATCACAACCCAACATCACACAATCTTTACCCCAATATTTTTATAAGAGAGGTACAAAAGATCTATTTTTAAAGAAATATTCTGCAATTTTTTCACCTAAATTTTTGATTATCTGATTCAGTTTTATTAAAAAGAAATTTTCTGATCTTCTTTCTATTCTTAGTGAAATTTCAACTTTTAGATTGATTTATTTTAGATGCTGTATGTGCGATGTGTAGGAAACTGATACCAGCTGAAGATATTGAAGTACATTTTGTGATGTGTATTACAAAACCAAGAGTTTCATATAATGGTTTGTTTCTAAATATTTTCCCTCAAATATTGTCTATGATAATTAAGCTTCACTTAACTTTGAATTGATTTATTATTGATTAGATGACTAATCTACTAATAATAATTTAGACTTTAAAACCTATTGCTTTGAAGTATATTTTTATTGTTATTGATAAATCTATCATAAACTATTTTGAATATGTCTTTTTTAATTGTACATTATACAAAGTAAAATACTTTTCTATATGACTAGTACTTAATATCAGAAACATTATTACTAGAAGTATTGTATTTACAGAGGATATTCTATCAATTCAATCAGGTGAATGTGCTATATGTCTTGATTTGATGGAAAAAGGAGACATTATCGCAAGACTTCCTTGTCTTTGTATTTATCATAAGCCGTAAGTTAAAAATAAGTTTTTATTCTAATTAGATTAGTTTCTAAATCAGTCAAAGTTTTAATAAAATTTTGCAACTTCAATTAAAGTTTAAATTTATTTTTCGACTCACTTTTAAGTTGTCTTTTTTTAGGTATTTTTAGTTTATTAAATTTAAATTAGTTTCATAAAAAAACTTATTTTAAATATTAATATATAAATTTCAAAAATGCTGAAAAAAACCGTTTCAATTGAAATTTAAAATGTCTTTATAAAAGTTCATAACTAAAGTTTTTGTAAAAAATTTTTCTTTTACAACTCTCATAAAAATTGTTTATTTTTTTTTCAATGCATTTAGTTTAATAATTGCAATTAATTTAAACAAAAAATGAAATTTGTTTTATTTTTTAGTTTATTAATTCTTAATATTGATTAAAATCTAGTTGAAGTTATAAAGATTTGAAAAGTTATCTTCATTATAAGATCATTAAATGTATCTAATTGAAAGCAATTAAGCTGCAAAAGTTTAAACTATTATTTAAAGACTTTTTAATATTTTCAAATCAATTTAAATAGTTTATTTTCATTTCTAATTTCAATACGAATTAATTGATAGTTTTAAACAATAAAAGTAATTTTTAAAATCAATATTTAAAAGAAAAAAAAGATTTTTGATGAAAGCTAGTAGAAAATACTTCATTAAAAACGCTACATGAACTTTTATTGATTTTTTCTATTTCTCTTACGTTTAAGAATATGCTTTTCATGTGATATGGTCAATCATGCACTTTTACTAAGATTAAATCACATTTCTTTCTATTTGCATAAAATCAAAACTCTTCCGTTGAATTTAGACAAATATCATTTTTAAAATAAACCAGCTGAACTACCAAACCTTAATTTTTCAATTCTAGTAAGCTTTTATCAACTTGTGTACACAAAAGTCCATTCAGTAAATGTTTAGTACAAATAAAAGACAAATATTTTGTAGTTTGTACCAAAAATTGAATCATTCAATTACAATATTTTGAAGTAATATTATTTGATGGTTTCCATAAACTGTAATTTACTTCAAATGTAAACATTTATTTGTTTATTTAAATCAAAGTATAAAATTCAATTAATTGTTTGAACTTTTAGATGTATCCAAGAATGGTTCAAGAAGAATCAGACTTGTCCTGAACATCCTCCTGACTAACATCAGATTCTTCGTTGTGCGATGATGACGTTTCAAGTAATTTTTATTTTCACAAAATATTGAATAAGTTCTTACAACTGTCTAAATGCAAAAGTTTATTAAGTTCAGAGCTTGAAGGAGAACTTTCTGCTGACTTTGCATCTTTTCACTAGCTTACTTCAACTTGTATTTAAGCTTGTGTTGAAATTGTTTCAGTGTATTTTTCTCATAACTTTATTTTGTTATAATAAAAGAATAAATTGGATTAAAGTATTTATGAAAATCACTTCTTAGTTTTCAAACCAAACATTTTTATGTTTGCTTTTTTTGTTTAAACATTTTTATAGAATAAATAAAATATTTTTTTTTTTAGTAACATTATATCACGACTAAGTTACTAAATTGATTTCCTTTTTACAGAATTTTTTCTTTGAAAAGAAGTTTTTGAAACAAACTTGATCAATTTAGCTGTGCTTTTATCTTACTACTTAGTTTTTCATCACTTCTTATATCATAAACTTCAGAAAATAAGTACAGCTTCATTATTATTACATGTGTACCCCATTTTCAAATTGATGTTGTTTTTATTTTGAATTTATTTAAATAGCAACTTGTGTTTGAACTATTCTTTCAAACTAATTATTTCTACAACTCTATTTCAAAACTTCAAATCTTGTTCTGTGACAAGTACTTGTACAATTTGGTTGTTGTTGTTGTTGAAATTATTTTTTTCTCTACAATAATTCTGCTAACTCTAAATTGAAGTAGTGTTTGACAACAGGATAGGTTTTGAAACGTTTTGATTCTTGTCATAATTATTTGCATGTATGTAATTCTGCTTTTATTTTTATTTCTCAGATAAATCCTTATCAATTTTATTATCCCATAATAAAAAGTCTTCAAACTTGCTTCTGATTGGTCGAACTATGTTTAAATGCTTTCTGTAAACTTTCTGTTGTTACCATCATTCATGATTTATTATCTGGTTTTACTCTATCAAAAACTATTTGTTAAATAAATGAAATTTGCTGAATAATTTCGTGTTGAATATTGACAGAAGTTTTTGTCGACAGTTAAAGTACTACAGACAACATTATCAATAGTTTTATTTTCCTTAAACGATAATTTCTGTTTTAGTCAACAAAAGATATCGTTGTTCTTCCATTTAACTTCAAATTCTAAAAGAAAATTTAAAAGTTTACTTCAGTTTTATCAATTTGAAGCTACTAATTACCAACTTTTAAAAATCACAGTTTACTGAAAAACAATTTATTTTTATTCATTCACTTTCATCAATAATTCATTTTTTACTTTCAGGTAATTTTGTAAATAATTTTGAAGACAATATTTGAGAAAAGAATAATTATTCTTACACTGATTTGATTTTTATAAGCAAAGTAAACAAGATGCATCCGGTAAGGAGAAAAGCACCTCACTCATGTCTTCATAAAAACAAAGTCACGTGGTGTTCCAGGAACGCATCAATTTAATCCAATGTTAAAAGAGCTTTGGACACTTTATATTTAGCAATTTTCAAGTTATTTGAAAAGTAGAAAAAGAAAATTAATCTCCTTTGAAAAAGTTGTCGATATTTTAAACAAATTTTAGAAAATTTGTTAATTTAGATTTGAAAAATTCGAACAAACCGGAATCCAAGTCATGATTGAAAAAGGATCAAATATATGAGTCTGTGTTTAAATTCAGTCAATTAGAATCAATTTTATTTGAAATATTTTTAATCTTAATCAGTTCTATCAACTAATTTTTGCTTTTTTATTAACAATTGTTCTCGCTTCTTTGGTAGTCACGTGATTACGTCATCAGTCACTGCAGTTGTAGATAAAAAGTGAAATTTGATAATTTCAAATATTTTTAAATAATTTCTTCAAATATTGAAGAAACAGATTTGTGAGGATCTGAGTTTGAAGATAGATGAAGATTTTTCAAGATTAGTTTTGAGTGAAGTTTTTATCTCAACTTTACCACAAGTATCTTTACAATTAAATTAGAATCTATTTTTATTGTTTGATTCTAAAATCAGAATCTTATTTATGATTCAACTTGTTCAGTTTTAGTATTATCTAATGGTGAGTTTAAAATCTTCTAGAGACGTTTCATCAGATTCTATTTGTAGCATTTATTTGTTTGCTTTTATTTTCTATTAAAATTAAATTCATTTGTTTAAAATTTCAAAAAGATTTGAAAAAATTGATGAAAGATTACAAAAGTGAAGATTGAATCACTTATAAATGAGACACAACTAAGTATAAGAGGATTTTGTTGACTTTATGTGAAGAGTAATTTGTGTTTTAAGATTAAGAATGATGAAAATACTAAGAAAAGTAACAAAATGGTCAAATGTATTTCATTGAAGGTTTTATTTCACAAAAAATGAGTTTGAGGTTAATAAAATGAAAAAGATAATTTGAAACAATTTAAAATTGAAAAAGTTTAATGATGTCCTCTTCAGAAACATTCAAAGACTGTTTGAAGACTGTTTCTGTCAATAATTAATTTCTCAGCTGACATAAAGTCGTTCCACTTGAGTGCATTCACATAAAATCATGGAGTAGTTCGATTATCTTCTCATGTAATCTGTTATTGAGTGATTAATCAAAGTTTGAAAATTTCCAACTAAACATTTGAAGTTTTTCTTCATCTGATTAAAAATTTATTCAAAATATTTGCAGATTTCAATCAACTTAAATAATTCGTATCTTGAGTTCTATATCTTGAATCTTAAATTTTATTTCAGAGTTTTAATTTTATCAAAATTCTTCAAAGTCTTTCTGATGTAGATTTATATCATAAATTTAGACAGAGATTAGATCAGGGAGAAGTAACCACTTCTTACAAAAGAGAGAAACTTGTTTAAGAATTAGAAAATTATAACTAGCAACTAATCAAGTATTTATTTATCGGTTTTATATTTGTTTATAAATTTCAGTTAAATTATAAGAACTAGTTTAAAAAAAACTATATCTTTTCTATGAATTAAACTTTCGATTTTATTGACAGTTTCTTCATTAATTCTATATTTACTGTTTATTTACATAAAATAACAAATAAAACAACTAAAATAATTGAGTTTTATGATTTGTTTACAACAGCTTATTAGTTACTTTGTAGTATCAGCATGAGTTATGTAAGTAGCTACAAGTAAACTCTGTAAGTTGATATAAAACAAAACCTCTTCTAAATCTATTCTTTTAGAAAGTTATTTTGTCTATCAGCTTATCAAACCCATTGAAAGATAGAATAATGAGAAAATATCACAATAAATGTTTAAAATGACGTACCCATTGTGATTGTATTAATATCTATTCAACTCTTCAACTGAAAATAGTTCAAAACCATTTCAAAATGTAAATCTTCTAAACACAAACATGTGAACCGGTAAGAAAACCGCTGTAGAAACTAAAAGATGAAAATTTGACGAATTGAAAAAGTCTTGAAAAGAGAACTTAGCAAATTTTTTAAGGTCACTTTTTATACTTTAGGTCTGAAAATATCTTTTATAACATCTTGATCATGATAAGACGATGGAATGATTGCTTTTAACTTTTTGGGATATATACGATAAACAGCTTAAATAGAAAATAGTTCTTCCCATCTTGTTTTTATCCGCTGCTTTGTGATTCACATTTGTAGCAATTTACAGTTTTTATATGAAAAGAGATTCAAATGATTATTAATTTTTAAATGAAACATAAAAGAGTTATAAAAAGTTTTTCGAGTTATCGAAAATCAATTTTGTTTCTGAAATTAACAAAAGTCTTTCAGGTTGGAGTTATTACAATTAAGAATAAACTCACCTACTTATTCTACCTCATGTACAACAAGCAGTAATTGATGCTGTCTGATGATGTAAGCCACGCAGATAAAACAGAAAATAGTGATAAGAACTAAAAAAAAGTTAGAAGTTTGTAAACATTTAGTTTCTAAATGAAAAACAAGAAAGTTTCTTATTAAATTTTGTGCATTGTACTAATTGCTCCTTTATTAGAAATCTATATCCATTGAAAATCGAAAAATCATTAACCTGAATATACGATTAAGCCATGATTCGTTCCACTTTTTGGTTTGTTTCCATTTCTTCCATTAATAGCTATCACAAGGATTTTTCATTAAATTTTCAAGTAATAGCAGTTTGAAGATGATTTTTTAGTTCAGTTATTTTTAGTTTTAACATAAATCAGATAAAGCCATAAAAAATTAAACTAGAAAAATTATTTTTGTTGAATAAACTCTACTTTTTCCATTATATCCTGAAGTGACTGTGAAAGAACGTCGCGAAATGATGACGTCATTAATTGAATATTCACAATTATATATCGCAAAATCTTCAGAATTATTAAAGTTGTTTATAATAAGTCTCCCTTTTTTATCTTTCTCAAAATGTTCACCAGTTTCTACGTCGAAATCATTGAAGTAAAGATTAATATCAAATTTTACTCAAAATATCTTTAAACAAACCGTTAAGGAAAAGTATTTTTCCAGAACTAATAGATTTGCTCCATCTAGCGATGATTGTTGTACCAAGTAAAGAGTCCCCTAAAATGATAGAAGAACTCCTTGATGCTACTAAAAAAAAATATCAAAAAATATATAGAAATGTTATAAATTATAAAATTTGAAATCAATAATGAAATAAAATAATAAGTTAAAGAATAAGTAATTGAATATTTATTTTCTAGTCTATATGTCGATAAGTTTGGTTAAAGTAGAAATATGCAAATTATTGATAGAAGACAGAAGATAATAATTTAATTATAAGGTTTATTCTCTATTTTAACATTATTGCAGAATAGGAAATATTTTTACAACTGAATGTTTGAAATAATATTTATTAAATAATTCATTTATCGTTTAAACAATATGAAATTGTTGTTGTTGATTTCATTTAAGAGATAAAATTTAGTTTCTACAGAAAAATGTTAGTTTCAATTTACCTTCGATTACTTGGGAATCACTTGGGACTTTTTCACAGATGTTTTCCGCTTCATTTGCTGAGGGAGTTTGTGATGATTGAGTATTTTTTATACACTCCTAAGATATAAGTATAAGTATATTAAAAAAGTTTTGTTTATATTCTACTAATTTTATTCGTAAAATAATTAGGAAATAGTTTATATTATAAACAAAAAAATTATCCAATTTATTATTTATAAACTCTAATGTTATTTAATTTATTATTCGTCTAACAAGATAAGAGTAGTTTGAAAAACATTCTGTGACCTTTGACTTTTGGTTCCATTTACAGCTTGGGTCTCCACTTAATAAACACATCAAGCATTTATTACAAAATTTACATTTCTTGATATAATTTGAACATCCAGAAAGTGAAACCTGAAATTTGTTGTTAAAAGTTTCAAATGATGTTGTTAATGTTGAAAATATTTTGAAGAAGGTTTCAATAAAAAAATTAATGAAAAAATAGAATAAATAAGTTACTTGTTTCACAAATGATTTTGTAGTGATATAAAGGCTTTCGTAGTTAGATGATGTCTTCAAGCTTTCAATTGCTTCGTTACTAATTTGAATTTGAAAAAGTTTCTGGAGAGATCTCTAGAGATATAAGATCTCTCGGTAAGATTCAAATAAAAGACAGCTGTTGAAGTGACTTTCAAATAAAACTAAGTTTAAAGTTTAAGTTAAAAATCTTTAATTGATCCTCAATCTCCTTACATCAGTTTTCTGAAGTAGTTTAATAAGCTTTCCACATTTTGTTCCGATATAGAAAAACTTGTAAGTAACATTTTCAAATGTGTGATTGAATGCAGAAATCTATAAATAATTATCAAGACACTGGTTGTACCATAATTAGTTGCTAATAGTTAAACTGACTGATGTAAAGATGGTTTCGTCCATTATAAACATTGATTTTTTATCATACGGTTTAATGCTATTTGCTTTCAAAGGATGATTGTTGATAAAATTAACAAAATCCATTGAGTTTTTCATGGTTGTTAGATTAACACATGAACCAGAAAGTTTAGGCTGTAAACAAATATTTAATTACAACAGCTAAACCATAGTTATTTTTGACCTTTATATTAATTTTATACAAAGCTTTCAATATTTTACCCCGGTTATTTTAGTAAAATCTCCTGTTTGTAAATTTTGACTTAAAAACTTCTGCTTTGAAAAAGCCTCTTGAATTTCAGAGATTTTGAAAGAGCAAACAGCTGAAACTCTTTGATATTTACTCTGAAAAAAGTCAATAAAAGAACAAAACTTTTAATTTTATCTAAAAAACTTTCTGTTTTTTTGTTTTATGAGTTCAACTTATGAGGAAACTGATTTATGTATTGAACTATTTTTTGTAACAATAACCTCTGTTATAAAAGTTCCAAATAAAAATTCTTCTTCAACAACTTCTATATCTGTGATGAGGTTGAAAAAAAGATTCAAGTCTTGCTCTCCGTGGGCACATAAGAGACGTGATTTGAGAAAAGAGGTCCACAACTCATCGCCATTTCCTTCATCATCTGCACATACCTATCAATTACAAACATAAATTAAAAAAACTCAAATTTATTCCAAATAAATACAACAAATATTTGATGAAAATTTTTACTAATTTTGGATTTATGTGATTTAAGTAACAAAACCTGGGCTATTCTTGTTGTGCGTCCTGTTAAACCTTCTTCACTTGCATTCTCATCAAATACAAAATAATTTTTCAGAAACTTAGTATTTTTGTACATATCAACAGCAGTGAACGACCCAACAAATTTAGGCTGATCTGAAAAAGTAGTTTTTTATCAAGTATAAAAACAAAGTTTTAAAAGATTAAAAAACAAACGGCTTAAAAAAAGACTTTTTTAATTTAAAGAAGCTTTAGTTCTTGTTAAATAAAGTTATAAATTAGATTAGAACTACATTGGAAACTGTATTAGACTTGAAGTATTGAATTGAATATAGAAACAGTTTAAAGTATACTTGGTATCTATAAAATTGCAATCAAGTATTCAAAGAAATACTTATTTAGACATTTTTAGATAAATTGCACATCTGTCTTAAGTACAAGTTTTTAGTTTGAAGTTCACTACCGTTTTATCAACAAACTTAATAAGATAGAAGCCTAACACCTGTTACATTGAAATAGATAAAATGAAACCAACTCGACTAATTAGATTTGAAATAACTAATTTACACTAACCAAAAAACGAATCTTTAGTTTGAACTAATTCTCCATTTTTTAACTTTTTCACGATTTTGATATCATTCTTGAATCCCAAAAAGCGCTTTGTTCCAATAATGACTGTCTGATTTTTTTGTGAAGTAATTTGAGAAGTTACTGCATCGTAATATTTCCAACTACACATAACCCCTAAGTCACTATCTTCGACGGTAATGGTTTCTTTCTTGAAACATAATATGAGTTTCTAATATATTTAACTGCTAAACACAACTCTTGTTTATACAGACAAAGAAAGTTTTCAAAAGTTTTTGTTAAATTGATCTGGTTTTAAGTTGTGTTATATAAATCACAAGGACGATTATCACTAAAATGATAACTTAAGTTAGATACGAAATTCCCTTAGAAGTTATAAAAAGTCAGTGATATAAACTGTCGAATCTTACTTCGATATTGTAAAAAGCATTTCTAGTTTCAGCGGCATTTGTTCCACATAAGAAAAGATGAGTTGAATTGTAAGATAAGACAGTTTGGATATAGTTGTAGCAGTTTAACTTCTTAATTGGTAACTTGTGACATTGATCAAGTGCACTTGACGAAGGTTCCCAAATAATTTCTTTCTTGGTTTTTGAAATGTTTTCTGTTTTTTCAAAAATTATTTTTAATAATTTTTTTTAAATAAAATTGTTTTCTTATTCAGTTTGACTTATTTAGATAAGATCTAAGTATATAAGGATCTTAAAATCAAGGACCTAATTTCATAAATTGTGATTAATGCTCACTTATATATAACAAGATACCTTAAATAACATCAAACTATTTCTTAACTTAATTTTTTTAATTTAATCTCTTAATCTAACCACCTTATAATTACAAACTCATAGTTTTAAATAGAAATTTCTTTAACTAAGTCTTACTGTATACTAATGAGTTAAACGATTAATGTGATAATTTATTTATTTATTTATTACGTTAGAGTGATTATCAGATGAAAAAGACTAGAATAAACGTTTTATGAATTTGAAATGGTTTTACTGTTGTTTTTAATAATAAGAATTAACAAATTCAATAAAATTATGACAGTTATTAAAATTGTTTACTTTTAGTTAAATTGACTGAAATAAGAGCACATTAGTAGCTTTTACCTGGATCTTGGATATATAACCTATTTGTTGCTCCGATAAAGATGTCATCATCATATATTAACAAAGGTTTTCTTCCTTTTAATTTCAGCATAAAATCTTCAAATAATTGTATTATTAAAATGTTTGTATAAAAAAATAGATATATAATGTTACAATAGATGATATTTTATAAATGCTTTTGACGGCTGTGTTAGTCATTAAAGTTGTTAAAAAATGTAATTTATGAATCAAACAAACTTTTCTCTCCCAAAATGAACGATACATAAACTAAACTTGAAATTAACAGCTTGAAAATTTTCATATTTATCTTTGTGTTTTATTCATAGCTAAAAAAAGATTTTCTGCCAAAACATTATTATGTGAATACATCAACAAAAGTAATAAACAATTTAATAAAAAAATTAAATAAGAAACTATTATACTAAGTTCTTATAGCATTCTAGATAAAAACTGCGTTTTTAATTACGTTGAAAGCTCATCTAAAATAAATATATTAAAAAAAAAAGAAATAAAGTTTATCCAAACATTCAAAGAAAAAATTCAATGTCAACGTTAAAGGATGTGACGTTTCTATAAATCGAAACTTTAGTGTTAAAGCTTCTTAAGCCTTTAGTGTAAAGTTGCAGTTTAAGATCAATAACATCAGAAATTATTTGACAAATATAATTCTGTGCTTTATTTAGACAATGTACTTTCATAACTTACCTATTTATACTTAAAAAGGAAGTTTAGGGGTTATAATAAATTTAGTAAATAACTTGTTACTTAAAACCTAGTTCTCATCATTTAAACCCAAAAAACACTTTTCAAAAAACTTTAGACTAATGTCTAACTATACTTTAAAGAAAATAGTTTTAAGAAAACACAAATAAAACACAATTACTCGATATGTTGTTCAAATTACATAACTTCCTGTTATTTCAAGACACATTTCGAAATTCATTATTTGTTTATTTATTTCAATAAAAATAATAAATAAAAGGAAACGTTATTAATCTAAGGAAGTAAAAACTCTTAAATATTTTAATTTGAACTTTTGAATATTTTTATAAGTAATATTCTACAAATATCATTTTTTCTCTTCTTTATACCTTATCATCTCTTTAAAGGTCCCACTATATGGTTAAAGATCCATCTTTTCTAAAAGACGCAAATCTCTAAATTTGCCGTCGGAATAGGCAGCTCGTCACTGTACTCAGTGTTGTTCTAGTAGCTCCTCAGACGCCATCTAGGCGTAGCTGTATCAGCCCTTCTGTTCTGCTACATACTTTGCTGACGTGGACAGTGGAATCCTGCTACATGATCAACAGCTGGATTCACATAATTTCTGCTCTGAAGAGGTCACTACTACGTCACCATTTAGCGTATGAAAAAACCAACAGTTTTTGAGTGAGAGACTCATTCTTAAACTAGAAATCTGGATCATCTATACCTTCACCACCGGCATCTGCAACAATGATGACGCCAGAAAGACTGACATCGGTAATAACGAGCTTACACGCCTAAAAGTCGATGTTGTCGTCCTTTGCTGTCGTAGATACGGACGGTAACGAATGTATATCAGCTCTCCACTTTGTCATCAAAAAAGGTACAGCAACCCTTGTCAGCGATTACGCGCACCTTGTACACTGCTGATGACGTCAAAGATATGTTCTATGAGAAACTCAATCTGGTTATTGGCAAAATACACGACAATCTAAAAAGTTCTGGGTGACTTTAATGCAAAAGTAGGTGCTGGCCACCACTCCGTGTCTTGGACGTTTTGGTCAGAAGAATTGTAACGGGCAACGCCTTTTTGAGGTTTGTTTTTCACAAAATCTCTGTTTTACTAAATGATTTTTTATAACCAAACCTCAACAGGAAGTTTTCTGAAGACCCCGCGCTCTAATCATTGGTACCAGCTAGACCTCATTTTATCAAGACGTAGTCTTCTAGGAAATATGATATTGACAAAATCGTACCATAGAACTGATTGCAAAGGCAAGCACTCTATAGTATGTTGCAAATTGCGTATTTCTAGTAAGATAAAGTACAATTCAAAAACACAAACCTCACGTAAACCGCGTTTCGACACCATCGCCATGCGCCTTCCAGAAAAAGTTGTACAATTCTCAACTTTGTTGGTTGCAATCTACTACAACAGAGGTAAACAATAGAGATTTTGAACGTTTTTCGCTTCTCTACTCCTAACAAAGCATTGTGACGAACACCGCACTGGGCTAAATGGCATGTTTACCAATCATACACGATCTAGATTGCAAACCAACAAGAGACAAGTTCATGAAAACCATTTCAGCAATGGGTTCTGAAAAATCACCTGGTAACTACCTGTCCAACTGAAACAATGGAAAAATTACCTTCTGTCACTTCTTCACGATATTTTAATCAACTGTTTGAGAGAAGAAGAGGTCCCAGAAGACATCCGGATACAAAAATCAAAAAATTCTGCAAAATCAAAGGTGCTACGAACGATTATAATAATTACAGAGAAATATATTTGATTAATATCATAAGCAAAGCATTTACTTGTGTGTTAATTCCTCGCCTGCAAATATTGACTGAAAGAATATATCCCGAGTCACAATGCGGCTCAGATCAAAACGCTCTACCATACACATGTTTTTTTTCTGTGAGTTAACTATTATTATGGCTTTGTTAATGTAAATATTAATATATTAAACGAAACTTAAGTTTGTTTATTAAAGGTTGCCATAGTAGCTATTAAAAATTTGACTAAATATAAAGGCAACACAAACGTACAAAGTCAATTTAATTTATATTTTGTTCAATAATTTTCGCTTTTTAAACATTAAACCTAGTTTTCATACAATTAATTCAAAATGCTATTTTAGAAAATTAAGTTAAATCTAAATTTATTTCAGTTAGTTTGAAACCTTAATAAATCTCGTTTATCAGTTTTGGTTTTAGTAAATAGCATAAATTTGGTTTGTATTATTTACAGAATTGAGGAACTTATAATTAGATTTGGTCTGTGTTTTTTTAGTGGATTAAATCTTTTAGTTTGCTGTAAAACTTTCGTAAAAGGTATATTAATCAAACTTATCAAACTAAATTTATATCTATAACTGAGTAACAAAGTTTTGTATAACCATTTAAAAATAAAAAAGAGCTTACTTTGCCGGTAACTAAACTAACTTTGTTTCAGCATAAAATTCATCAAATAAGTTAGAAGACCTTTAAATTAAAATTGAAATTTCAAATCTGATTTATTTGTTTATAACGCAAAATATTACTCCAAGATAATATTCAAAAATCATTAAAAAAGAATGTTAAACATGAAATCAATTTAAAACCATTTTAAATTTGTTTATTTGCATGACTGAGTAAAAAGACTTTTACTGCAATGAAAACAACAAAAATATGAAATGAAAAGACTGAAGTTTGCATATTTGAAACTAAGGTATTTAAATAGTCTTCTTTTTATTCGAATTGTTATTTCATTTCTGTTGTTTAAATTGCAAACTTATAAATATCATAGCAACATCAAAACTATGTAACAGTCTGAGAAAAATCATTTTGGTTTTGATTTTTTCATGATGATTAAAATTTTTATGTTTGAATTACATATTGTTATATGTTTTTTCTTCATATCTTTAAAAGATAAAATACCATACTTAAACTAGAAACAAAGCCAAATTTGTAGAAAGCCAATTTAATCCGCTGATAGTTAATTTTTTAGTATTATTTGGTTTGTTTTTGTAATTCATCACAGTTATTGAGGAACCTTTTCTCCGCGATTAAATTGTAATATTGGTCAATTGTAAAATTTTATTGTTTTTTTATTTTTCTATTCAGTTTATATAAATTGAATCTTAAATGTTTTTTAGAACTTTCTTAGAATATTCCATCTAATTAGTTTTATATACTCTAAATTAATTGAATAAATTTTTGAGATTAAAGCAAATAGCTTTTATTAATTTATTCAAAATTATAAAATTTTGCTTTTATTATAAGATACTATTATTATGATTAAAGTTTCAAATGATTTCAAATTAGTAGAAAATTATATTTAAGCATCTTTCTATCAATTTTGTAATTTATATATTTCAGTTGCTACTTTTAATTAAATTTATGACTAGAGTAAAAATCTGCTTAAAATTATTTTATTACTTTTTACGTTAGTTTCAAATATTTTAGTGAATGAAAATATAAGATAAATTTTTTTAGTATCATTTAAACTTTGTGAAAATGAATAATTTATAAAATAAAATCTTTTGAAATTTTAGATTCCTTGCTTTGGTGAAATTATTTTCTACTAAATTGTTCTGATTTTGAAGCTATTAAGATGCCTTCAATGGAGAGTTAGTTTTATTTTATTTTTATTAAAATCAGGAAATTAACCAGTTGATTTTAAGTGATGAAACTCCTTTTCATATATTTAATATTTATTAACCAACTTTAGTAATCTTAAGCTTGCAGAAAATGATGAAAGATCTTATTTATCTTATTAATGATATTTATCATCATTTAATTTTATTTGATTTTTTAGATTGTTTGTTTGAGTTAAAGATGGGACACAAGTCTCTTATTCGTGAGAGCAAAAGATGTGAAAAAGAAGAAAAGTCCCAAAAAAATAAGTTGAAGCAAGCAATTGCTAAAAATAATATGGAGGTAGAACCAACTTTTTATCATTTTATTATTTAAAACTTTTTTGTCAATTTTTGAGTCAGCAAAACAACAGTTATAAACAACAAATCAAAATATTTCTTTTAGGGGGCCAAGATATATGCTGAAAATGCGATTCGTCAGAAAAACCAAGCATTAAACTTTCTTCGGATGAGCGCGCGAGTTGACGCGATCCAATCTCGGGTTCAAACTGCAATTCAAATGAAAAATGTCAGTTTCCAAAACTGTCAATTCCAACATCTTCACATTTCAACTTCTAATATTCTTTCTAAATTACTTTTTAATTGTAACTTTTCTGAAAACAATTTTAATTGGTAACAACATTTATTAATTACAAATTCTGGGATTGAATCTAGGTAGCAAAGAATATGGGGAGTGTTACGAAGAACATGGAGTCAACTATGAGATCAATGAACTTAGAAAAAGTTGGATTTTATTTCTTAAAATTTCGGTCTTTTTTAAAAGTTCAATTTTGTAGATATCTCAACTTATGGATAGATTTGAGAAACAATTCGAAAACTTGGATATTCAATCCTCTTATATGGAAGATGCCATGTCAGCAACTACCCAGCAGTTTGTACCTCAAGATGAAGTAAAGCATCTGATGAGTAAAACTGCTGAAGAAGCCGGGTATTTCATCTTTAACTACAAGTTTATTAGATATCTATGTTAACTTAAGAAACGATTTTACAAATTATTTTTCAAATTCCTTCTTTCAAAGAAACTTGTTTATAAAATTCCAAATTTGTTCAACTGAATATAAAGAACTACTTTAAAAATCACACTTGGCGCTCATAACCAAATTTAAATGATAATTAAGTCTGCTTGAAACACAAACAAATTAAGTTTTTAATGTAAACAATAAGAACTATTTGTTTATGAGGTTGACATTTATGAAAAATATGGTTATAAAAAACTCATTATCATTTATACATCTTCAAGTCTTATTTTGAAGGATTTATCTTCTTTAAAAGCAACAATTTTTAGAGATTTGTTTACAACATTTGTTTTTATTCATAGAATCGAGTTGAACCTTGAAATGCCAGGAGCAGCAACTAGCTCTCTGGGTACTGCATCAGCTACTAATGAACAAGATGAATTATCTCAAAGATTAGCTCGTTTACGAGAAGGTTGACTACTTTCAATTCTATCCTCATATTTCGGTCAACTATTTGCTTATTTTGTTTCTTCATCTTGTATAAAACTTTGCTGGCTAATTCATCTGAATTTTGTAACTATTCAGTTGCTGGTGAGTTCTTCCAACTTTCCTTCATTGCATAAAAAGACTGAAATTTGAAAACTTTGGATTTTCTTTTAATTTATCAGATTAACGATTTTTTTAACTAACTGAAAATATTTGGATTAATGATAACCACTTGTATATTGTATATCAATTTTCTGAAATGATTTTTAAGTTTAAATATTATTAACAAAACGTTTCATTTTTTAGTATATCTAAATTCTTATCTTTAGTTAGCTACACACTTTTGAGGCCAAGTTGAAATTGTTGAGTTATTATCTGCTGAAGTAGAAGTATTATTAACAAGCTTAATCAGAAAATGTCTTTTCAATATAAAACTGAAAAAATATGAAACCTAATAATCGTAAGTTAAATTTAAAACTTGTAAAGTAGCAAAGTTTTAAAATTTTAATTACATCAAATTTTATAAAAACATTGAAAGTTGAGTAATTACTGATTTAATTTATGATTTATTATTAATCTTCTTGAGATATTATAAAACTATTTAAACTATTTGCTTCAAACACTAAAGATAGAACCTGAAAGAAATTTGTACAGATAGAAAAACAGTTTTTGATCTAACTCGCTAGCTTTAGATTTTCGGATATTATTTGGTTTGCCCACATCAACCTTCTTTTAGGGAATTTGTTTTTTGACTTGCAAATTGTGGTTTTTATAAATCACATTTGGTAACTAAGTCTTGAACCTAGGTTTAAAGGATAACTTTAAAAACAGTTCAAAAGTAAATCTTTAAATTTAGTGATAGATTAAAGAATGAGAAAACTTTTGGGTTGTCTTTTGGCTATAAAAAACTCGTAAAATGATTTTGAATAAATTCATAGATAAAATGATGAATTTTATTTATAAAAGGAAGCAATACTAAAATGGATTTAGTTACAGGAAAATATTGCGATCAGCTTTCACTGAACACTTTTAGTAAACTTATCATAAAAACCAAAAACTCATTCAGACTATTTATATAATTAATAAAACAGAGATTACAAGAAACCAAGCAATAAGGTGATAAACAATACTAATCATGCAGAGCGATCACTTGTAAATAGCTAAAAGAGGGTGGAAAAAATGAAAAAAGTAAGATTTTTAGCTGCAAGGAAACTAGTTTGAGATGCAAGTTAAATAGTTAAGTTAATAGGAAGACAAATGAATGATTTAATATTATTTTAGTAATGAAGAAGATTTGCAAACAAAGAATAGAAATTTGTCGAGTAAAAGATGAATGCTATTAATTAAAATAAGAAAACAGTTTTTGGTGTTGGCTTAATTATTTGTAAATATAGATAGAGTGTTTTGCAATATGAAATTAAATCTGATTTATATCGATTTAAATTATTTAATAAACACAAAAAAGTGAAAATGTTGAAATATTTGCTGGTAATCATCAAATTAATGATTAACCAACATTTTCTGTCTATTTGTTTGTTTGTTTCAACCAACAAATTACTTTCTGAGTAACTTCAGGACATTTGTGGATTTATTTAGCTTTTCGAGCTTTAGAATGAACAGCCTGGAGACTTCTTTAGACTAATTCGTATTTCAGAAGCTTTTTTATCTGATACTTTTTATTTCAGAACGTTAAATTTAAAAGAGTTTAGATAAATTTTTAACGACTAAAACTGTTTGATAAAACCAAATTAAAAAGAAACTTTTTTTACTATGTGGAACTTAAAAAGTTTTTCACAGGTGAGTCTAATACAGAAAAAAATAGATATTTAGTTTCTTTCAAACTTTATTCAATCATTTTTATTTATTCATTGAATTATATTTCCTACCATGTTTGGGTTAAACGTTGTCTTGAAGATTTCTAAAGTTTTTATGATCAACATGTAAAAAGTTTGTTTAATCTATTTTTCTTGAATTTTAAAGAATTTGAAAAAAAAATTTCAAAAAATCTTCTGCAAGCTTGATGACTCAGTGATCTTTTATCACTAGTTGAGCAATTAGTGATTTACAGAAGGTCTTGTTCGTATTCAAGTAGATAAAAAGAAGAATGTAATGATATGAAGAAGGCTTAAAACTGTTTTTTATAAATCCTTCTTCCAGAATCCAGGGCTTAAAGTACATCGATAAAACGCTCTTCTCAAAAACATCTTTGTTTTTATGAATTAATTGGAGAATATCCCTGGCTTATAGTGAGACACAAGAGATGTTTTTACGCCCAAATCCCCTTAATATAAATTCTAATTCATTCAAAATGTTCCTAATTCTTATATTGACTACCAACTGGTCCTGAGTCAAAAAAAAAAAGGAATTAGTAAAAAAATAGAAATCTTTTAAATTGTTATCAGTTTTTGTTGAAACGAATGACTATAAAAGTTTTTCACCTGATTTGGGTCCATTTATTTGTATAAGTACTTTTTTACTAGAACTATTAAGTTGATACTGACTTTCATTAATTAAATTTGTTGTGAAGAACTTCAAAATACAAACAAATTGTTGTATATTTATCAAATTTTAATGTATATCACTCAAAAAGAAATTGCTTTTGCTATTAACATACTAAATAAAAAAGCAATATTTGATACACTAATGATTTTTTTATTCCACTAAATTAATGAGAAATCTTCTAAACGTAAGACTACAACAAACATACTTGAACTTTGATTGTAAATTAACTTATGACGTATGCATCACATAAAGATTTGGAGAATAAAGTGTTTGAAGTACCAATTGTTTAAACTGGTGTGTCTGCATGTCACCGTAACCTGTAACTTAATTTGACGGTCTTGATAAAAATCAACTTCTTGAAGAAATGTATCTTAATTTCAAGTAATATTTACATATAAGAAATTATTATAATTAGATACTGTTAGGTAATCATTATTTGCAATCTTAAAGCTCTTCGTTGAGTGCTATTGGTGTACAAAATCTGATCATTTTATTTATTTTTCAAAATTGTTCATTTTCTTTTTATAGGTTTTTCTTCTACTTTTTTTATCAAGCTTTTCTTTAACAAGAGGCAAGTTTTATTAACAAACAATTAAAATCTAATTTAATGTTTAATTAATAAAATTTATTTGAATTAATTTAGAGACATATGACAATTATATTAATAAAAATAGTTTATGGCTCTTTTGAATAAGTAAACTTTCAGTGACGGCTCAATCAGAAACCAACGACACTTGTATATCTAGCTGGTCGGAACCTACAGTTTGTTTTGACGGCTCTTCGTTAGGAATACCGGATTGGAAAGTATTTAACTGTTCTAAAACATTTTGAACAAGTTTTCTAAATACAAACAAACCTTTTAAAAGTTCTTGAAAAAAAGTATTCTTAATTTCTGCTTCTATTTCTATATAACTTCACTGAAATTATTTATAATAATAATGAAAACTATAATAAAAGTTATTTTTTAAATTAATAATAGTCAATCATTATCATTTATTTGTTATAAAGGAGCGTATATTGGTGGTAACACCTGCTCAAATAGAAGGAGCACTTTGTAGTGAGGATATTCTTGTAAATAAAGTAGAAATACTGACCTGTGATGACGGTGAAGTTGCTGTTCAACTACCACCTAATTTAAATGCAATAGGTAAAGCTAAAAAATATATATAATATATAAAATAAAAATATTTCCGAGAATATTTGATAACACAAAATAGATAGGCTTGTTGAATGTCATTTTGATTAGTTAAGATCTCCTTTGCCAAAACTGAACATTTAGAATAAAAATAAACTGAAGTTATGTTTGATTTTCATTAAAGTAAATTCATAATCATTACACAAATTTATCTGAATTAAATATCAAATTAATATCTAAATAATTAAGAATAAACAAATAAGTTAAAACTTTTTATACTTTTTTCCATTTAGAATTAAATTTTATTTTAATATCAAAATACGATGTTAAGTAGAATGACACTTGGAAATTCATGATTTTGTTTGAAACTATTTCAGATTGTAGCGATTTTGGTCTGGCTAAATGTGATAATGGCAGATGTATTTCAGAAAGTTTGCTTTGTAACACAGAAGATGATTGCGGCGATAATAGCGACGAACAAAATTGCGTACCGAAAGTAGTATCAAGGATACGTTTATAGAATAAATTCTAACAACTTCTTATTTTTTAGTCAGAAACTTTACTTTATTGTGGATTTTCTGAAGAAGCAGGAAAAAGTAGTGTTGATTCTCCCTACATAGAAAGATGGTTAAGAAGTATACCAGGAATAAATAAGTTTGCCACTGGATTTGATATGCTAACAGGTTTTTTACTCAGATATTTTTTATTTGAAACTTTAATAAACGAATAATTATTTAAAAGTTAAGAAATATTAAAGTAAGTTATATTAAGTATCAAATTTTAGGTTTTTAGTTTTTATATGTAATTGGGTTGCAATTTGTTGCTAGTTTCTTCAGCAATTTGTTTGTCTTGCTTTCAATTTAATTTTATTTTTGGTATATTAACTAATTACTCTGTTTTTTTAGAAACCAAAATGTTTTAATTTTGAATAATTTTTAACTTATATCAAGGCTTATATGATAAAATATTCAATAAAACTGCTTTATTTAGTTTACATATAGTAATTGTGATTTATCAGAAGATTGTAAAGATATTTTAATGATCTTTAAAATAGTTATTTAAATTGTTATATAAAGTTTGTAATCGGTTGATTTTAAACTAAAAAATTGTAAATTCAATTAAACTGTACATCATCAGGAAACTACAAAAGTGCTGTGCTAGATATGTCAGCTCATGGCTCGTGTCGGAAGGTTTTAATTGAAGGAGGAATAAATGAGTTTTACAGAATTCCAGCTAATGTCGTTTCATTTCGTCAAATCAACTCAATCGTAATTGATGCAGCACAGGTGAGATTATTTGATCGCTAATTGAAGATGATTAAATAATTGAAATAATTAACTAATACCCCCGGGGACCAAACCTCAGAACTAACAAAGCAATTGTAAAAATGATCACGTATCACTTCAAAAGATCTTCAGAACATGTTGAAAATTCAAATCATTCATACTTCAGCACAAAATTGATTAGTTGATGCAATCAAGGAGTTTTTTGTTTTCTTGCAGCTATACGCTAGTGGCTCATCACTTTTAACAACACTTCAATCTGAGCTTCGGTTTAATCCTGAAAGAGCAGGTTTCGTTAGCGAACTAGCTTCTCGAGTTGGTCTTTCACAGCAACAGCAGGTCAAAGAACTGGTTAAAAACAGTGCTGAGGACGAACATAATGTTTTTGTGCAACAATCAGTGCAAGTTAAAACAGCAGAAGTGAGATTATTATTTAATTTATCCAAATAAAATAACAAAAAGGAAATCTTTACAATTCAGGTAACTTTACAAGATGCCAAATACATAATACCTTCATCAGAGTTTGTACGAAGACTCATGGAACTTCCTTACACAGATATGAGTTACGATAAATATTTGAGTTTAATCGAAGATTTTGGTACTCATTACGTTTCTACTTCTAATCTTGGAGGAGTTTTTAAACAGATTCAAGAATATTCAAGGTCGTAAATATTAATTCCAACAGTCTTATCAAGATTTGTATCAGGTGTTGGCTTGAATACGGGGATTACGAGAAATTTTCAAAAAAAGATTGGAAAGAAGTGTTACCTAATTGCGCCAAGAGTAGCTACCTGCATAGTTTAAATCCAGATCAGACTTCTTGGAGTTCTGACTGCACTAGAAGTGAATCAGGTCAGAAAAAATTAATAAAAAGTCACATGATAGATTTGAATTTCTTTAAGCTTTAGATCTACTTACTTGACTGTACTTGAAAAATATGTTGCTGAGTTTTACGTATCTTTCTTATACATATGATGACATATGATTTAGAATCTCTAACAATCATTAAAATGAACTTTTTCTTCATTAGCTAACAAAAATATTAAAACAAACCTGTTTCAAAATATCGACAATTTGTTTCCAGGTGTAACATCTTACATCAGCGAAAAAACTGTTTCCAACTTTCTCTCAACTATTGGTGGAAGTTTGGAAAGTGCTTCAGACTTGAAATATAGTTTTAAGTGAGACTTAACTTATTTTGAATAAGTTTATAGTTCTGCAAATTTTAACAATGTTGTGTTAGCTTTTAAACTAAAGAGTCAGTATCGATAGAAAACTTTTTACAGTGAGGCTAGCTGGAAAGCTTGGATCGAAAGTTTACAACAAAATCCTTCATTGACAACAAAGTTTTTTGAATTGAAAGAAATAACTGAGTAAGTTACAAATACAGATGCGGCAGAATTAAGATTATTTTTTTAGTTTATTGCAATCAAATTATATTCCAATGGACTCCGAAAGACGGTTAGGGGTAACTAAACTTCTGAAAGAAGCTATCCAGGTAACAATTTTTACAAGTCTTCTAAAGTGACGTATTTTTATCTACTTTTTTTCTGTTTCTCTAATAAATCATGACAGAAAAGAATTTTTTGTATATGACGTTGGTTTTCAAATGTTTTGTAACTACTCAACAATGAAAGCTTAATGGCATATATTCTTGATTTACAAGGAAACTAAAATCATGTATAGTTAAATTCTTCATAAATATCAGTTATAACTTTCAAAAATATTTGCACGTTGAAAAAGTAAATATACTTGATTTAAAGTTTACTTGAAGCCTTGAAATTTATTTATTAAACACAGTTTAACATTTATAGTAAAATTTCACAACAGAATTTTTAGGTTAATATTTTTGAAGAAAAATTTCCCTAATACAGTAAAGAAATATTGTAATTTGGTTCTTTCAATTTTCGAAATGTTTTTTGTGCTAAATCAAAAATAAACATTCAGTTAATCTAATTTATATTTAGAATATATAATTAAAACCTAAATAGGTATTTCATTTTCAAATTGTAAACAAATATTTGTCAATTACTAGAAACAAATCAATGTTTTGTATAGATGGTATATAGTGTTTTTTGGATTGACGAGTTTCAACAATGTATGTGTAACCATTAAATATCGACAAAACAATTCAAATCACATTAGTCATAATAGCTTAAAAACAAAAAATAAATCTTAAGCTAATATAATGAATTTAATTAATTCTAAGGTTTGTTTTGTACAAATAATAAAAATAATTGTATTTAGATTTATTTTGGAGCTTATGATTCTAAAGATCTTTGCCTACCTTGTCAAAAAGAAGCCGATTACTTCAGTGAATCAGAGGTTATCAATCCTTTCTACATGAATCATTCATTATTTATCTATTTATGTATTTTTAAATTTTTACTGAAATCATTAAATATTTTATTTTATAAATCCAGGTAGGAGTTTCTTATGTAACAGGTACAGGTGTGGACTATAAATGTTATTGTTCTTATGATTCAACTCCATCTGAATACACTTGTGGTAAGCATCTTATTACGTAACTATTTATCAATTTGAATAGTCAATTAAATCTATATTTGGTTGATAAAAAGAATAATAATTTTACCAGGTTCTTCTTCATTGAGAGGAGGACTTATTGGTTTATGGTTTGGAGTGTTACTAACTATAAAAAGTGAGATGTAATTGATTAATCAGTTTTCAAACTATTCAAACTCTTTAAAAATTCTTGCATAGACAAGTCAACCAACTCAATTTTACAAGGCTTTAATAACAGAAAAATGCGCAATTAATAGTTTTTAATAATTAACAAATGTTAGGAACTGAATAGTGAAAAATCTAAACAAACATTTCCTAAAAAAAGAACTTATATTTAAGATAAATAACAACAACAACAGTTAAGTGCTTAAATAGTTTACAAATATTTTTTCAAATTCATTTCTAGATAAATATAGTGCAAATAAAAGAAATTACATTTTACAAAAACTATTTTTTCAATAAATTCGCTAAAACTATTTCAGCACTATTGAAAAAATAATTTTATTATTTTTCAAGCTATAAACAACATTTATTAACTTCCATAATTATTTTACAGGCATATTTAATTTCTAAAATGGATATTATTACCAGATAATCCAGAAAGTTTCAACAACATTTTGTACAAATCTTGATATTTTTGCAGCTGTTTTTCAACAAACTTTAAGTATTGCTACTTCTGGGTTTATTTTTCTTTCCTAAAATTTTCCAGTTTGAAGTATATAAACCTGATTCTTCTATAAATTTCTTCTTCTAAATAGATATTTTTGCAAGATATGAAGTTTCATTCATTCTATATCATTTATTGTTATTATTAAGTTGAAAACGTTTAAGTTGTATAAAGTTAATTCACAAATTAATCAATATAACTTCGATTTTTTAGTTTTTCTACTTTTCTGTGACTTTTTTACTTGTTAAGCATTACTAACTAATTTCAAAAAAAGTTATATTAATTTAAAAACTATCTCAAAAATGTTTAAATAAATTAAATGAAGTTATAGTAAAACTTTTTCATTATCATCGTTAAGTTACTTACTGTAAAAAAATTCAATAAATTCACCTTTATGATCTGTTTTTAGCTATGTTTGAATGGTTAGATAAAGAGAAAAAATCATCCAGAATTGTTTTAATTATAGCTTTAACATTTTCATATTTTTCCAGATATTTCAATAAGCAAAAGAGTTTTTACTTTCTTGTATCACCAAAAAAATTAAACAACTTTTTTAGGTTTTAGATTTGAAACTTTTTTTTAAATTAAAGATATCTAATGTATTTTAAAGTTAACTAAAAGATAGAAATTTATAAAAGACTTTGTAGTGATGACAATTTAGAAAATAAATTCTAGAAAAATAGATTTGAAAAAGTTAGTTTCTTTTAATGTACGAGTCTGAACTTATAAATCAGAATTTTTCTTTTAAACGTTTATTAGATAAACTAAATTTATAACATTAAAACTGGTAACTACTTTAATTTTGAATAAAGTATCCAACACAATTATCTTAATGATTTATAAAGTTTTTTTGTTAAATGCTGATAAACTTTTTATCTTGTCACGCAAATTAAACAATCAATGATTGTCTAGTAGTAAAATTTAATGAAAAAATAAAATAGTAATCAGAAATTATTCAAGTAACTATTTTTGCACTTATAAAACTTTTTTTGAAAGTAATTTCAATCAAACAACTTTAAAGTCTGGAACTGAATATAAAAATTTTATTAACTGAATAATTTTTATAATAAGAATCAAAAGAATTAGAAATTAAAGTGCTGATAAAAGTAAAATTGTCAATAATAAGTAAATAATCAATCAGTAGAAGATAAAATTCAGAAAATAGAAATTTGTTCAACACACAAATCAACTAAACGGAAAGATAAATCTAAACGTTGATCAAAATGAACCTTTTGCTCTGACATGCGATCACAACATGATTGAATTCAAGCTCCATCAAACTTTTTCTACGAACGTTAAAACTCCAAGCATACGGAACTTTTATCGTGGAAATTATAACAGTATAAACAAGTTTTTATCAGGTGTTGACTGGATTTCTGTTTTCAACTCTACCGAAGACATCAATGATATCTACTCGAGGTTTACTAACATTGTTAATGAGTCAATTAAAAAGTTCATACCTTTATATAGAGTCAACAAAACACCACACTTGCCAAGATATTTAAGGAATTTACAGCATTTGAAAAACCTCTTATACAAACAAACTAAAGCAGATCCTTCCATCAAACCTCTATACAAAGATCTCTGTCTAGTCTACAAGAAATCAGTTTATAGCTTCTATTTAGGAAAAGAAAGTGCAATCTTATCTTCACCTAGCAAGAAAACGTTTTTTGGCTTCATTAATCACAAGCTTAAGGCGAGATCTCATCTACCTCCCTTGCTTGATAACGCCAATCAGCTGGTGATGGAACCAAAGAATAAAGCTGAATTGCTAAACAAACAATTTGAAAAGGTTTTTATAACCGATGATGGCAATACTCCTACTATTTCCTACTCCAATATCCTTTCAAATATCTCTGAGATGGTAGATCTAGACATAACAGTTGATATAGTATCTAAGGCTATTTCTTCTCTAAAATCAACAGTTTCCAACACCCCAGATCAAATCCCAGCTTTGTTTTTAAGAAAAAGTACTTCTTCTTTAGCGCTACCCTTATCGCTACTCTTTAACATGACTCTTAAGCGGGGAAGACTTCCACAAATTTGGAAGAATGCTATCATTACTCCAATTTATAAGAAGGGTCCCAGAAACACCGCACTTAACTACAGACCAGTTTCGCTGACTTCGGTTATCTGCAGAACTCAAGAACATATCATTCACAACCATATAACTAGCCATTTGACGGAGCATCATCTAATATCTGATGTCCAGCATGGCTTTGTTAAGCAAAGATCTTCTTTGACTCAACATCTCACTTTTTTCAATGAGCTTACAGCTCATTACGAAAGTAATACTCCATGTGACATCATATACCTTGATTTTGCTAAAGCTTTTGATTCTGTTCCACACAACAAGCTCATTACTGTATTGAAAAACATAAAAATCAGCAACTCTATCTTAAAATGGATTGAAGATTTCTTATCAGGTAGAACCCAACGAACCCGTGTAGAAAGATCTTTATCTACTACTAGTAAAGTCACCAGCGGCGTTCCTCAGGGTTCCGTTCTGGGTCCACTTCTCTTTTTAATTTTCATTGAAGACCTTATCAGAAGACTAATAACAGTAGACAATGTCAGTGTGTTTGTGTATGCAGACGACATCAAGCTATTATCTGGTTTTCACTCAAAACTCCAAACTGCACTAAATATTGTAGAAAACTGGTCTGCGAATTGGCAGCTTAAAATCCAGCCAACAAAGTCTGAAGTTATAACATTCT